>CM047393.1:37513337-38113337 GCA_026123125.1 Chironomus striatipennis
TTTGAAATAAATTTTTGATACATGCACGGTTGTTTTGTGCAGCCACAATTGATGCCATTACGAATGGTTTTTTTATTAAATACAATTTATGTTAAACTTTACGTGTGTCAAACTTCTTTTCATATTGGCCTGGATTTATAGAGATTCTGTGTTATTTTTGGAGCTTGTGCGTGATTGTTTATCAGTGAAAGTTATCAAAATTTTATTGAATTTTTTTGCGTCTTTCTTTCTTCCTTAATTGTATGCAGTTTTTAATTACTTTTTATCTTATCAATAATTCATGATCACTGCTTAACTAGACCAAGTTCTTGAATTTTATGAGATTTTCCAAGATTTCTGTTGAAAAAATTCTAATTAAATTTAATTCAACAATATTTACCTTGACTTTCATTTTCTTGCTTGCAAAAAGATTACTTCGATGCTTGAGCTCTATTAAGTATATCGTATTTTTCTAGAAGACTATTTGCTAATTGATTTTTTAATTAATTTATGCTTTTTGCAACATTATTTTTTTAGCGCATTTTCCCCTTGGGAAAAGGACGCTATTGTCCGCACTTTGTCCGTCTGTCTGTCTGTCCGTCTGTCTGTCTGTCTGTCTGTCATCGCATCTCCTCCTCAGGATTAAGCTTTTTTGATGCGGTTTTTGGCTTAAAATGTGTGTAGTATGTCTGGCTAGAGCTGGCGAAAAAATCAGCACGAATGGTCACTTCCTCTGCTGGAACCAGCGTAAAAGGTGCCAAAATTGCATTTCTTTATATGTGTTAGTGTGGTAAAATACACTAAAATGTTGACTTTTTCAAAAATTCATCCTTCCTCGGTTCAAATCCCATCAGAGGTCGAATTCTTTTTTCGGTACTTTTTTGATTCCTTATGACTGGAACTGACTTTATGGCCATGAATGCTTACTGGATCTCACTTTATGGCCATTAATGCTTACTAGATCTCACTTTATGGCCATGAATCCTTACTGGATCTAATTTTTTTATTCGTTTTAAATTTATTTCCGGTTTATTTGCTATACGCGGAAAATGCGCTTTCGTCGGTCACGAGTGACCACGTTGATACTAGTTTTAACTTTTGCAAGATTTTCCCAAAATTTTCTGGAAGTTTTTCGATTTTTAAATGCTTTGAAAGACGTTTTTCGAATTATATTGCATCTTTATCTCTTAATCTTCCTTTTTATGGCTTAAATAGCAATAAAAGTGATAAGAATCAAAGCAAATTAAATTTTAAAAAATTTTGTGAAATTTTTTGAGGTTCTAGTCAAAACAATACAACAGCTAATTAAAATTTAAATCTTAATTAATCGTTACAAGATGCAACAACATACTGATAAAAGAAAACAACTCAGCTTAATTAAAAACAACTTAATCCTAAAAGTTATCCACATCATGTAATCATTTTGACCTTTCGCAACTCGAAATTCTTAGCTTACTGCTGTAAAGCGCAGCTTATTTCAGTTAATGAATATTGCAGAATAATGCAGCAGACTCGCGACAGCCTCACTTAAGAAAAATTAAAGTGCAATGAATGAGTGTCAAGAGCCGATGTTATTGGTATTTAAATTTACATTTTATATTAATAATATTTTTAAAAATGTGGTAACATGTGAGAATGGCGTCGAGTCCTTTACATTGCAGCACAATTGCATCTCGTATGTCAATCAAATGCGGCATAGATGCTATGATGATTAACAATTCTGGTTACATAAATTTCTCGGTTGATAATCACAGGAAGACATAACAATTAAATTGTTAAGGTAGGACAGCTGTCCTGAGTAAAGTCTTTGTTTAATTTTTGCAATAAAATTAATGATGGAAATAAATTTTCGCGCAAATACGTCTGTCTGCACATATGCAGTCTCTAATTTGCAATGAAAAGAAAAAAAATTGTACCAGACAGAAAATCATTGACATAGAAATTGCTTAGACCATTGAATTTATTGATTTTTTTCATGCATTTCTTTACCATATACAATTATTACATCTTAACATGCTTTTTTTGTTAGCACAATTTTTTAGCAGACAATTGAGGTGTTTGTGCTCTTTTGTACTTGACCGCTGATTATTGTTGGCAAAATTTTGTGTCAAATTAGGATCATGGCTTACTCAGTTGGAAGTTTTGAAGAAGAAAATTTGGTGTTTTTGTGGTTGAAAATTTGAAACTTGTAAATAATGGCCATAAAGCTTACATTGATGTGACCTATAAAGAGATTTGGGTAGAGGTTAGTCACATGAAAATTGAAAAGTTTTACTTAATTACTAGGAGGTAACTCGATTCCTTATTTTGAAGATTTATTTCGTTTTCCGTAGTTGAATGCCCCTTTACTCTCTAATTGCCGACCGCTCAAAAAAATTTGGAATGAATTTTTATCAAAATTTTGTTACTAAAGGAGTCAAACTTCAGATCTAGATAAATATGCGTCTAACATTTACCTCAAAATGCATTTATTTGTAGAGTTCGTTACTTACTTTATTCCAGAGTTGAAATCTGACATGTATCTGTAAAAATACATTTTCTGTATACAGATATTATCTATTCCCGGAAAGATTTTTTTCATCTGCATGAAGATCATCTGTATGCAGACATTATCTGCATGCAGATAAAATCTGAATGCAGAAAAGACAGATCTGCAAAAAGAACAATAGAATCTGCATCCATCTGCAAAACAGATGAGCAGAATCTATCTGTTTGCAGATGATATCTGTAAGCAGATCATCTGTATGCAGATGAAAAAAAATCTTTCTGTTTGCAGATTCTGTCTGTATAAAGGTAATTTCTGTAGCAAATCTGTCTTTGTATCTGTTAACAGATATCTGCTTTTTCAACTCTGCTTTATTCGATAAACATCATCGGACTGCATTATGCAATAAATTATTATTTTTTCTGCAATTTTCTTCATAAACAAACGCTGATTCTGGATGTATGTAAATATCCATTGTTAAGCTAACCAAAACATCATCTAACATTTCTCATTAATTGACCACTTTTCTAACTTGCTTAATCTTCCTAATTGTATGATTTTCGGTGCTTATTTAGGTGTTTTGAAACCTCGATAATTACAGGCTTTAAATCCCCATGCAGCAGCTTTACATTCTTAACATAAACACAACTTATGATGTTTCTTGTATACATACTTTTTCATGTCGATGCAATTAGATGATAATCAAGATGCTCGTATGTGGCTTTTTATCCATAATACATTAAATTAAGACGGAAAAAAGCACATGCAGTTATTTAAATAATTATGATGGAATAAAATTTTGTTTTCGTAAATATTTTGAGTTATGTGTTGAATTATGCTGATCGAAAAGTTATTAGGTTTGTGTGTTAATTGTCATTATGGTAAGTTTATTTTGAAATTTGTTAGTATTAAGTCAGAATAATTGAATACGTGCATCTTTTATTATAATAATTCTTCTTTTTATTTATTGATTTAATGTTCGAAGTACATTTGATTATTTTTAACACCAACCTTATCGGTTTTAATTTAAATACAAATTGAATATTATTTTGTTTGTTGATTTTGATTGTAATTGAAAGTATTTGGATGAAAAATTTTTAAAAAAACATCCTACTTCTTTTATTAAATATTTGTTAGTTGGTGAAATTTTGGAATTTGTAACGGATTTTTAAAATTTGAAATTTTTAGATCATAAATTTTTCGAAAAATTAAAAAAAATCTTAATTTTAATTTTAAAACTAACCGTTAAGATTAAAAACTTTTAAATTAAAGGCTAAAAATTCTGTTTAAATTTCGAAAGTTTCGAAATACGCTACAAATTCAAAAAAAATCATGATTAGCCTTGAAACATAGTCCACCGAAATTCATGATGATCGTGCAAAATTACAGCAGTGCTAAAATCACAACAAAACACTAAATTCAAATGAAGAAGAATTAGCCGAATTTCAAAATATATTATGCACATACAATTGTGTATATGGAAACTTTATATTCATATTTTAATTGCTAATAAAAATTGCAATTTAGCTGATTCACAACTTATGTGAATAAAGTTTAGTAACATAATTAATATTCTTAAAAATGTTGACAAATGCTTTAAATTACTCACCTAATTAACACGACTGGATTAACTCATAATTGATACAATATTTTTATGTCAATTTCATTAATGTGTCTCGTGTGCATTTATTTTTATTTTTTCGCGACAAAAAGTCATTAAGAGAAAAATGGATTAATAACAAAATGGATTTCATTTAACATTCACACATAAAATAATGTTGAGAAAAGTACGCCAAAATGCGAGCTAGCCCAATTTCTCAAGCGCTTAAAGCTTCATAAACAAGATATTTTGTTGTATGTTGTATTTCAAATTATTTTGATTAAGAAATGCAATAAAAACTTTTGTTTTTATTTTTTTAACCTTTTTTTGGCGAGACATGAATTTTTATCTCTGCCATCGCGTTACTTGTACACAGAGTAGTTGTTTACGGTTTATTTGAATCCAGTTTAAAGAGGGTGAGTCTTTCGATGTTTCGTTTGGTCTTCGAATGTCTTTTTCTCTAAAAACTCTTCGAATCTATTGTTTGCATATATTGGGATATATCCTTAATCTCTATATGTATCTAGTCAACCAAATCCTGCAATTTTTTGGAAGAATGGAAGCTCTCTTCAAATACCTCCATGCAGCAATACCTCAGTACTTAGTATCCATTATTTAGTTCCATGGTATTTACACAATATTTAAATATCTATTTTTTTACTTTTCCTGTGATTAGATAGCAGTCATTGTAGATTAACCACTCCCACACACCCACAAAAAAAACCAGACCAACAACCCTGCTTGTACGTGTTTTTCGGCATTAATGTATTGACATAATACAAGCATCTAATTACATCATTGAATTTTTAATCTTACTGCCATTACACTTAAGTTTTGGACCATCTATTTAAATCCCCCAACTTGCTGCTACTAATAACTTAGATATGCAACAAAGAGCACCAAAAAAACTTATAAGCTATAAGAGATAAAAGTGCTGGTGATTAAATTTAATTCCACTACTTTTTTCTCGCCTTCACTTGTTTTTCATATTTGTACATGTATGTCTCAGATCGAATGGAAAGAAAGACAGAAAAAATGTCAGCTGGATGTTATACAATTTTTTTAATGTCATAAAAGTCATATTATTATTATTATTCACTCGTTTTTATCTCAACTGAATTTAGAGCGAAAAAGATAGAGATAGCCATTAAATATGGGTCTATGTTGTTGTTAAATCTTCTGTTGCAAGTAACGCTCCAAATACTTTCAATAACTCTGTATCTGATTAATTTAAGTGTGATGAAGTCATGGTGTCAAAAGATAAACTGTTGATTTGATAATCAACCTTGAAAATAATCAACTTGATTTCATGCCTGTCATCATTCGTAGGCCTATTTCTGATCTATTTACTTTTTTTTATGAAAAAGAAGAAATTTTGGACGTTTCTGCGGAGTGATTTCAGTGTTAATCAAATCATTGACCTCTTGTTGGATTTTGTGTTTGTTTATTTTGAATTTGATTTATTTCTAGGTACCTGATGTCATTTTGATGTTAAATTTCTTTATATAGCTTTATATGATCTTAAATTTAGTTACCTGCAAATTTTGATTTAAAATTAAAAGATAGTTACTTCTCGAAAAGGGGTCGTTCATAAATGACATCCAAGGGGATGGGGGGGGGGGGGGGTTGAGGTCGAGAACAATAGAATTTCTTTTGTTATTTTTTGAAAAATGACCGTTAATTTCGGACGTCTAAATCCCTCTAAATCCAAAATCAAAACAGAATAATTTGCGCCAAATTCATTTTAAAAAATTTTCAAAAAATAGGATTTTAAAATTTTGAAAACCGTTAAATTTGAATTCACAATCCGAAAGAAAATGAATCCTCATCATCTACAGAATCAGCCAGTTACGAAAGCCTTTCATCACTTTTTTATCAGACGAGACCTTTTAAAGAAATAAATTAATAAATAATTAATTTCATCCACTGACTGACAGTGTTGCAAACAATAAAATAAATTTAAAAGGCCATGCAAATCATTTTGTCGATTCCTCAACTGTGAGGCACACAATAAATTGTAAATAAAGAAGAATTGCACTTCGAACAAAAATTCAAAAAGTCTTGAAGATCTATGCTTGCTTAATAAATCGCAAATGACAAAGCTTCAATTATTCTGTGATATCCATGAAGACTTAATAAGGCTTAAATGTTTTAAATCAATATTCATAATTTGTCATATTTATTCTAGTTTATTGATGAATCTACCGGCTTTTTTAAGATTCCATCGGAAGATGCGGAAGTACAGATGATTTTTTTTATTACTGTATCTTATAGGCATCGACCTTTAAAAATATAAACAAAGCAGAAATCTGATTTTATTTTTCGGAATCTTCGAGATGCATAAATTTTATTATGTTTACACATCATCTTCCGCAGTCAATGATCTGTTTTCAAAGTCAAGTTAATGTCTCATTGTATCTTATTTATTTATGCTCAGCATGATGTGACTTCCGATGGGGGTCTTTGAGAATCATGTCGGATCTATAGATTGTAGATCGAAAATTATGGTAATCGATAGTTCAAGTTCTTCCGGTAGACATGATGTCCAAACCATCTTCAAGGCTGTATTTGATTTCGAGAATAATACAGAACATTAAAATTTAATCAGTGCCATTTGACAATTCCAATGATCTTGAAACATCCGCTAGTACCTGACAGCTTACTTGCCTTTGTTAAGCTCCAAAGAAATTCACTGACCTGCATCAATAATGTAATTTATTTAAAGCCATGTAATCACGATGAAGATGTTTAACTCGGTTAAAAAAATTATTGTTATTAGGTCAATGGAATTTCGTCAAATTTTACGAAAATAAAAACATAAGTTGCGTTCGTTTTACGCTAAAAACTATAATTAATCTTCTTTTTTTCGCTTCATGTGGACGCAAATTCAGCGTGGCTCGTAAACTTAATCGCAAAGTAAAGGCTGTTTATAGCCAAGACCATAAAGTGTGAATGAGAGAAATGGGAAATTGGGACAAAGCCTAGATTTTTCTCTCGATTTTGGATGAAAAACTCGACGAACTGGACTGGATTCATGCATCATTTTTATTTATCTTTAATGTACATATATGTGAAGTAAGTTGTTGCGATTATGCAATTAAATAACATTTCGTTTCTCTCTTTCCTTGGCGCTCAATCTTTTAAAGTTTATTACATTTATGCAAGTCTTTACCTACCTTTAGATCATGAATGTATGTGTAGCATGCACTTTTCTTCTTCTATGAGAAATTGAGAGAAAATTTTGAGTAAAAGAAGAAATCTCACACTCTGAACGGCCTTGTACTTCCGCTAAGAGTAAATGAATGCAGTTATCCGTAGAAAAAATGTTGTTTCATTAATTTATGCGAGACAAAGTCTTTTGTTTATGTTTTTATGAGTCTTTTTGCGTGTTTCTTTAATTTTATCAATGTTTTGTTTGGAAATCGATTAGCATTATCATCGTGCATCTTTTAATTTTTTCAGACTGCAAAGAATTTAATTTTTCACTAATTAATTGATTCTCTATAATCATGAAAATTTTTAGAGTGTTTGAAACTCTTATAACAGATATTCATACTTCTTTTAACTACCTAGAATAAGCTTTCAAGAACGAAGGTGTGCAAATTCATTTAGGATATGTCCCTAATTTCAATAAATTTAAAATTCAACGGTCATTATTTATTTGAATTAAAAATCTTTTGTATGGTTTTGATCTAATTTGTATGGTTTCAAAAAAAAAAAACTGTTATGAGGTTTTGAAAAATTTGTTGTTGATGGCAGTTGATGGTCAAAAAAAAGTTCTCGGCCCCGTGTGTAAAAACAACAAAAATTTTTCACAGAATTTAATAAATTAAATTAAGTGGTTTTATAGTATTAAAATAAGCTGAAATACTATTTAAGAAACAATTAAGAAGACTCTCTTCGAGGAAAATCATGAGAACGACCAGAAGAAGAAGGAAAAAGTCAAATTCACCAAATCCAGAAAATCCAGTTGAGGTTAAGAAATTCAAAGAAAGCAACGATGACAAAGTGATGGATATGGAACAAAATAAGGATTTATTGCAACTGAAAAGTAAGACAGCTAAGCCTATTTTCATTCAAAAGTCGTTGCAGGAAATCAGAGTCATTTTGGATATTCTAAATCTTTCAAGTCGTCCTATGTGCAGAATAAGAGGAGCATCTTTTACTCAAGTTACTTGTTCCAATTCTTCGGACAAGTATAAAATCATCGCATATCTTAAAAAGGAATCAATAGGATTCCATACGTTTGCTGAGTCATCAGAAAAGCACCAATGCTTTGTGTTGAAAGGCTTCTACTTGACTTCATGTGACGAAATGCTGAGCATTCTAAAAGCAAGCGGTGTTCCAGCAGTCAAAGTCAGTGACTTGGTCCGTAAGGACAACCAAGTCATTTTCATAGTTCACTTCGTTGACAAAATAAATCTTACTCAACTCAATAAGGATCATCATAATATTGACTTTATCATCGTCAAATGGGAGCATCTTAAGAGGCCGAAGAACAAGGTGACACAATGCTTTAATTGTCAGCAGTTTGGCCACAATTCAAAAGGATGTGGATATACATCAAGATGTGTCAAATGCGATACACAACATCCAGTAGGCGAATGTCAAAGAAAAACTCAAGTTGGCGATCCTAAGTGTTGCAATTGCGGAGGAAATCATTCAGCTAATCATCGAGGATGTCCGATATATAAAAAATATGTGGACTTATTAGTATCACGTACAAAAAGGACAACAGAAATCAAGAAGATCAACAAAATTGAGACATCGCAATTTCCAGAATTACCTAAAGTTAAGAAAAATCCAGTCCCATCAAACTCAAGAATTGCCAATAGTGAATTGACTAGAACACAGTTCAATAATCACATTACTTATGCAGAGAAGCTTCAAGAAGCAGTCAAGATGGATAATCTTTACCAAAAATTAAATGAAGCTCAAGAGAAGTTGAAGAAAATTCCAGACATCGAAAAGACAATTGATGATTTTTGTAAATTCGTTGACGAATTGTCAGAAGTTCCAAATAATAATTCAGCTCGTTTTAGCTTACTGCTAAAATATAATATTGCCAAGAATGAAAACGACGAAGAATCAAGTCAGTCGGAAGAAGAAATGGAAGATGATTACACGATAGAAGAAGAAAAGGACGGAATATGTATAAAGAGAAAAGTGGTCAAGGGAGAAGAGTGGATGTGTGTTGGAAGAATTGAAGATTTGACTGAAAGTGAAATAATTAAAATGAAAAAATAATTATTGTATATATTTTTGGAAATGTGGACGGTCTTTGAATAGCTTAAGCTGATGGACCTTAATAAATATAATTAAGAAGAAGAAGAAGCAGTTGATGGTTTTAAAAAATAATTTGTATGGTTTTATGACACGATTCAAAACATTTGTATGGTTTCGTTGAATTCAGGAAACAAAAAGATTAGAGACAAATAAATTTTAATAGAATTCATCATAATTAGCAGTATGATCAAAAAGCTTTCAAGCCACACAAAGAGTAACGTCCATAATAAATTCAAATTGTGCTTATTGCGTCGTAAATTGT
This sequence comes from Chironomus striatipennis, assembly GCA_026123125.1. Taxonomy (NCBI): domain Eukaryota; kingdom Metazoa; phylum Arthropoda; class Insecta; order Diptera; family Chironomidae; genus Chironomus; species Chironomus striatipennis. Next base: position 37,522,950 of record CM047393.1, read on the forward strand.
GTAGAAATCCAGCTAACACTGAAAAAACTTATTGTTTTTTTCAAGATTTTCCGTCGATTTGGTGTTTAAGAATTTCCTGAGGCTAAAAATGGCATTAAACTTGTCAAGGTATGTAAAAAATTATCCAATAAATCACAGACAATAGAAAAGAATCTTAATAATTAATTAATTAACCGGAATTACATAACTTTTCAATTAAAAAAATCATCATAATAAATCAAATCATAAAAATTTTCTAATTTTAGGACTTTCTGCAACCGAGCTTTGCTCTTCAATCCAGCAGTATATAAAGCTCAATTAAGTGCCGCACGATGTGTATCATTAAAGGTCGTACCAGCACAGCCACCATTAAATGAAACTCATGATGACAAAAATGCAAGAATGAATCGTCCACAATCACCTCACCTTACTATTTATGCCCCTCAATTGACCGCTATGCTTTCAATTACTCATCGTGGAACTGGATTTGCATTGGCTGGATATGTTGCAATGTTGGGATTAGCTGGTATGTAATTAATACTTTTTATGTCATAAATTTTAGTTAATGACAGAATTATGATTGTTATAGGACTTGGATGCCCCGACGGTGCAAATGCAATCATCACTGGATTAGAATCATTACAACTTGGAGCTGTCACATTAGCTGGATTAAAATTCTGTATTGCTTTTCCATTTGCTTATCACATGATGAATGGTGTTCGTCATCTTTTCTGGGATGTCGGTAAATTCTTGAGCATTAAGGAAGTTTATATGACTGGCTATGCTATGGTATTTGCCGCAACAGTAATTTCATTAGCCCTCACATTCATGAATTAAAATAAACCAACAGTCAAGTCAAAGTACAAGAAGAGTATTTCTATCTAAAATATTTTGAACAAACTCACAAGTCGTAGATGAGATATTCAAGCTAAATTGGGATGTCATGAAGTTTTTCATTTTTAAATTATATTTGTATTAATTAAATTAAATTTATTATTGTGTTGCATGATATATATCTGGATATCTGAGACAACAAATACCAAAAGAAAAATTTTGAATAATGAAAATGTTATTATCACTAAAATAACACCTTTATATTGTTTATTCTTTCGCGATTTACTTTCAGATATGTAAAAACAATCTAATTGGCTTAATGTGTGATATATACATACTTGCTCATCGTCAAAAATGGAAATGATTGATTCCAAAATTGTTTGTATTATTTTTAACGGTCAAATTAAATTCAAAAGTTGTAACGGTCGCTTGAAATTCAAATTTATCGAAAATTCTCTCAATTTTTTAAATGAAATTAATTTATCAATTTTCTCGATTAATTTATAGATTACAGAGTTTACATAACAGTTACAAGATTATTTTAGTTTTAATCTACAATAATAAGGAACGAAAGAGGATTAAAAGTGTGTATTTCGAGAGGAAAACAGTTAAATAAGTAAACGTGGTAAAATTTCCCCTTAAAAATATCTCACAAGCCGATTCTCCCCTCTCAAAAAATTCGAATCAAAGCAATCATATAAAAGCCGTGTAACCGTTTTTCTCATTATTTGAAGTTTGATATCCAACGTAGACGGACGCTCAAGCTCGCTTAAAAGCATTTAAATTAATTATCTCAAGTTTTTGTGAAGTAAAAATACATTAAAACCAATCAAAATGGTAAGTAAATCATTAAACATTCGAAAAGTGTAAAAATTGGGTGAAAAAAGGCAAATTTTCCATTAAAATATCGATAAAACAATTTTTTTTTCTTCCGTTGAGACGCCATTTTGTTCATTTTTTCCGGTGAATCAACTTTCACATGATTTAAAGTAGAAAATAAGAAAAAGTACAGTTAATTGCTTTATATCATGCTATGTGATGAGCATAGAAAGTACTAAAAAATCAATTTTGACTTTCTAAAACATACTTTTTGCCTTTTTTCATACCACGCCCAAATTTCAATGAATAATCGATATTAATGACATGATGACTCATACAAAATTTTCACTTCCATTTCTTATGCATATAGCGTGAATGTATCTCAGTACATGTTGGTCAAGCCGGTGTCCAAATCGGTAATGCATGTTGGGAATTGTACTGTTTGGAACATGGAATCCAGCCAGATGGTCAAATGCCATCAGACAAAACAATTGGAGGTGGGGATGATTCATTCAATACCTTCTTCTCTGAAACTGGAGCTGGAAAGCACGTTCCCCGTGCTGTTTTCGTCGATTTGGAACCAACTGTCGTTGATGAAGTCCGTACTGGAACATACCGTCAACTTTTCCATCCAGAACAATTGATTACTGGCAAGGAAGACGCAGCAAACAACTATGCTCGTGGACATTATACAATTGGAAAGGAAATTGTCGATTTAGTCTTGGATCGTATCCGTAAATTGGCTGATCAATGTACCGGATTACAAGGTTTCTTGATCTTCCACTCATTCGGTGGCGGTACTGGATCAGGTTTCACATCATTGTTGATGGAACGTCTCTCAGTTGATTATGGCAAGAAATCAAAACTTGAATTTGCCATCTATCCAGCACCACAAGTATCAACTGCTGTTGTTGAGCCATACAACTCAATCTTGACAACACATACAACTCTTGAACACTCTGATTGTGCATTCATGGTTGATAATGAGGCTATCTATGATATCTGTCGTCGTAACTTGGACATTGAACGCCCAACATACACCAACTTGAATCGTTTGATTGGTCAAATTGTCTCATCAATTACAGCATCACTTCGTTTCGATGGTGCATTGAATGTTGACTTGACAGAATTCCAAACTAACTTGGTCCCATACCCACGTATTCATTTCCCATTGGTCACATACGCTCCAGTCATCTCAGCTGAAAAAGCTTATCACGAACAATTGAGCGTTGCTGAAATCACCAATGCTTGTTTCGAACCAGCAAATCAGATGGTTAAATGTGATCCACGTCACGGAAAATACATGGCTTGTTGTATGTTGTATCGTGGTGATGTCGTACCAAAGGACGTCAATGCAGCAATTGCAACAATTAAGACAAAGAGAACAATCCAATTCGTCGACTGGTGTCCAACTGGTTTCAAAGTTGGTATCAATTATCAACCACCAACTGTCGTACCAGGCGGTGATTTAGCCAAGGTACAACGTGCCGTCTGTATGTTGTCAAACACAACAGCCATTGCTGAAGCATGGGCTCGTTTGGATCATAAGTTTGACTTGATGTATGCCAAGCGTGCATTCGTTCACTGGTATGTCGGTGAAGGTATGGAAGAAGGTGAATTCTCAGAAGCCCGTGAAGATTTGGCTGCTTTGGAGAAGGATTATGAGGAAGTTGGTATGGATTCAGGCGAAGGTGAGGGTGAAGGAGCTGAAGAATATTAAACATCCAACTTCAAATGAGACGATAATTCATGCTGCATTTATTTTCTAATTGCAAAAAAAAATAAAATTCATTCAAACAACAACAAAATCAGCTTTGGACGATAATATATTGTAATAATTTATATTTTGCGAATCGAATGAAACAAAACTTTATTTTTTTGAGACATAAAAAAAAAAATCCTCAACTGAAAAAAAAATTGAAGAAAATAAACAGTAAAATTAATGAAGAAACGCTTAACAAAAGCATGAATTGAAAAGAAATTTTTCTTGACTTTTTACTTTCTCAATTTTCTCTTCTTTTACAGACTTAACATTATTTTTAGACATATTTACAGCACATGAAATGGAAGTTTGAACAGTTAGAGAAGTTTAATGAACTTTATATGCTGTGTCTGTTTCTTATGCTGTATTTTATTGAATATTTTTTTGATGATGTATGCATGCAGCAATTTTCATCTTAATTCATGCTGTTCACTCAATTGGAACGAAAAAAATATAAAATTCAAATAACTTCTATTTATAGTATGTGGGCAGTAGATATAAATGTTGAGTTAAAATGATTTCATTGACTACTTCCATTTAAGATTATTAAGGCACACAAGACCATGTATGAATGAATATTTATTTTTTTTTCAGACTTTTTAAAAGTGTGTGGTTGAATTGCTTAAATTACATCATTCGCATTCGTTGAGTTAGTTAATATCCATATTTGGAGATGTTTTGAGTGTAGAACCATAAACAAGTGACGAGACTAAATAGAAATTTTTTCGTCTTTGATTTGACTTTTATTTTAATGCACACAAGGCTTGATTTTATTCCAAAATCAATAAGTTTGACGTTGTTGGCTCAGATTTTATGCTGCATTGCGGTATATTTTTTTCATGTCTTCTTCTTATGTATGAGTCATGCTTTCTAAGTTCGCTGTTTTTCTTATTTCATGCTTTGCGTGCCAAATATGTTGGCATAAATCTATGTCAGATTTAACGGTTTTTAAAGATTTGAATTTTATGTAAATACTAACACAATGACAAAAAATTAAAATTATCAAAATTATGCTTTATCTGAACACTTTTGCAAGTAAATGAACATTGCAATCATTAAATTGACCTCTAGTCTTTCTGATTAAGCTACTAGAAGTTCTTAAATAAGATTATTTGACTGACAATTTCAAATCAGAATTTTCAACTGGATGTTTTATATGTATTAGTGAGAGAATCATTAAAATGTTCTGTTAGACACAGCATGTGACCATAAATGTCAAAAAATCTTGTTCTTTACATAAATTATCATAATTACTCGTTCATTCTATGCATATTCATACTAAGAAAAACAACAAGAATTCCATAGAAGAAGATAACAATTTCTTGATACGTGTACATTTGCATGTAAAACATAAAGTCAAAGATCATGAGAAAAGCATGTCTAGTGAAAAATCGATAATGCAGATTCGTCCGTACTCAATAAATTGCAAATCATATAAGCCTTTTGTTATGACTACTTTTAATGCATACAATTCTTAATAACTTTTAATTGCAAAGTTTTTAAAGTTAGAATTTTTTTGATTTATTTAATAATCAGCCATACTGTAAGTAATATCTTATCAGTCATATCTGTCACCTTCAATCTTCTTCCTCACTCACAAATTCGAATTTTTTTCGTGATAATTTTTGTGAGCATAAAAATATTAATTTAATGTAGTTTTTCAATTAGGACGGGCTTTAAGCAATATAAAATTGATTAAATAACGATAAAAGACTTTTAGTGATTGACGTGATAACAAGAAATAGTTAGTAATATGGAAAATACAAGGATTATAATAATTGGAGCTGGATGTTCGGGAATTTCTTGTGCATCAAGATTAATTGAGAAGGGATTTAAGAATGTGCTAATTTTAGAGGCTGAAAATAGGATTGGAGGTAGATTGTATACTACGGAATTTGCTAGTTCTGTCGTAGATCTTGGTGCTCAATGGTAAATGACTTAAAACTGATGTTTTATTAACCTTTTAATAATTTTTTTGTTTACTTTTTAAGGTGTCACGGAGAAGTTGATAATTCAGTCTATGAGCTCGTTAAAGACTACAAAATACTTGATGAATCAACAATTTCATATCCAAATGTCAGCTTTTTAAGATCAAATGGACAATCGGCAAATAATGAGAAATGTGGACGACTTGTTATGCTTTGTTCTGATATTTTGGACAATTGTACTGAAGATCTTAAGGATTCAAAGTCCTCATTAGGCAGTTACTTTGTTAAGAAGTACCAAGAAGCATTGGCAACACCAGAATTCGCTGACATTGATCCTGAAACAGCTACTGAACTTTTGGAATATTTTCATAAATTTGAGAATTCAATTGAGGCATCAGATACTTGGTATGACACATCTGGAAGTGGATATTTACAATATTGGGAATGTGATGGACATCCATTGTTAAATTGGCGTGATAAAGGATACGGAAGTGTACTGGATTACATTATGAAGAAAAAACCAGATCCAGCAAAAGACTTAAAAGTTGAAAGCAAGATTAAATTCAACAAGGAAGTTGCTAATATTAATTGGAATGATCCATCAAGAGGACACTTAGTAGTTATGTGTAATGATGGAAGTTCATATGATGCTGATCATGTAATTGTGACCGTCTCTTTGGGAGTTTTAAAGGAAAATTATAAGAAAATGTTTAATCCACAACTTCCAAATCTTAAAATTAATGCCATTGAAGGATTGTCGATTGGTACTGTTGATAAAATCTTTTTAGAATTCAATGAACCTTTTTGGCATAAAGATTGGGCTGGATTTAGTCTTTTATGGACACAAAAGGATTCAGAAGAAATTAGACAGACACCAAATGCATGGCTTGAGGATGTTTTTGGATTCTACAAGGTCGACTATCAGCCAAATATATTATGTGGCTGGATAGGTGGCTCATCAGCACGTTATATGGAACAATTGGATGACGAAACTGTATTGAATGGATGCATGTTCCTGTTTGACAAATTCTTAAGCAAGACAATGAAATTTACCAAGCCAGTTAAGATGCTCAGATCAAATTGGTACACAAACAAGCATTTTAGAGGCTCATATAGCTTTAGAAGCATTACTACTGATTTACTTAAGACATCAGCTAGTCATTTAGCTGCGCCACTTCATGATGCTCTGGGCAAGCCTGTTTTGTTGTTTGCTGGAGAAGCTACACATGATCATTACTATTCGACTGTTCATGGTGCACTTAGTGCTGGATATCGTGAGGCAGAGAGAATTTTTAGCTATTATACAAGGTATTTATATATCCATGATGTCATTTTTTATGTTTCATAAAATTGTGGTCAGTTGAATTTTGTGTACAGTCATCAAATTTGCATGCATCATTGTCGTGATTTATAACTGATGTGATACTTTTTTGACAGAAAATCGCATCTATAAATATTCTATGGACATGGAAGCTACTACACTTTATGGAACATAAATGGATTTACTTACTTTATTATTTTTTATACTTTAATTCCTTATTTTTTTAATAATAAATTTTACAGCAAAAATAATCCACAACTATTAATTAATTCATTAAGCATGCCAAAAGAGGAATATTACGATGTAATCGTGTTAGGTGCTGGAATCAGTGGACTAGGTGCTGGAAGTGTCCTGAAAAGTTCAAATCTTAATTTTATGATCCTTGAAGGATCGTCAAAAGTCGGTGGACGAATTTATACCTTAAATATGAATAATTTAAAGAATGGTGCCAAAGATGGACCAAAATGTGAAGCTGGTGCACAATGGTTGCATGGAAAAAATAATCAACTTTATGAATATGCTGAAAAGCTTAATTACATTCGACCTGAATTGTCAGAGGAAGCCGAAGGCGATTATATTCGAGAGGATGGAACTAAATTTGATGACTTTTTTGTCCGTAAAGTTGATTTTAAAATTGGACAGCTTTTGGAAGAATGTGAGGAATTTGTTAGTCACAAAAATGATCCAAATTACAAGTTTCCAAAGTCAATAGCTGAATATGTTGAGAAAAATTTCGCAGATTTTGTCAAAACCTTAGAAACTGATGAAGAAAAAAGACAAGCTATGCAGTTACTTGATTGGCACAGAAGGTTCCAAATAATTGACAATTCATGCTTTAATTTTGATGATATTTCTGCCAAAGATTGGGGAAATTACTCATTTAATGGCGAGAGCTGTCAAACTCACATTAATGTCACAGATGGAATGGGAAAAATTGCTGATAAGCTTTTTGAGGAACTAAAATCAAATATAAAGTTGAATCAAGTCGTTGATTTTATTTATTGGAAATGTGAAGAATATCCAGAAAAATCAAATTGCATTAAAATTGTCTGCAAAAATGGATCTACTTATTGTACAAATAATTTAATATGTACCTTCTCAATGGGAGTATTAAAGAAAAAGCATCTTGAAATGTTCAATCCACCGCTACCAAAGAAACATCAAGAAGTTATCGAAAATATTGGATTTGGTACAATCAACAAGATTTTCATTCATTTCGATAAGAAATGGTGGGATGATGATTGGAAGGGATTGCAATTGTTATGGAATGAGAATTTGAATAAGGTAAGGGATTTATGTCTTAAAATTTATAATACATATCACATACGTAGAATTTTTACGTATACGTAACGTAAATTTGTAAAAACGTAAAAATTTTACGTATACGTAATATAAAACGTAGAACTTTTACGTAAATGTAGGATTTTTACGTAAACGTAACAATTTTACGTAAACGTAGGACTTTTACGTAAACGTAACAATTTTACGTAAACGTAGGACTTTTACGTAAACGTAACAATTTTACGTAAACGTAGGACTTTTACGTAAACGTAACAATTTTACGTATAATTTTTACGTAAACGTAACAATTTTACGTAAGACTTTTACGTAAACTTAAACTTACGCAAATTTCAAACATTTAAACTCATTTTTTTTTTCAATCATTTCAACAGAATTCACATTGGACAAAATATATATCAGGATTCGATGTTGTTTATCCAGCTCCTGAAAATACATTAATCGGATGGATTGGTGGAAATGGTGCCATAGAAATGGAGAAATTAAGTGATCAAGAAATTGCTGACAATTGCATGAAAATTATAAGAAAATTCTTAAATCGAAAGGATATTCCAGATCCAACACATTTTTATACATCTCGATGGAATTCAGACGAATTTACTGGAGGGGCTTATAGCTTTACAAGTAGGTTTACAGATCACATTAAAGATTGGGAAAAAGTTCTTTCACAGCCGATAATTTTTGAATCGCCAAATTACAATAGAAATGTAGTTTTAATTGCTGGCGAGGCAGTTCATGAACAATATTTTTCGACAGTTCACGGAGCATTTTTGTCTGGAATTGATCAAGCTAAAAATATTTTAAAATTGCGAGCACAAAAAATGACAAAAAATTTGACATTTCTTTCTAAACTTTAATTCCTTATAAAAGTAAATCGGCCAAATATTCATCAAATTCCTCATCACGTCCACGAATGTCAGACTCATTTTGTTTCTGCTTCCATAAATCGTCTTCTGTTACGGGATCAATTTGTTCCTGTCTTAATGGCGATTCTTCTTCCTGTTCTTGTGATATCCTTTGAGATGTTGATGGACTTTGTGGATCAATTGTACTTCCTCTAATGCTTGATTCTTTAATTATTGTTGATGATTTTGACTTGTGCTGCTTTTTAAGTCTTTTAATTTCTCGTTTCTTTGAATGATAATTTAGTTTCTCTGAACATGAATCACACAGTCCTAAAATATTCCTTAATTAGGCTCAACTTTGAGGATCTAAAAGACATACTTACTTATTTTAACTAAAGCATTCTTTCTCTCGCCTTTCTCACTATACGCAAAATTAACTTCCCAAGTCCTTAAATTGACATTTTCAGAACAAGATTTTTCACCACAAATAAATTGTCCTTTTCCAACAATTACTTCCTGAAAAGTATTTAAACATGTTATTTAGATATTTTGTAGATTTATTAAAATTAATAAAATTTACCTTTTCAACTCTAAATCTATTGCCAATTTTATTCTCTTTGAATCTTGATAAATCACATATAGCATATTCACGGAATAACTTATCATAATATCTTTTGGCAAGTCGCTCTTCATAAGTTGCCGGCAGACTTTCCTCATTCCATATAAATCTCATATTTTCCATAATTATGTCTTTATCACTTTTGTAATTTTCTATGTTTTTCTTCTGTAAATATTTAGTGTCACCGGGTCTTAATAACACATATTCATTGATGAGATATTTGTGATAATCGTATGGATTCATATGAGGCTTATTCTGGATTCTTCCAGCCATTTTTTAGCAATTTATTAAATTTATTTTAAATTTGAAGTATTTTTGTTTACTATTTTCTGCTTCTTTTCAACTTTTTCTGCATCACTATTGATGCGAAAATTTGAATTTAAAACGACAGTTGATGCTTGTAAAATTCAAATTTATTTAATTTCATAATTAAGGAGTTTACAGATTTCTGCGCTTAATCGATACAATGGCAAACCAACAACTGTAAAATAATCACCCTCAATTTTCTCTATCAAACATCCACCAACACCTTGAATGCCATATCCACCAGCCTATGAAATAAATACATCCATAAATCACTTATAATTCATTTAATACAGAGCAAAACAACATTAATAAATTTACCTTATCAAGTGGCTCATTAGTATCCACATATGCTTGAATTTGTGCCTCAGTCAGCTGTCCAAAATATACTTTGGTATGTTCTGTAAATTTGACGGTCTTATCTTGGAATTTTAATACACATCCGGTGTACACAACATGCCCTCTAGCTTTTAATTCATTTAACATTTGAAATGCAACATCTGATGTTTTTGGCTTGCCAAATATCTTTCCATCAAGTGTGACTATCGTGTCAGCAGATATAATCAAGTCTGGCTTCTTTTCATCATTTTTAAGCCTCTCATAAACTTCTTCAGCCTTTCCGAGAGCAACAGCCTCTACAAATTCATCATAATTTGGATAATTCTTTGGATCGACTGTGCTTTCATCAAATAATGATGGACATAACTCAACATTTTTAAGTCCCTGAAATTATTAAATAAATTTTGAGTCACGATCACGTTATTTATTGAAATTGCAGTTTCTTACTAAATTTTGAATGTATTCTTGTCGACGAGGACTTCCACTTGCGAGAATTATTCTCATTGAATTCAGTTGATTTCTCAATGGAGCTAACATTATTTAATTATTGTTAATTTAATGAATTTGTCAAGAATAAGTGTTTATTTTGAAATACTTTTCGCTTCAATTTGTTATTTTTTAAATTTTTGAATTTTTAGAAATCGTTGATTGATTTTTTTTTTTTAGAATTAATTTATGACTAAAAAGATATTTTAAAATTTGCAAAGCTGACTGTTATAAATACCTAATTTGCAAAACACTTTAAATTTCATAAAAAGTGTAAGAAATGTTTCAAAATTTTTTCCTTCTTTTTTAGTTTGAACTAAAATAGGTATTACCTAAGTATCTAGTGAGATTTTGGGGTGGGTCATTTCTTGATAATTTCCTTTTAATATCAGCGTTTTGTGTCACACTTCTTTAAATTAATCAACTATCAATAAAAGTCAAAAATCCCATAAAGAACATCATATAAAAATATGAATTAACAACAACTCAAAAAGTAGCTTAACTATACCATCAAAATCAATCAAGATCGAAGAAAAATTCTCACGGTCGATGGGGATTTCCCCATAAGTTTTGATTTGTTTATTCTCTTAATTAGTAATAATACTTAATATAAACAAACCCGAGTTATAATCAATTCAATGGAGTTTGATCATCGTAAAATCCCAAAAAGATTATAAGTTTTAATTTGTTCTCATTATACACAGAACTAAATGATGTGAATCTTATACTCATTAAAATCTCAATTAGAGAATCAAGATTCTCAATTTTGAGAAATGTCATAATGCACCAATGGCACTAATATAGACACACAAAAAAAATTCACGGGTGAAAATAGTTGCTCAATAAACCTGATTTCAAGGTCATGAACAGTGGACAGACACTTCTAAGAAGTAAGCTCGTTTTTGGAGAAGAGAGCGAGAAAGAGTAAGTAAACAAAAACAACAGAAACAAATTAACATGTAGGAATTCTCATTTTGAATAAAGTTGATACTCTGAGTTTAGTTGTCTGCCGATGATCAGTGCGTTAAGACATATTTAATAGTCATTTATTCGCTGTGATTTAGCAGTTCAAAAAAATTTGTTTTTCTTCATATTACCTAATAGCATATACAGAGCGTGATGATGATATTTCGCGCAGTCTTAATTCTGCTAATCTCTGTTTACGTTAGTGGACAACGTCGTGCTAGTGAATTAGATCAAACAATTCAGGATGTGTTTTATACGTTAAATACTCGTGGATTTGACACAATTGTCGATCCTGAACCTGAGAATTTAGCACCAACAAAAGCACCTCAAGTTCTCGAAGAATCTGGTTCTAGTTGCAAGTGTGTGCCTTACTGGAAATGCAACAACAATAATCAATTAAGTCAACCGACAGAATCTAGATTTTACGGCGAAATTGATGTCCGTTATAATCCTGAATCATGCCAGGATGTTCTAGATGTTTGCTGCAAATTTGAAAACGAAGTGAATGTTCAACAAACACAGGCACCTCCACAAATATCCAGTGGACCTACAGAACAACAAACAACACCAAAACAATGTGGTATCAGAAATGTAGGTGGAATTGACTTTACATTAGTTGGAAATACAAAGAATGAAGCAGGTTTTGCTGAATTTCCATGGACTGTTGCATTGTTATCATCACATAAAGAATGTCTCTGTGGTGGTACATTGATTCATCCACAAATTATATTAACCGGTGCACATTGTGTATTTAATGTTAGTCAAAATGACTTGATAGTTAGAGCAGGTGAATGGGATACACAAACAACTAAAGAGAGATTGCCACATCAAGAACGAAGAGTCAATACAATACTTACACATAATGAATTTAATCCAAAGTCATTGGCCAATGATATAGTAAGTACATTGCAATTCAAACAGGTTCTTAAATAATGTAAAGTGTTTAGAATAGATTTTTAATGGAAATTCCCAGAGCGGCAATGAACTTTTGTAATCTCTTTTGTAGGCTTTGTTGTTTTTGGATCAACCATTCTTCTTGGACCAACATATAAGTACAGCCTGTCTACCACCTCAAGGATATGTTGCAAGTAACCGTGACTGCTTTGTAAGTAGATTAAATCATTCATTATTAGTGAAACAAAAGATTTGAATGATTATTGTTGTCTGTTCGTTAATTAGGCAACTGGATGGGGCAAAGATGTGTTTGGTAAAGAAGGAAAATACTCAGTTATTATGAAAAAGATTGAATTGCCAATGGTGCCATTCAATGAATGTCAAGAAAGACTAAAAGGTACACGATTAGGCAGACGATTTTTGTTGCATCCAAGCTTTGTTTGTGCTGGTAAGTTAATCGTAAATTGATCGATTTTTAAAGAAAACCAGAGAATTAAGAAAATGTTGTTCAATTTAATTTACGTAGCCTTTGGCTTTTAAGTATTAGCTTTTTATCTTCGATAATATCAGAAAACCTTTCTATTTTTTAAAAATTTAAAATTCAAATGATATCTAATTGATTCTTTAACAGGAGGTGAAACAAATGTAGATGTTTGTCAAGGTGATGGTGGAGGTCCATTAGTATGTCCAGTAGGAAATAATCGATATATGCAAGTTGGTGCTGTTGCATGGGGCATTGCTTGTAATCTCAATATTCCTGGAGTTTATATGAATGTTGCATACTTCCGAGACTGGGTAGATCATAATGTTAGAAATCATGGATTTGACACAAGTTCTTATACTGTATAAGTTAGGCATTGAAATTATTCATTGAATTTAATAAATGAATTCATTAATTTTTGGATCATCATAATTTAAATTGATGTTTTCTTAAATTCCTTTAAAAAGTTACTTGAGATTTGCAGTAATTGCATATTAAATTTTGTAGTTGATAACAATGATGAGGTCAATGACATTTCATTATGTAAGTTTTGATTTTATCGTTATCTGATCCAAGAAGTTAATTATTCATTAGATATTCATGACAAGTTTCCTCAAAACTTTTCAAAACCTTAAGACATTCTCCCCAAAATTACTCAGATGGACACCTCATAAATGATGACATGAAAATCATCACAGAAAATAGAATAAAAACAAAAGTGAGTAATCGAATATTCGGTACCAAAATACGAAGATGAATATCACATACGATTCTAAAGTCGTTAAAAAATCGTTGACAGCTTTATCGCGTCAAAGCTCTTTTCGTTCCATTATGAGCCTGACCTACCTTAACAAATGTGTTTACATTTTAACTTTTAAATATGCCAAGTGAAAGTTATATCATAGAAGAAAATCTATTTAGAGTACTAGGAAGAGATTTATGAGGTAATCGTGCGTTCGATAATAATCAAAGGAAGCCATAGAAAAATTATTTGTATTGAAGTTGAAATAGTTACCTTCAGTATTCCCATTTTACAATACTAGTTACATTCAATGTGAATACAATAGCAGCAAAAAGATATAAGATTCCAGAAAACTTGTCAATTTTAATCTACATCAAGTGCCTGAGTCAGTGTCTTGATTCATAGGAAAATAACTGAAAACACGCCACATTTATCAAAAGTCCACAAATACAAATAAATGTAATCATTATTACGCAGCAGGTGTGATAAAAGCGATAATTCAATAATTTCTATGGCACGTTAAAAAGTCACTGATAATAAAAATAATAATTAAAATTTTCATGACATGTTGAAAATCCAAAACAAATTCCTTCCAGGTGGGTACTTACGATTTATTAAAATATTTTTTTTTTCTGATTTCTTCATGATTCACATCGTGTTTCTTATCTAAAAATCGTCTGTTTTTAAATTATAAAAAAAAAGTTGTGAGTAATGTTAGATAAAGATAATTTTGAAGGTTTTGAGGGCGAATTTCTCGGATTTTGTGTTGAGAGGTTATATGGATGTGCATATGTGATATAAGGTTTCATTAATTAAGTCACATATTCAGAGAATCTTAAAATTTATAAAATTGTGAGTGAAAAAAAAACACAATAATTTATAACGGGGAGGGTCCTGACAGGGGTGTAGCCAGGGGGGTTTTGGGGTCAAACCCCCTCCCCCTATTTTCGCAAAGTTTACATCAACAACAGATCCGAACCAAAAAAAAACGTCGGAAAGTAGCAAAAACCCCTTCTCAAAAAAATTCCTGGCAACGCCCCAGGGTCCTGAGATCTTATATACCCCTCTCAGATGCGTCCTAGCCAGAATTTTTCTCTTGGGGGTCTAAATTTGTTTTTGTATAGATGGGGTTCAAACGCTTTTTAACCTCAAAACCCCCTAGCAAAATGAAGAAATTTTTTTCTTTAGGAGGTTTCCAGACCCCCTTTGGACCCTGTTATGGCTACGCCCCTGACCCTCTGACCCTCTGTTACAATCTTTCATGTCCAAGCAAATACTTAATAAAACACCTGATTCCAATCAATTTCCAATACAACTCTAAATAAATCATGAATCATTTATCTGTGTATGAATCACAAAACAATTCCAAGCACGAAAAGTGCGATAGTTTTACATTTTTAGGGTTCGATACTTTATCTCGTTCGCAAGTGATAAGATATCGGAATTTTATTGATATGATAAGGAACATGAGTGTCGCCACACATAAATATTAAATTAACAAATTTTTACACCTTTATTTCAGTTTTACCGCTGAACTCGTTGGATAAGTATGAAAAGTTTCTAATAAATCATTGCATAATGCCAGAAAAAGTCGGTAAAGTTTTGCGTCGTACAAGTTCGATGACTAATTCGATACAAGATATGGAGCTGGAAGTGCTCAAACAGAATATTTCCAACAAACATAAACAAATGGTGACGGAAATTGATGAAAAATTGGATAAAATTTTCGATGACTTCCTTGTTGAAGTCAATAAACTGAGTTTGAATCGTTTTGAGGTTGAGAAATTGTTTGAGGATGAAAAGAATGGAAAGCCACGCCAAAGAATTACAGAAAAGATGAAAACAGATGATAGGAAAAAGTCAAAGAAAGTCGATAGTAAGAAATTACCTTCAAAATTACCAGAAAAACATTTCCAGCCACGAAATTCAATGCTCACAGACTTGTTCGAAATTAAACACATCAATACAATCTATCATATCTTTATCGTTATCTTCAACCTTCTACTTCTAAATGTCTTCGTATCAGACTTTGCTGACACAGGAAAAATTAATATTGGATTACGACCGATAAGATCAGGATTTAAAGGACTACATTATTCACTTTTCATTTGGTGTCTTATGCAGCTGACAATCTTTTCGTTATATCCAGCATTTAGGCTATGGGCATATGTCACGACCAAATTTTTCTTCAAGCGCGGAGCGATGACAAATTTATGGCATTTTATCGGCGTCTTATCAGTAATTGGATTCCAGAGTACGTTCATTGCTGGATTTACTTACCTTATTATGCAATTTGATTTGGGACAAGCATCAGCGGTAGCTGTATTAATGGAACTTGTAAGATTCATGATGAAGTCTTATGCCTTTATCCGTACCAATGTACCTAGAGTACTTTATCAAAGAAAGAAGGTAAAGTCATCAGACGAAAGTGAATTGGATTATGAAGAGGATAAAAACAGTGATGACACAGAAGTAAAGGAAGACGTAAAATTGCCAGAGTCGGGGAGCCCTAAAGTAAATAATAAGCGCATATTGACAACATTTAAGCAATACACTTACTTCCTATTTGCACCTACACTTGTGTACCGCGATGAGTATCCACGAACAAAACACATTAGATGGAACCATGTAGTCAAATGCTTCATTGAAGTTATATCAATTATTTTCATTATGAGCTTCATATCCGAAAGAATCATGTATCCCGTATATAATCAATTTGGATCGCAATTTTACGAAGTTGGTGTGAAGGAACTTATAGCATCAGTTTTCAATGCCATGCTTCCTGGTCTTCTTTGCTTCTTATGCGGCTTTTATTGTGTATTACATTCATGGATGAACGCATTTGCCGAGTTCCTAAGATTCTCCGACAGAATGTTTTACCGTGATTGGTGGAATTCAACAAACTTTTCAGTCTATTATCGCACATGGAACGTAATTGTACACGACTGGCTTTATTTGTACGTCTACAAAGATTTATATCTTTATGTCTTCAAAAAGAACCGAACTATGTGCCAATTTTTAGTGTTCCTGTTATCAGCAATGTTCCATGAATATATTTTGGGATTCACATTCAGATTCTGCTATCCAATCCTATTTGTCGAGTTCCAAGGTGCTGGCGTACTTTTGTTTTTCGCAACACGAAAGGATTTAAAAACGATTGGAAATTGTATGATGTGGATGTCGTTAGCTATCGGCATGGGATTATTGTTGAGTCTTTATCATATGGAGTTTTATGCAAGAGAAAATTGTACATTTGATAGGGAGAATTGGCTCAATTACTTCATACCGATAAGTTGGAGTTGTAATGGATTGCGATATAGTGACAATTGGGAAGTCAAGATACACTTTTAAGTTTGACATTTAGTTTTAAGTTTTATATTTTAAATTTTTTTGTGAGGTTCTTTGTGAGTGTGGAGTGAGATTGTTGAGTGCTAGAAGAGTGTGGAACTAAACAAAATTACATTTTCGCCAGAAATGCTCATGTTGAAATGTTAACTTGAAAATCGTATCTCAAGTGTCTTTAAAGTGAACAACCCTGGATTTTCTACTAAGCTATAAACCTGAATTTTAAGCTTTAAGAGAATTTAACGTGAATTTGAAGGGTTACGCTATGGTTGTTAGATCTATCCAAAGTGATAATGGCTATCTCTGCACTAGAACAATCTTGCACCTACTTAAACCTCACAAATCCACATTTAAGACAAATCCTTAAGTTAATCTAACAAGAACATAATACCAAATAACTTCCAAAATTTATAAATTTAATTCTTAACCTATAAAGTAACAAAAAGACAATTTTAGATATATTTTTTGTAAGTCATTTTAATTATATAAAATGACAATAAATTTTTATTATGTGTAAACGTGTTGCTTGCAAAAGCAAGAGCAAATGCCAGCTATAAAATAAACAATGTGATAACTTTAAAAAATTATTCAGAATACTAAGATACTTTTTGCATTTATTGTACTTATTAACACAGTCTTCTCTTTTAGGTATTTTGATTGTGTATTTTTCGATAGATTTACGACTCTCTTATTTATCAAGCATCGACAAATTCTCTCTCATCCTTAGTATTTCTACCGTATTGGCTATTTTATTGACTCATTAGTTGATTATTCGCCTACAATATCGGATCGTCTTCAAGAATTTAATAAAATTGACATAATTTTTTTTTTTAAAAAAATGTTTATTCGACAATTATTTTTAATTTTTGCTATCTTGATGATATTCCATGTAAACTATAACATGGGTGCATCAACTGGAAGTTCTGAAGATGACAGTACTAACTATAAGGTATTTAATATTATCTGGATTCTTTGTGGTATCATATATTAAATTATTTGATCGTTTGTGTGGAGTTAAATGCTGATTAGCGGAAGAAGACCTGAGAGGTGTTTTTGAAAGGGCTAAGGATTCTTTTCGAAAGCTACCTACGTTTAGTATCTTCATGAAAATTTATTCAATTTTATTTTTTTTTTTTAAGAATTGCAATAAAGGCCTTGGAAAATGTGTTCCATTTTTACTTTGTAAAGAAACTTTTGAAGAAGGAAAGAATTCAGGCGATTCCAAATCAAAAATAGACAACGAATGCGAAGATACATATCATTTGTGCTGCACTTTAGCAAACATTAAGGTAGTACAAAGTTTCTGATCGATTAAAGTTTAAAATAATAGCATTATTTTCTTACAGGAATCTATGGACTAAACATGTTCAATTCATCATCAGCTGACAAAAAATAATACATTCTTATGTTATTAGTTCGTCATCTATCAATGTGATAATATGGGAAAATTCCAAAAAATTCCCTCTTTAATTTAATTTGTTTGATTTTGTTTAAATTTATTAGCACATTAAATTGATGACATTTATAAATTGATAAATAAAATAAATTAGAAAATGAAACAAAACAATTTTTAATACTTTTAAACTTTTAACGATTGCTCTCAGCAGGAACTTACTATTACAATAAACAATAGTTATGCAATAGCCAAAAATAGATAAGACCTTTCTACTACTGTATAAGTCTTAAATTTAGGGGTCCAAATAGTTTTTGTCTCGAAAAACCCTAACAAAATGAAGAAATTGATACTCAAAGGGGGTCATGACCACTTTGGACCCTCCCCTTGCTACAACCTAAAAATTCTAAATTTGCAATATTTTACAATTTTTAAAGGACTAGAGTCAAATATTGTATAATACCTATTTATTATTTTTGAACATAAAACTCATAAATATTTAGTTGAATTTCTTTCCAAGTACCTATATTTTTTATTCTGACCACATTGGGAATAATAAAGTCAAAGATCAAGTAACAAAAAGATTAAAAGATGAAGTCCTGATGTGTCAGGGATTTCCCTACTTTAAAGAACACCCTGATAAGCTATCACAATCATGAATAATCTCTTTCAGGTTCAAACAACATTTAAATCTGGGAAACTTGATGAATTTTATGTTTAATCAAAAGTTAGCTCAATTTTAAAATTTGTCGGAGAAACCGAATTAGGGTAAAAAATATTGAAATTCGTACAAAACCAAAATTCGTACGAACAAATTTACAAAAAAATTTTTTCACAATTTTTAAAACTTGAAAAAATTGTCTTTAAACTCAAGATTGGTCACATGTTAAGGTCTTATGACTTTGCTCGTATACTCTACTTTCCAATTAAATTAATTCAAGGCATAAATAAGCACTGCTTGTAAGAAAAAAATCCACTTCATTCCAAATATTGAAATTCATACAGAAAAAATATTGAAATTCGTACAAAATTTCAACAGTAGGCGGTGAAAAATTTTAATTGTTTTTGTGTAAACAAATTAAATAAATTAATTTTAAAGCATGAATAAGCTTCTCAGAATGAATAAAAACCTCATCAAATGAAAATACTGCAAGAATATTAATTTTTTCTCAAGTTTTGGATGCAAAAATCGTGAGTACTTGGTGTACGAATTTCAATATTTGTGTGTACGAATTTCAATATTTGAAATAAAGTGGATTTTTTTTATGCTGCTGCTACAAATTACAAGTTCTTAAAAAATTTGGAATACAAGCAAAGTCGTAGGAAAAATTTGGGAAATCAGCAATGCTTCCAATAAAAGTTACAGGACTTTCAAAATTTTTTTTTTCGTTTTGTACGAATTTCAATATTTTTTACCCTAAATCATTTAATATTTCTTCTCTTTATAGAGAAATTGTTTTGAAATTATGGAATAAGTCATTTATAATTCACTTTTTACAAATTGACTCCTTCAAACAACAATTTTTACATCCAAAAAGAAGAAACAATATCTTCTACGAAGTAGAGTGTAAACAAGATCTGATGCAAATCTAAAGTATCCTCAGGATACAAAAAACCAGATAAACAGTTACTTCCATTCTAAAATGCATACATGTACATAATTTACAAGACATAACAGCTCTTGTATGTAAAATCAAGTTTTTATCAGATATCAATGCAAATTAAGCATAAAACTTAATTAACCAATTGGAAAATTATCAAGACTTATTTAAAGCAAAATATTTACTTGTATTTTATGGTAATTCCAATTTTACGTTGGGTAAATCAAGTCTCTCTTGTTCTCATTCACACTTTGCCTCTCATTCGTAAATTAAAAATCTCTTTTTTTATGACTTATGGTATAGGATTTCCCCGAGAATCTTTCAGGGAATATACTAATATACTAAACAGTTATGAGTTGCTCAATCGTAAGTTGACTGTGCAACTTAACGCATCAATATCTCATCGGTGTCTTAATTTATTATTTTTTAAAAATTTAGTATTTTTTAATTAGCGTTCCTAAAAGTAAGCAAGTGTTGATAAGATATTGTGGCTTATAATTTTATACATTGTGGTCAATCAACTTTAAAAAAGATGAATAAAAAATTATATTTAGTAATATTAAGCGTCATAGTCGCAATCAGTGCACAATTAGAAGAGAATCCAGAAGAAAGATCAGATAATCCAGAAAAGATTAAAACTTGTACTAATGTCAATGGAACTGGAGAATGTGTACCTTACTACCTCTGTAACAATGGAAAGTTCAATACTGATGGAGAAAATGTAATTGATATCCGATTTAATGAAGATCGAGAATGTATTGAGTATTTCGAAGAATGCTGTGGTGTAGAACAAGTTCTTGTAAGTATTACTTCTGATTTATTTAGCCGTAAAATTCCTAAAGTTTTATATTTATATTTCAGCCTGATGAAAACAAGATAATGCCACCAAAGAAAAATGAAACTGTTCTTGCAGAATGTGGAATAAGGAATACTGCTGGCGTTGGAGTTAGAATCACAGGTGATGGTGATGGAGAAAGTGAATATGGAGGTAAGAATAAATTATTGAGAATGACAAAGGGGTCTAGGATGAACACAATGACCCCAACTTACGTTAAAACCCTTGCAGATGTCCATTTTGATTTCCAACTAAAGCCTAGTCCACAAACGTACAGCTTTTTATGACCATTATTATGTCTGACGGACTCTTTAATAATCTAGTAAAATTTTTTTACATAGATCTCCAATAACTTAAGCTATCTTTTACAGAATTTCCATGGATGGTAGCAGTTATCCAAAGAGAACCTACAGCAAATGATAGTATCATGAATGTATATAAGTGCGGAGGAAGTTTGATAGCAGAAAATATTGTCCTTACAGGTTAGTTAATTCTTCATATTATTTATTTCCTAACTATAACTTAATTAAATATCCAAACCTTTATCTCTTAGCTGCACATTGCGTTAAAGGAAAGGATGTTAATGTTATGAGAATCAGAGTTGGTGAATGGGACACACAAACAACATATGAACTCTTCCCACATGTAGATCATGAAGTAGAAAAAATTATTACTCACGATAAATTCCATAAAGGTGGCCTTCAAAATGATGTTGCACTTCTATTCCTTAAAACAAACGTAGAAATTAATGATGTTGCCAACACAATTTGCTTGCCTTCACAAGATCAGCCATTTGACAATAAAAGATGTTTTGCAACAGGTTGGGGAAAAGATCAGTTCGGAAAGGATGGAGAGTATCAAGTTATCCTTAAGAAAATTGAGTTGCCAACAGTTGGACATGCTGAATGTCAAGCTAATTTAAGAAAGACGCGTTTAGGTCGACGATTTGTTTTGCATGATAGTTTCATGTGTGCTGGTGGTGAAGAGGGAAGAGATACATGCAGAGGAGATGGTGGAAGTCCTTTAGTATGTCCGGTTGAAGGACATTCTGATAAATTTTATCAAGCTGGAATTGTGGCATGGGGTAAACTTTGAATTTCAATTATTCAAGTATATACTAAGACTACTTTGAATTTTCAGGTGTCGGATGTGGTCAGAAAGATGTTCCTGGTGTTTATGTCAATGTTGCACACTTCCGAAATTGGATTGATCAGCAAATTGCCTCATATGTTCGTCCATAAGTGATTCATTTTTTTGTATTAAAATATTACTTTTGAAATGTAATACAGAAGCTTCATACAAGTTAGACAAATAAAATAATCAAAAGTCCTTTAAAATTGAATTGAATTAAAAAAAAATACTTAATTCTAGTATTAATTCTTAAATAAAAAAATATATTTTGTTTTTATACAAAAAACCTTTCAGCCGCATATGTTTGATAAGATTTGAAATCTCTACTGACTCAATTAAGTGTTCTTTGACCTTTGTTGTATATATTTTTTGAAAAAAAAAAAATGCTTTTTCATAGGTTCCTTTTTTAATGTCATCTCTCTTTTTTAGCTTTTTTAATTATGAGAACTTAATTACTTACTTACTTCGACGATCGTTCAGATCAGTTGTGATCAATGATCTCCTTCAGTTTTCGCCTAGAACTGACTCTATCGTTAGCGGCTCTATCGTTAGCGGACTATCTCTATCAACTGACTCTTTTCAAGAGTTTTTTGGACGCCCACGTGACCTTTTTCCTTCAGTAAAGTCTGACTTAAAAACCTTAACTATTGAAGTTTCATCAGGTCTTCTTATAACATGTCCAGTCCATCGAAGCCTGTTTACCTTGATTCTCTTCACAATATCAGCAAATTATGAGAACTTAAATTTGTAAAAGAAATCGTTAGAATATTAAGAAATTAAGGATAATCTATTCACTGAGATCTATTGGGAAATCAATGAAAAGGATTCGATCACTCATAGACCCTTTAGATACCTGCGGCAATACTAACTAACAAGATAGCATCAATTGCGAATAAATCTACTGAATAAACTATTACAATAAATAAAGCATAAACATCAACAAGATATAGTAAACACATCGTAAATATCAATCAGAAAGGGATAGACAACAACACATGAACTTTTTTTGTTTACTCTACATATGCAAAATTCTTAGTAAATTGATATAAATTACACTAAATTGAAAAACTAGTTTTGCTGATAAGTTCTTAAATTCTTTGATTTCATCGCGTCGGAATACTCCACTGTATACATATTTACATAGGGGCCGTTCACTTATTACGTAACGCTCTGAAGAAGGAGGGGGATGGGGGTGGTTCGAGAGTTTTTTACGGTCTATTGTTCTCGTACGTGATTTTTTTGTTAAAAATGTTATGAAGGGAGAGAGGGGGGTATAAAACCCGAAATTTAGTGAACGACCCTACAGCTACATATGTCGTCACATACATAACAATATTCTAATTGAACGAAAGTTTTCAAATTGTATAACGAGAAATGATTTGACGATTTCAGTATGCGCTTGACACAGTAACTGGTTGCTGCATATTCTATTCAAACTATATTTAAACTCGAAAAACATGACATTAAAAGCTTGTTTTGTGTTTCTTATTTTTATGCTCTATGCAAGTGTAGAGTCTTCACGACAAACTTGTGACGATGGAAAAGGAGTTTGTGTTCACTATAATCTCTGTAAAGTAGACTCAAGCAGCGAGAAGGATACAAACTTAGAAACGCTTGATTTCGAGGTTGAATCAGAATGCAAAGAATTTTTTGAAATTTGCTGTAATCCAACAGAAGTTATGGTAAGTGACATGTTTTATTGATATAGGATATTGACTGAAGATGCTGATAATTTATTTATCTTTCAGTTAGGAAAGAGTGCAAATTAGAAGGAGTTCTATATAATTTACAAAAAAATCCTTAATATCCACTGTAATAGAATAAATATCAATAAAATAGCGTTGTTCATGCTTTAATGTCAAAATAATTTTTATCCTTCATCAGGAACTTGGATTTCTAGACCCTCGTCAAAAAAATCTTTTATTTGAAGATATCTCACAGTTTCAGACTACTCTTTCTCTAAAAAATTGGGCGTCAAGTGACTGGCCTCTATGTTAATTAGCTTAAATTGACCAAAAATTAACACGATTATTTGTAATATTAATTCCAAGAATAAAATTTGAACAACTTTAAGTCGGGAATAACCCTTTAAGTCTCTTTATTGACAGAATGTAAGGTTTTTAAACTGGATTTTCCAGAGAAAGTTTCTTGTGTTACCTCTATAAATAAAGAACAAAGATGAAAAGATTACATTATACTTTAGCTTGTACCAGCTGCAAGGAGCTAAATTCTGATCTCCATTTACTAATTTCTTTAGATCTATTTAATACACAAATGGAGGCAAGATTATTCTTGGTCTTAAGCTTATTATCAGTTAGTGTATATTCAGAAGAAACATGCGGGAAGCAAAGCATTGTTTCTCAAAATCATCCTCTATTTCATAATAAGGAGGGTATATCACAGTATGGAGGTATAAACATAGAAACATTCTTTCTAGATTGTGTCAATGACAATTGATCATTTTTTAGAATTTCCATGGATGGTTGAGATTTTAAAAAAGGAGATATTAGATGGAAGTCCGTTGCAACTTTATACTTGTGGTGGAAGTATCATTTCCAAAAATGTGATTCTTACGGGTAAGTTTAGCTGCTTAAGATTCCAAAATTTACTAAATCTAATTATAATCAATCTTTTAAGGAGCAATTTGTATTGAAGATCAAACAGCATCAACCTTAGTAGCTCGTGTTGGAGAGTGGGATGTACCAAATAAAAATGAAATTTATCCGTTTGTTGATCATGAAATCGAAAAAATTGTGATTCATGAACAATTTAATGCCAGGGATCTACGAAATAATATCGCTCTTTTGTTCTTCAAAAAGGATATTCAATTTAATGACAAGATTAACACCATTTGCTTACCACCTAAGAATTACAGCTTCGATGGAAAAAGATGCCTTGTTTCAGGTTCACATTGATTTTTTTAGAAATTGCAAAAAAATATATGTATATATTTTTTTATTTTAAGGATGGGGAATAAATAAATTTGGAAAAGGAGGAAAGTTCTTAAATGTTTTGAAGAGAATTGAAGTTCCAATAGTTGCACATGCTGAATGTCAAAAAATTTTAAGAAATTCACTTCACAATTCTGGATTAGCTTTGCATGAGACCTTAATGTGTGCTGGTGGAGAAGAAGGAAAAGGTGTCTGTCCAGGAGATGACGGCAGTCCTTTGATTTGTCGTCTTGATGAGAATTCTAATCAATATTATCAAGCTGGAATTGTGTCAGAAGGTATGCATTGATTTTTTCAATGTTGTACCTAATCGAATTTTGCTAAAAGATATACTTTGACTTCTTAGGTTTTGGCTGTGGTTCAAAAGATGTCCCTGGAATTTTTACTAATGTTGCGCTTTATCGTGATTGGATTGACAAAACAATTTCAGAAAATACACAGGACTGAAATAAAGGAACGTTTTTTTGTGTAACTTAGTAAGTTCATGGTTTCCGAATTATATTTTTCATAATTGTTGAATAATCGAGAATAATCTTTAATATTGAATTAATAAAATAATCTACAATCTTCTTAGAATCAGAGTTTTTTTTCTAAAATGAAAATTATTGCAATTTAACGACTAGAAAATATTTGAATTTCAGAACCTCGCAATTTACATGGTTTTAAAACCTTGTTAAAACCTTACAAAAACATTTGAACGGTTCTAGTTCAGTATTACATCTAATTGCTGCTAATTGCATCTAATAATAATTAATAAAATCATAATGGAGTGTGCTGTTTGTATGAATTATTGTGACGGCGATATCTACAGCACTTATTGTGGTCATTTATTTTGCAAAGTAAGCATAAATAGCTTGAATTCATATAAAATTATAATTTTCATAATTTAATTTACAGGAATGTGCAAATAAGATGACGAAATCTTCATCTGGAAGCTGTTGGACATGCAAGAGTCCTATTCAAGCAAATTCAGTTCATAAAATTTATCTTCCGGCACCAATTGCAAGACAACCATCTATTGATTTAACACAAGACAGTCAGGAAATAACAAAAGAGGAAATGATGAAAACGTTGATGTCCGATTTGGAAATTGAGTGTGAAAAGAACGTACAAAAATGTATGGAATTAAAGGAAGCTGTGGATCATTATGCTATTCATTTTGCAAACTTTGTATGTTTGAATGAGGATTTGAAGCGCAAAAATAGGGAATTGGAACAAAGATTAGCTACTATACAGACACGACTCGATCGTTGTGAGCAAATTGTTGATGATTTTGATAATCACGGGTATAATACACGATATAAGAGACGAGCAGTTAGATCAGATTGAAATTAACTTTCAGAAATTTCAATAATTTTCCTTTTACCTAAACATTTCATTACAAGAATCATGTAATTAATAATTGAAGAAATAAAGCTTTAAAGAGATTAATTAAGAGTTTTTATGATATTAGAGGCCGTTCACTAAGTACGTTCGCTTTTTAGGGGGGAGGGGGGGTCTAAGATTTTGTAACAGATTAAACAAAACAAAAGAATTTTTATCCAAAAAGCGTAACAAGGGGGGGAGGGGGGGTTTAAAAAGTCATTTTTTTGCGTAACGTACTTTGTGAACGGCCCCTTATGTGTTTAACGATCTTTACACAATTTGAATTTTAACGGTCAATTGCAATTTGAAAATTTGGAAAATTAAGCTTAAAACGGATCCATCAAACTTTCATTAGTAATTTGTCCACATTTTCACAGCTTCGAATTATTTATTTTTGTTAAAAAAAGCAGTTATGGACTGTCCAATTTGCATGACATACGTTGAGAATGACATCTATAGCACATTCTGTGGTCATTTATTTTGTAAGGTAAGTTGAAAGCTCTGAATTAAAAGGATTTTTTCTACTTAGTTTAATTAATTTATTTTGAGAATTGCATCGACAAAATGAAATCGCAAAGATGTTGGACGTGTGCATCTTCTTTAAATACTAGTCAAATACATAAAGTTTACATGCCATCATCTTCAAGTCGTGCTGATTTATCGACAATAAACGAAAGTATGAAGAAGCTGCTTAAAAATGATGAGGAAATTATTAAGAGAATTAAGGCACTGGAAGAAACTAAGAAGCCTGAAAATGTTATTTTGATTATCGATGAATAGGATAAGATGACAATCAGCATTAAGAACCAAGTTATATGAAGAATTTATTGAAATAAAAACGAATTTTATTAATTTAATTTTCAACGTTCAATTTAAATTTAAATTTGTTCAATTTCAAAAATGGACTTGTTCAATTGTTGTTAAAAATCATTCTGACTAGTTTTGTACTTGATAGTTTATATTAAAAAAATTCGATTAAATCTGATATAAAAATGGACTGTAACATTTGCATGACATTCATCGAAGATGACATTTACAGTACAACTTGTGGTCATTTGTTTTGTAAGGTAATTTTAAAGACATAAATTAGATTTTTAAAATTTAACCATACTTTTTCTGGATCTTTGTCCTTAATTGTGGCTTTTTGCTGCCTTTTCAAAAATTGTAAGACATGTTTAATCAATTTTCATATAATCTAATTCATTTCCAATTAGAAATGCATCAACAAAATGATCTTAATTTCGCAAAAGTGCTGGAATTGTCAACAGCCATTAAATGAAGCTCAAATTCACAAGATTTACATGTCATCGCTGTCTCGTCGATCATTTGTGACTATTGAATGTCAATTTTGTTCCAAACATGTCCACGACTTAATTTACAGTACATTTTGTGGTCATCTATTCTGTTTAGTAAGTAAATCCAGTAAAGATTTGAATACTCAAGCTATAATTGGTAATTCTTCTAGGAATGTAAAGATAAAGTCATGAATGAAGGAAGATGTAAAGTATGCAAAGAAGTTCAACCCAAAAAGTATATAAAATTTCCTGTAAAAACGCTAAAATCTGCTATAAAAACCGAGGAAGTAATTGCCATTTTTAACGAGCGATTGGATCAACTTGAACAATGTCATCGTGAACTGAAAGCATTAACTGATGGCGCACGTGTTTTGTATGAAGGATGGAAGTTTGTCGGAGATAAATTAATTACTTTCTTAATTCTAATCATAATTATTATTGGAATAATGTCTTCAAGAAGTTTTCAACATAATCTATTAACATATATTGATTATTTCAATCCAAAAAAATGAGTGTAAATTTCTTCATTAAATTACTATTGACGAACCGATTAGTTATAGTCTTAAAATTGTTCTTTTGATAAAAAATTATTTTCATAGAAAAATTGAAGAAAATGAATGACTTGAAAAACGGTTAAAAAATATTCAAATAAATTTCAACGGTCAAAACTTTTTTAAAATTTAATTTTTTTTGAGAAAAATGCGCTGTAAACTTTTATGTTGGTCGAATTTTTTTACTTGAAGACCTTTTATTAAAAAATTAATTGAAAACTTTTAACTTTTGTATTACGTATTAGATATTAAATTAGTCCTTTTAGCATGTTTAACTGTCCCATTTGTTCATCAAGCATTGAAACTGATTTAAACAGCAGATATGAATATATTGCATTTTGTCATGTAAGTAAATTCTAACTTTTTTAAAAGAAAATTATTTTAAAAAGTTCAAAAAAAAAAAATCTTAATAAAGTGGTACGCATTCGTTTAGAGCCACTTACAAAAATTTGATTTTCTCTTTTCTTAAAGTCTCCTTTTGAAAACGGTTTTCAGTATTTAGATTGTTACTAAAATAGTGATTAAAAAATATGTTTGCTTAAAATTTATCATGCTTAATTTTTTAAAAAAATAAAATTTATTATAAATTACAACAACAACATAGGTAATTCGTTTAGAGCCACTAAGAGAAACTTTAAAATTTGTCCATATTAAAGACTGCCAAACTATTCCTTTTAATATTTAATCTTTAATTTGATATAAAATGAAGCTAAAACAAACTTTACATCATAATATAAATATTTAACTTTCTTGAAATTTGAATTTCAAAATGGCGACGAAGATTTTTAAATTTTCATAATGAATCTGTAAACCAAACTATTTTTAACTTTTTCGTGCTAAACTAAACTGCAATTTAAATAAGCTTTCTGACAATATATAAATCTTTAGGATTTTCATTGATTAAAGTCAAGAATTTATCAAAAAAATTTTGCTTCATGCAAAATTTTTCACATTTTAGTTTATGATGAAAATTTAAACAATTATCAACATTAGATTTTTAAAATTGATGTTTTTGTTTAGTTTTTTAATGGATAAGTCATTTACAATTAGTTGTTTGACGATTTAATGAGGGATTTTTGAAAAATTTACAAAAATATTTGATAATCTATTGAAAATTTTGTATGATGAAAGCAAATTTATCAAAATTTGTTATTTTTATAGTTTATTTTAAGTGAAGCTGTTTCAAATTAATATATTATTTATATTTGATGTATTACAGATGAATTTTTGTACAGAAATTGAGTTAAAATTGAACTATGAATAATTATGCTTTCATCATACAAAATTTTCAATAGATTTTCAAATATTTTTGTAAATTTTTCAAAAATCCCTCATTAAATCGTCAAACAACTAATTGTAAATGACTTATCCATTAAAAAACTAAACAAAAACATCAATTTTAAAAATCTAATGTTGATAATTGTTTAAATTTTCATCATAAACTAAAAAAATGTGAAAAAATTTTGCATGAAGCAAAATTTTTTTGATAAATTCTTGGCTTTAATCAATGAAAATCCTAAAGATTTATATATTGTCAGAAAGCTTATTTAAATTGCAGTTTAGTTTAGCACGAAAAAGTTAAAAATAGTTTGGTTTACTGTGATTCATTATGAAAAATTTAAAAATCTTCGTCGCCATTTTGAAATTCAAATTTCAAGAAAGTTAAATATTTATATTATGATGTAAAGTTTGTTTTAGCTTCATTTTATATCAAATTAAAGATTAAATATTAAAAGGAATAGTTTGGCAGTCTAATATGGACAAATTTTAAAGTTTCTCTTAGTGGCTCTAAACGAATGCGCCTTGTTGTTGTTGTAATTTATAATAAATTTTATTTTTTTAAAAAATTAAGCATGATAAATTTTAAGCAAATATATTTTTTAATCACTATTTTAGTAACAATCTAAATACTGAAAACCGTTTTCAAAAGGAGACTTTAAGAAAAGAGAAAATCAAATTTTTGTAAGTGGCTCTAAACGAACGCGTACCACTTTAGAATTGTAACATTGAAATGACTTTCCAACACGGATTTCCGACGTATTTGAAGTGCATTGGACCACGTCGTACGGACAAAAATGCATATCGCAATAACAAACCTCAAAAACAATCGGAATTGGGATTTTTGGCTAAAATTATCGTCTTCTGTGTCATTGTATTAGCTGTGGAAATCATTAAAGAATATTAGAGATTTTAATTTCATTCATTATTGTTCTTTATTATAAAAAAAACTTTCAAAATGCTCAAAATAAAACAATTTCATTAAATTTATTCCATATCTTTATAATTAACTTGAAGATTAATGTTCATAGCACATAGTTGTGCTATTAAGAGCCGGAAGACGTGAGGTACTTCAACAATATCAATTCCATCACTTCGTCCACATAATTTACACTTTTCCATCTGTTTAACAACATCTCCACCTTTATTACGTCCCACAACAAATCTGTCTATTGGTGTTATTAAATTCCCACAAGGTTTACATATTAAGGATGTCGTCAAGTCTGAATTTCTCAATAAACGATCTTGTAGTAAAAATGCAGCACCATGTGAAATTAAAGCATCACGTTCCATTTCACCAAATCGAACGCCACCGCCTCTTTTACGTCCTTTAATTGGCTGATGTGTTAATAAATCTACAGGTCCTGTTGAACGGACTTGCCACTTGTCAGATACCATATGACGAAGTCTTTGATAATGAACAACACCGAAGAAAATGTCAGCTTTTAATTCACGTCCATCAATTCCACTGTACATTCGTTCTGTTCCATAATAATTGTAGCCATTTTTAGTGAGTAAATTTCCAAAATGTTCTATTGCTGTATTGTCTTCTGAATATGTGAATGGTGTTGCGTCATGGACATCACCGTTAACAGCTGCACATTTACCTGCCATTGACTCAATCATCATAGCAATTGTCATACGAGATGGAAAACCTGGACGAACATTGTGGATTAATATAGAGATGAATTTTTGAAGGTATTTACAAATTTTGAATTTTAACGGTTTTTGAAAATTTAAATTTTAACGATTTTGAACATTTAAATTTTAACGGTTTTTGAAAATTTAAATTTTTAACGGTTTTTGAAAATGTAAATTTTTAACGAATTTAAACAAATTGAATTTTAAAGTCTATCTTTTTAAATTCTTAAAATCCGTTAAAATAAAATTTAAAAGTTCCAAATTTTGAAAATCGTAAAAATTTGAATATTCAAAATTTTGAAAACCGTTAAAATTTGAATTTTCAAAAATGTTCAAAATTTTGAAAACCGTTAAAATTGAATTTTTAGAAATGTTCAAAATCTTAGAATCTTAGACAACCGTTAAGGCTTTAAAATTGTTAAAAAAATCGACTCACCATGAGGATTGAAAATAATATCAGGAATCATGCCACTTTCAGTAAATGGCAAATCTTCAGCTGGATATTTTTGTGAAAAGATTCCCTTCTGTCCAGCACGACTAGCAAATTTGTCACCAACACATGGATTTCTAGGAATTCTCGTCGTAATTGAAGCCTTCTTTGGTGCAAATGGATTAAAATCACCTAAAAGCTTCACATTATCCACAATAACCATTTCCTTTCCATGATGTTTCTCAACAATAAATGCAGTCTCATTGGCATCATAATAACAACAAATTGGATCATTTGGATTGATTTTTTGACCAGCAAGTGGAAATCCATCAGTATCGAGGAATTTAGCAAGATCTGGCTTCTTTGGATCTCTTGCAAAATAACTATCACCTTTAAGCTCAAAAAATTCAGTATGATAAATTGTTCCATGTGCAAATCCACGTTCAAATGCTGATTTATTAATAATCATAGCATCTTCCATATCATATCCAGTATAACTAATAACAGCAACAATTGCATTCGTACCCATTGCAAAATTATCAAGTTCTATATTATCATGATGAACTGGACGAAATAGTGGCGTTCCGGGTGTTTGTAGACGATATAATTTTGTGGATGCTTGTGTGAACCAATTAAGGCATGGCGTTCCCATTGTTTGTTTACCCATCTGACATTGATACATATTTCTAGGTGATTGATTGTGATCAGGCAATGGAATTAAGTTTGCAAGATTTGATAGGAAGGAAAGTTTTGACAATTCCAAATGTGTTGTCATTTGTGGATGAATTTCTTCTTTTGTTATTGCTACTTCCAAAAATATCTGCTCAAATGTTCCAATCATTTCAATTTTATTAAATTTAAGATTTAGCACTGGTCGCATCATTCGAGCAGCACCAATGAAGATAAATAGACCTGGATATTGTCCAGCATTTTTCTTTGGAACTAAAACTATTTCAGCTGTATTTGGAAGTCTTTTTCCATCAATTTTAACTGCACGAAGTTGTTCTTCAACTTTATTAATTAATTCATCTTGGACATATCCAATAATTTGTCCTTCCACCATCACTGTGTAGTAATTTTCAAGATCACAAAGTAAATTTGAATCAATCGGTTCCATTCCAAATTCAACTAGTAATTTAATAATTTCTTTTCTATCAATTTTATGGAGAAGATCTGGCGATGAAATGCAATCGACTGTCAAGTGATTTAATAAGCCACAAGGTGATCCGTCAGGAGTATGCACAGGACAAATATAGCCCCAAGCATCGGGTAATAATTGACGTGCTTCTGTTGTTCGCATTGTCACAAAATAAGAACCACGATGGACAGCACGGAAGTGACTCATGTATCTCATTCTATTGATGTTTTCAGCCATGATTACTAGACCTGTATTAATGAGAAACAAGAATTGATAATTAACGGTTGAATTTTGAATCGATTTTAAATTTTAAATTTGAAATTTTTCTAAATTTTCAAATTTTTGAAAACTATTAATTTTTTGAAATTTTGAAATTCGGTAAATTATGATTCTTTGAGATTTCTTTTCAAATTTTTGAAAGCCGTTAAGTTTTAAACATTTTGAAAATTTGAATATTTGAAAGTCGTTAACTTTTGAAAATAGAATATCCGTTAAATTCTCACCTGAATTTTGCATCAATCCCAATCCTGTTTTACTAACTAAATTTCCAGTTGCCAAAAAGTATTCAAAATGTTTCATCAAATTTCCACAGTAACGTCCAGCCGTTTGCAAATCTGATGCCTTAATCCCAACAGATTGATCAGTTTTAAGCTTCTTATTCAAATTAATCTTCATTGAAGTCATCCAAGAGTCGAGAAATTCCTTAAATATCTTTTGATATAAATGTCCACCAAGAAGTAGTTCCTGCATCATAACAGAATCAGCTGATTCAAGCTTAATTTTACCTTGAACAGCTTGAAAGAGTTTTTTGGTCATAAAAACGATGAAATTGTATTTATCCATATAATCATCAAGATGAATGAGGATGCATTTTAACAGCATGTAGTCAGCAACTTCAGTGTTTGTTGCCCAAGATGGTAATTTATCAAAACGTGATTTAAAGACTTGTCCCAAGTAATTTTTAGCATCAAAATGTGTATGGATGTTCTGTCTGTGGATTTCATGAAGCATTTCTTGTAGGCAATTCTTATAATACAAGTCATTCTCATATCCAGCAATTAAGTCCTTATAAATCTTCTCATCACTGTAATTTACTAAAGCTTTTAGTAACAAAATGACTGGAATATAAGACAGCAATTTCTTATGACTGAACATGAATTTGGCAGTTCCATTTTTGAGGAAATGAAGGACATTATTTGTTGATGTATGATCGACTGCTACACATCTCACAATTATACCATAATCTGTGAAATATTTTCCTCTATCTTTCCATGTCCCTCTTTTCATTGCTATTGGATAATTTCGACGCATCATTAACAACATTCTTATTAATTTCTCATTTCCTTTGACTACAAAATATCCTCCCCAATCATGTTCATGCTCATTCTTCTCAACTAGCTGTTCTGGTGTCAATCCATCCAAATTGCAAGCTTTTGACTAGAAACAATAAAGTGACCGTTAAAATTTTGAATTCAATTTTACCGTTAAAAATCCAAAAATAATTTTTTAATCCTTAAAATGGATTTTAAAATTAATAGACATGCTCAATGTACACAAAACTTACTCGAATCATTATTGGAATTGGACCCAAATCAAAATCGATAGATCCATGTCGTGTGTCATTTTTACTCCATCCTAAAGTCATTGAGCAATTTCCAGTATATGTTACTGATCTCTGACGAGCTTCTGCTGGAAATACTCTCCGTTCCTTAACATCAATTTGTGATGTTATTCTCGGTGGAGTAATTTCACATTGTTCTACATTTATTTTAATCTTTTCACCATTAATCAACTCAAATTCATATGGATCAAGACTCTCAATGATTGTTTTCATGCCATCTGTGAGGAAGTGATTAAACGACGAAACGTGTGGATCGCCGAGATTTTCTAAAATCTATTAAAAATGTTATTAATTGAGCTTGTTTTGAAGATTCTTGACATTATTTCAACTTGCCTTGTTCCTATCATTCTTTATTTGATAGAATAATGGATGTGTATTCGTTAGAACTGGCTTTTTATACAATTTCTCCATAATTCTGTGAATTTTACAAAAATAAACTATTTTAGGTTATGTCGCTACAACATAGAAAATTTGCATGATACTCACTTTTATTACCTTATCTAAGCTTATTTTGCTCTATTTAATCAATATTAATTGATCAGACACTCTAAATAATTCATTAAAGCGCGTAAAATTGAGATTTAAAAAATAAACAAAGTAACTGCGGCTTAATTCAAATTTATTTTGACCGTTAAAATAAGATATGCTGACCATTCACCAAAGTCGTGTGCTCCCTACGAAAACATTTATTTTGATTTCTCATCACCTATTCAATTTCAGTAATTTCTCAAATTTATTCAAATTAAGACGTAAAAGTGATATCATGGAGTATGTATTTTGTGGTATTAAGTTTGCTGAGCCTCGCAATTATGAAAAAATTCGTGTGGATATAAATTTTAATGAGAATTCAGCGACATTAAAGGAAAAAATTCAAAAAGATATTTTGAAAACAAAGGATGAAATTTCTTTGATTTTTTGTGGCAATGAACTTGAGGATGATGAGCCTATTAATAAGTATAAATTGCGTACTGGATCTACAATACAAGTTTTAAGACGAATTGTTGAGATCCAGCCAAAAGAATTTACAACAAAATTTACAGAAATGGACGTTAGTCGTATCAGTTCACTGTTTAGAGGCTTAAATTCAGGAAATTTTCATGTAAGTAGCACAAACTCATATGTTACGCGACGCATAAACAATTTTCTTCTTTGTTCCTTTAGAAAATTTCAAGGCCGGAAGTGATTCAACAAATTTTCAAAAAACATCCAGAACTACAAAGAGACATTATAGCTATGAGCTTTTTAAAGGATCCAATTCTTTTATCAACTCTCCAAAATCCAGATACCGTACGTAATATGGCTGAAAATCATCGTATATTAGTCGAAGCTGCTGATACAATTTGTAAGGCATTAAAATCAGTTAAAGCCACAGCTGCTGAGCCACAATTGCCAATTCGACGTAGTTTTGAGGATCTCTCAGATTCATCATCATCATCTGGGTCTGATAATATGCCAAGAGCATCAACATCTAATGCATCAAATATTAGAATTACTGCCGACTTCTTACGTCAATCACTTGAACAGGCACGACAGAATCAAAACTCATTGGATAATATATCACAAAGGAATTTAAGTCAAAGTAATTCAATTTCACCATCAAGTAGCTCATCATCAGTTCCAAATAGACGAAATTTAATATCCAATTCAATGGTTATGAATGCTATTGGTGAAGTTTTAAGAGCACGTAGATCTGAGACTGATTTGGCAAGAGAAGCAAGTGTTTCGTCCACAGCATCATCAAATGTCGAAAATCAGCAACAAGAGGCAGCTCAAGAAGAAATTGAAGATCCTGAACCAGAAAGAATGGACGAGGATAATAGTGAAAGAGATGCTCGGGATATAGAAATGATTTTAAGCTTCCAAACTCAATTAAGACAAATGGAAGACATGGGATTGACTAATAAGGCTGCAAATATTCAGGCATTGATGGTGTGCAATGGAAATTTAGAAGCTGCTGTGAATTTAGTTCTTGCTGAAATGAATATGAGTTAGATTAGTCATTTTATAAATTATTATCATTATTAATTACTTAATAAAGTCGTGTGACGGACATCAGTAACGGATGTCTCAAATTTAAATCATGTAACGGTTTTTTATAATTTGAATTTTTATCATGTCTTGAAATTTGTCAACAAAAGATTCAGCAAATAATAAATTGCATTTTAATCACTTTATAAGCAGTAAATGAACATTTTAAGGAACCAGATTGGTAAGTAACACTGCATAACATCATGAACAGATGGAATATCATTAAATCCTTACGTATTTCAGCTAGATTTTCATCAAAAATGTCCATTCAAACAAAAATGCAAGACTGTTTAACTCGAGAATTAAATCCATTAAAGCTTGAAATTGTGAATGAGAGCTATATGCATAATGTTCCAAAGAATTCAGAGACTCATTTTAAGGTGCTCGTTGTGTCTGACAAGTTTGATGGATTAAGCCTTATTCAACGACATAGAATGGTCAATAATCATTTAAAGGAGGAACTGAAGACGGAATTTCCACATGCATTATCAATAGTAGCTAAAAATCCAGCAGAATATGATAAGGAATATAAATTGGAACCTTCACCAAATTGTAAAGGTGGATTTGGCAAATAGATTTAGTTAAATGATCAAAATTCTGGTGATTCCTGTAAATTTAATGATATAACTGGAAGTAAAACATAATTAATCTCTAAAATATCATTGATTTATTGGTAATCTTTAATTGCACTATAATTTCATAACTAACGGACATTTTAAATTTAAATATTTTTTTTGAAAATTTTCAAATTTTGACCGTTAATTAACGAATAGACCACATGTCTTCAGATCAAACACATGTTGCAAAAAATTGATGTTTAAGGCACTTAATTAATGCACATTTAATTGCTGATAAAAGCTTAAACCGCACGCGACATGAAGTCAGATTAATTAAAAAAAGTTAAAGGTTCCGTTCTTTTATCAGCATGACATGTTATCTATAAATGATGACTATATCTATTTCAACTTATTGTTGTATTGATGGATGATTCTGTTATAGATGATTGACTTTGTTCGCTCGAGGACTCAAATGTCGTTGCGCTTTGATTCATCAATCCAGAGAAGTCAGGAACTGGATTTTCAGAATTTGATATCATAGATTGTAGAAATGCTGGAAGTTGGTTATTATTAGTACTTTTGCTTTGAATTGTGCTGTTTGATGACATTAAACCGGATAATGCTGGAAAATTCGAAGATTCTTCTTGATTTTCTGAGTTTACAGTTATTGGAATTACTGCGCTAACATTTTGACTGTCTAATGTTTCAACAGTCAATGGAACTAACTGAGTAGTCATTGTCTTTGAGAATTTCATCAAATCTGATATTTCGAGTTGATTAAAGATTTTACTATGACCTGTGGCAGTTCCATTCTTCATATAATCATTCATATTAGGTGTGTTGATGTCTGGCTTAACAAAATTATTTATTCGATTAGCTTTCGTCGTTAAGTCAATGGATGAAAATGGATAATTCAAGTCATTGACAATGTCATCAATATTATCAATTGGTAATGAAATATCAACACTTGCAGCAGGTCCACTTGACGGTCTAACTGGTTTATTTTCATTTAATAATTCAGCTACAAAATCAGCTGCTTGATATAATTGACACTTGATCAATAAATCCAAAAAATGACCAACTTTTGGTCTTAATTTTCCCATCGTACTCCATTCATCTAATAGCACTAAAATTGCTGATTTATTGTGTCTTTGAGAATGTTCACGTATTGCATCGATATGCTTACTATTAAACCTTAATTCTGAGTCATTATCCTCGAGATTTTTAACAATATTTCCCATTAATAAACTTAATACCGAATCATCGACATCCAATAACTTAACTAATTGCAATTGAGTCTGGATCGGTAAATGCCTTAATTCTGTGTCTTTTGATACATTTGGAATGTTCATTGCTTGTCAATTAAACTAAGAATTTAATAAAATTTTAAAATATTCAACAAAAAATTAAAAAAAATAAAAACAATCGAAACTTTTTTTGCATTTGAATTTTTTATGACAGTTAAACTTTCGAAAATTACAGCAAGCTTTTGAAAGCTTTATTTTTTTTCAAAAGCTTTAATTTTTAAATTTTTCTTTAAGATCTCAAATTAATTGTACAAAAATGAGTCGAAATAAGACGTGTCAGGCTTCAAATGTGAGTTTTTATAATTTCTATTAATAAAATTTTCAATAAATATTCATAAAAAGTTTCAGAAAAAGCGCGTCGTTGCTCCATTCTCGATGTCAGCTTATCAGAAAAATACACAGGTTTTTCCACCATCCAAGTGAGGCATTAAATAAAGATTATAATGTGATTTAAAATGATAACATTTCATAATTTATCAACAGAATTAATGTCTATGAAGAGAGGATGACTTATACGAGTAAATTTCGGATAATGTTTTTGAGAGGTGACATTCCGTGTGTTCGGTCGTACTGCAAAAAGGATGAAGGATCGTTTATATCATGGAAGGTGGATTCGATCAAGGATTTAGATTATTCTCACTATTTGCCGGTTTTCTTTGATGGGTAATTGATGTTTTTGGTAGAATTTTGTTTATGGCACATTAGCATCCTTTTAGATTTTCAACGGCTGTTTTTTAAAAGAACAGAATTACCAAAAACTGCATTTTGATGATTTGAGCTGATTTGGCGGTTATTTTCTTTTTTGAAAATATTTTCAAAATTTTTGCATTTTTAACCCGTTTTTTGGAAAAAATTTAACCGTTAGTTTTTTAAATATTTTTCAGTCGTTATTTTTTAAATAATTTTTTCCCGTTATTTTCAAACAGCTTTTCCCTTTAAAATATTCTATGATTGTGGCTACACGTGTAGCATATCTTTTCATATTCATTTCCTATTATCATATTTCATCTTATTTTCTATTCACCTCGTAGTTTAACCATACACATATACCTTTCACCCTCGACTCATACACACACAAATTCCGATAAATTTCAATTTCATTATCAGATTATGTGAGGCCACATTCCCATATAACTTCATCGTTCGATACGCTATACACGATTTGTTGAATGCCGCAAGTGATAAAATTCTACCCGTGATTCCGAAACTCATAATTCCGATTAAGAATGCTCTAAATACCAAAAATTGTGATATTATAATGGCTACATTACGAATTATTCAGCACATGTGCTTTTGTGGTAAGCATTTAAACATTTGTTCAATTCTTCAACTCTTTCAGATACACTTGAGCTTATTTGACTTGCTGCTTAATGATAATACGTGATTTTTGAATTTCTGACTCAATCACGTTTCAATTCACTTTATTTTCAACTATTTTCTTTCAATTTTCATCTTAATTTTGTAGATCCATGTGTGGCAGAAGCTCTAGTTCCGTTTTATCGTCAGATACTTCCAACATTCAACTTATTTCGCGACTGTAATCCAATGCTTTTTGATGGAATTGATTATAATCGAGATGGACGAGTTGGTGATGTCATTGATGAGACTTTGTCAGTTTTGGAAGCTTATGGAGGTAAAGATGCCTTTATAAACATCAAGTATTGTATTCCGACGTATGAAAGTTGCATTAACAATTGACTGTTGTTCACAGAATCTGTAAATCTGCTTTATTCTTCTTAAAAGGGCAAATAAAAGCACAAACGTAAATTCTGACTTTTTTTGGGGGGTTTGTGATCTAGAGAATCGTAATTGAGCACGTTTCTGTGGCATAACTTAAACTCATTTTTTAACTCCGTTATTCTCACTTATTCCAAATGTATTAATCTAGTTTATTTATTCGATCTGTTTTCTTTAATAAAATATTCGTATGGATTTGGATATTATAATTGGAAAGAGACATATGTGTGCGAGGGTATGGCGTGCATGAATAGATTTGAAATTATTAAGGAATGCTGTGAATGTTTCTTTGTTCTTTTGGATTTTTGTGAGCTTTATTTTGACATGTGATGATCATTTGCAGCTAGAATGAATAGCTATGGGACCGTTCACTTATTACGTAACGCGGAGGAAAGAGGGGTCAAGGATTAGAATAATGAAATTTCCGAGAATTCCATTGTTCTTTTTTTAAAAAATGACCACTAATTTGTTAGGGGCTGTTCACCTATGACGTCGATCAAAATCTTGGTATATTATCACAAAATATTCATACAAAAAATTCTAATGTTTTAAACTGTCACACAGCCTCAGACGACCCTCCCCCAAATTGGACATCATAAGTGAACGACCCCTTATGTAATTAAAGTAACTTTTAAAAAAATTTGAAAAACTATTTTATTGAAATTTCAACGGTTTTTAAAAATTTGAACTAGGTTTTCAAAAATGTAAAAAAAATTGTCTGTTACACTGTAGCACCTTTAATGCCCTAACCTAATATAAAAAGAACATAAGGTATGAAATAAGCCCTTATTTTAAAAATTTCAATTATTTAAAGTTAAGTTTAAAGAAATTTTGAAAAACAAACTTCAAAACCACATTTTCCATTAAAAATTCCAGAACTGTTAAATAATTTCAATTAATTCAGACAAAACAGCTTCAAATTGCATAAAAAATAATTCCAAAGACAATCTTCACATCATAATTTTTTCCTTCTGCTTTCTACAAATGCTTCCATCGACTCTCGCAAATTTACGATGACTTAATTTAATACAGCTATGGATTTTTTTTTCCTTTAAACTTCCTTCTTCATAGAAAAACTTTTAGTACGAGACTGAAAAAGTACATTGTTCGTTTATTGCAGCTTCTAACTTCTTCGTACCTTTTTCTATAGATTATAATATCATGTTGTGGGAAAGTATATGCAATGAGATGAAGCACTTAATTTTCATTTAAAAGAAAAGGAACAAAAAAAATTCTTCTTGGCTTCTTCAATGAAATGTTTATGATGACAGACGGGAGTGACGAAAAAACAGCTTAAGATAGAAACAAGCGACGACAGTATACAGTACATTATGTGGAAGCGAATGTTGTGTATCATTTAATTTGATAAAAACAGAACGAAAACTCTTCTCATTATCTGATGGTGCTGTACATAATTGGATGAATTGAGTAACACAGCATATAGACACTGACTAAGAGAGTGAGAGAGGATATTAAGTGGTTGAGATAAGAGACATTGTAGCTGTGCTGGAAGCGCACTTTACATAGCAAAAAAATTTAAAAATTAACGGCCAATATAATTTCAAAAATTAACGAACAAAAATAATTTGAAAATTTTAAAAATGTCAAAATTTCAAAAATTAACGGTCGAATTAACAGCTAAAAATAATTTAAAATATTAAAAATTTAACGGTCGAAATTTTTAAAAACTAACGGCCAAGAATAATTTAAAAATTTTAAAAAATTTCAAAGTTTCAAAACTTAACGGATTTTTATCAGCAAACAGCAGTCAACAGCCAATTTGTACATAAAAAAAATCCTCTGTCACAATAATTTGCGTTAAAATCCTTAATCCATTATTTATGACACCAATGGACTTGATAGCGTTGATGACGAGGACCCATGTGGAAAGATATGAATTTATTTACATTATTAAAGTGGCATGTAAAGCACGAAAAATTTTTCTGTCATTTTGACAGGCACTCATTGTTTAACAGAATGACGAATAGACTAACTTTATTATACATGTTAATTAAAATGAAATGCATACTGCCTTTTATCATGTATAGAATATTATCAGAATCTCATGTATAGAACACATTGTAGACCTTGACATGCGCAGTAGTTGAACACGAGTGATTTACTTGTTGTGTCCTTACAGGAGTTCGAAAGTAGAGTTGTATGTGTGCAGTATATGCACGGCATTTGTGTAACACGAAGTAAGATAAAAATTTACAAGGACAATCACAATACAATGTGGATGAATCAGTCAGAGGACGATAA
The DNA here is from genome assembly GCA_026123125.1 of Chironomus striatipennis. NCBI lineage: Eukaryota > Metazoa > Arthropoda > Insecta > Diptera > Chironomidae > Chironomus > Chironomus striatipennis. The sequence goes on from CM047393.1 coordinate 37,565,033, forward strand.
AAGGGGTAAACATTTACCTCCGTCTGCTGATTATGACATTGCGAATAAGAGAATATTGAGTAGAATGAGGAAAAGGACTTGCTTCTTACATCAAATGGAAGTGATTTTATTACGATTGTGTTTATTATTGTTGGATAAGAAGTTACATTATGTTTGGTGTCATGTAGCTGTGATGAGTTTTTTTTTCAGTTTTAAAATTTAGATTTTTAACGGTCGGAAAATATTTAAATTTTTTTTTTGACGGCTTTAAATTTTTTAAAAAATTTAAGCCTTTTTGCGAGGTTTTTTTAGAAATTAGTTAGGTAATTGGTTTGCTGCAGTTTTTAAATGCTGTTTAAATTATAACCTATAATTTAAATTTGAATTTTTATCATATTTTCAACAAATTTTACTGTTTTTTTTTTTTTCAAAATTTGGAAAAATTCAAAAAAATTTTGATTGTGAAATTTAAATTTTTGAAAAAACCGTTAGATTTATTTTCATACCTAGATTCTTAACTCTATTTAATTATAAGAAGGTATTTTCAAAAATTTTTGATATTGAAGCATGTTTTGTGGAATTAGTAAGCAGTTGCAAATAGGATTATAAATCATAAACTCGGATAACACATTCTAATTGACAAAAGATTCTGTATGCTTAGGGATTAAAACTTTATTTCCATTTAAAAAAACCTTCTAACTTAATCTCCTTGAAATTCAATTTTACAGATGCGATTTTACACTATTTTAATAGTTTTTTTAGGTTGAATCAAAAAATAAAAAAAAAAAAAAAAATCTCATTGATATGACGGCGATGAGTGAATAAAAGGAACAGCGTGTTAATCTCACCAAATTAAATTCACTCGAAAAATATATAAATTCAAAAAATACATGAATGCGCGGTTATAAAAAATTGCTTCCAATTTATTTTTTTTGCAAGCACTCAATTAACACTGCAATAGTTCTATGATGTATAAAATAAAATATAAAGGAAATATGTATCACAGCAAGAGAATGGGAAATAAAAATGCAATGAAGGACGACTGCTGGTTGCAAATATTTCCCATTTTAAAAAATTCATTATTTTAACAGCTACATTTATTTGCAGTCATGTTGTCCATATGCTGGCAATTAAGTTTATCACTGCTTACTTATTGTCATGTTCCATGTATTTCATGTTTAATAAGGATATTTCTCGCTGGAATTAAATCATTTTAATGGACATTGAAGAGATGATTTTAATTATTTTTGTAATTTATATGATTTATGTTCAGAAGTTATTAGTTATTGACCTATTTCTTACGCTCTAAAATGGATTAAATATAAAATTCTTTACATTTCCACGTGATTCTCACAAAAAAGTCGTTAAAAAACTCAAAAATTCAAATTCAAGAATCTCGAAAATTCGAAATATTTTCTCAACGGTTTTTTGAAATTCAAACTCTAAACAAAACGTGTTTCTGTTTACATTCTCGCGTAAAATTAAAAATTATTAAATTAACTAATAATGAAGGCTAAAAAAGGCAAGAAAAGTGGTAAATCTGATGCAATTTATGATAAAAAGTCAAAAGTGATTGTTAAAAAAGAGAATCCATTTGAGTTGCACGTAAATCGAGAGAAATTTAATGTATTAAATAGAAAAACTCATCATAGTCATGGAAAACCATTAGTAGCACGACAAAATGCATTTGAGAAGAGAAAACAGACACTCGGTGCTGAATATAAAGTGAAAAACAAATCAAATTTGTTTGAGGATCGACGAAAATCGGGATTTAAGAAAATTCCAAAAGAATCAATTTATAATTTGAATGATTCGGAGCAACTTACACATCGTGGACAGACTTTAGAGCAGATTGAGCAGTTTGACGATGTAGCTCCAGAAGATGACGATGAAATGAGTGATGAAGAATTAAGATTAGATGGTAATAAACCGTTAAATTATATTTTAAAATTTTAAATTGAAAAAATTTGAATCTAAAAATTCCGCTAAATTTTAATAAATTTTATTTTGCAATAATTGTAGCTAATTTCACAAAAGTGGCACATTTTGGAGGTGGAAATGATGAGGAATCAACAAGAGATAGAAAAACAGCAATTGAAGAGCTTATAGCTGATTCAAAAAAGCGCAAAGCTGAAAGAATGAAGGAACATGAAGAAATGTTGGATCTAACAAATAAATTAGATGATGATTGGAAGAACTTGCTGTCAGTTGTTAAAACATTAGAACGAACAGAAACGCCAGAAAAGCCTGAACCAGATGAATATGATCGATTAGTTAAGGAAATGATTTTTGCACCGCGAGGGGAACCAACAAATAAATTAAAGAGTGAAGAGGAAATAGCAAGGATTGAAAAAGAGAAATTGGATATATTAGAGATGGAAAGGCAGAGACGAATGAATGGAGATGAAGAAAATCAAGAAGCTAAATCAACTTACAGATCTGCAGATGATTTAGATGATGGATATTTCCTAGAACCTGTAATTGATGATGAAAATGATAAAGTATTAAGTTATCCTTTAAATCCTGAAGATGAAAATGCTGAAAATGGCTCTGATAATGAACAGGAAGAGGATGAAGAGGAAATTGTGGATGATAATCCCGAAAATGGAAGTGAAAATGAGTCAGAAGTAGAAGAAGAAGCTGACGAGGAACAATCAGAGTCTGAATCGGACGTAGACAGTCTAGATGACTTAAAAGCTGATGATTCAGACAGCGAACAAGAAACAGCCGAAGTTCCAACAAGTACAACATCCACAAAAGTTGATAAAAAGATCACAGAACCAATGGACCATATTCCATTCACAATATCACTTCCGGACACATATGAAAAGTTTATTGAGCTCTTAGGCAATCAATCTATTAAAATTCAATCCACAATAATTGAAAGGATTATCAAAACTGACCATCCAAAGCTCCATTACTCGAATCGGAACAAAATGATTAAATTATTTGCATATTTACTGCAATATGTCAATGATTTGTTCCTCAATAATGATGAGAGCAATATAACTAAGCATTTTAAGCTTGTACATAACATTAGTCCATTAATGTTCGATTTAATTCAAATGAATCCCGAGGACTGTTCAAATAGCTTTTTGGAAGTGATTAAAGAGAAATATGAGGATTATAAAAAGAATCAGAAGTCATATCCAAAATTAGACACAATTATATTCTTTAAAATTCTCGGCGCTTTATTTCCAACATCAGATTTTCGTCATCCAGTTGTTACTCCTTGCTACATTTTCCTACATCACATTTTGTCACAATGTAAAATTAAAAATCGATCAGATGTCATGTCTGGATTATATTTAGTGACATTAACATATGATTATCAGAGAATATCAAAGCGATTCCTTCCAGCAGCGCTGAATTTCCTTAAAGGAATTTGTTATTTAGGAATTAAAAAGTCATTGATTGATAATTCACGTCCAATTCCGCCATTTAAGAAGAAAGATGAACTTTTAGTGATTAGCAGTGAAATTGAAGGAAATTTGATTGATAAGTTGAAGCCTACAGACTTTTTAGTTACTGATATTGATGATGGGTTCAAAGTTCGTGCAATAAATGCGGCAGTTGGATTAATTAAGGACTTTATATTGCTTTTTGAGGAACTTGTTGGTGTTCAATATTTAATTGATTCCTTTGAGAATGTATTAAGTAAGTTGTTAGACGAGCAAGCACTTCCAGAGACCTTAAAAGCCTCAATTAATGAAGTTATTAAAGAATTTGACAGAATTAAGTCAGAAAAGAAGTTCAAATATCCGGAACCAGAAAAGAAAAGTCTTCCAATGTTGAGAATGTTGGAACCAAGATTCGAGGCTGTACATTCAGATCGTCGTCAAATGTATTGTCAATCGTCAGGCAATGCTGCTGAGAAGAAAAAGCTACAGCACATGCTTAAACGTGAAAAGAAGTCAGCAAAACGTGAATTAATTAAGGATAATGAATTTTTATCGAAAATTAAGCATAAAAGGATGTTACAAATGGACATTGAGCGTAAAGAGAAAGTTCGTAGAATTTTACATGAAGGTAGTACGCAGCAAAGTGAATTTAAGGCATTGTCGAGAACTAAAGGACGAAAAGGAATTTTTTAAATTAAAATTTTATTTTTTGTGGCATTTTTTTTAGTTAATAAAATAATTTTCTTGAATTCATTGAAATATTTTTGTAATAATTTACGTCGATTGTGGCTCAGTGCAAATATAGATTTTGATAGGCTTGGATTAAGACTTGAAGTATCGAGGATGTCGTTTAATGTTGCTTGATTTCGTTCCTTTATGAGAAAATTGCAGATTCTTTGAATTTCATTGGATCTTTTTGTGCATTTTCGCCAGGTTTTTAGGCATTTTTCAATGACTTTTCTTTTGTGGTATAATTTGATGATGCTGAGCTTTAACTTTTTGGCTCTTCTATTTTGAGAATACTTCCTGAATTTAATAAAATATTTCAGCTTTAGCTCGGTATTGTCCATGTTTACTAAGATCAAGAAATATTTTTTGAAAAACCGTTATTTTTGTTATTTTCAAAAAACTTGAAATTTAAATTTTTGATTTTCGTTATTTTTTGAATTTTTGAATTCCGTTATTTTTTTTAATTTTTTGAAATCCGTTATTTTTTGAATTTTTATAGTTTTGAAAACCTTTAATTTTTGAATTTTTGACTTTTTTTAAATTTTTGAAAACTGTTGAATTTTAAATTTTTGAAAATCGTTAAATTTTGAATTGAGCACTTCTTTTTTGAATTATTGAAAACCGTTAATTTTTGAACTTCTGATAACCGTTAAATTTCGGATTTCTGAAATATGTTAAATTTTTCAAAGTTTAATCTCACAAAATTCAAATCAGACTTGATAAATTTTATTCAACAATTTGGTAGTTAATTTCACTATAATTCGATTTTTACAAAACAATAATTTTAATTTGCCTTTGAAAAATATTCTTGAGAACCTTTTGGATCAGGCTTAATTGTTGCCTTATTCTTCTTTTCATCCCAATTTGCAGGACAAACTTCACCGTGTTTATCAGTAAATTGGAAAGCTTTAATAAGACGTAAAGTCTCATCAACACTACGACCGACTGGAAGGTCATTAATAGTGATCTGTCGAACAACTTGTTTTGGATCAATGATAAATAATCCACGTAGAGAGATTCCATCGTCCAATAAGACACCATAATCAGATGACACTTTCTTTGTCAAATCAGCAAGTAATGGATATTCAATTTTGCCAATTCCTCCTTGCTTTCTTGGTGTATTTGTCCATGCTAAATGACTAAAATGTGAATCAACTGAAACTCCAACAACTTCACAATTTAATTCCTTGAATTCATTAATGCGGTCAGAAAATGCAATAATCTCTGTTGGACATACAAACGTAAAGTCTAAAGGATAGAAGAACAGCACCAAGTATTTTCCAGAATAATCTGATAATTTGATTTCTTTAAAATCATTATTAATTACAGCAGTTCCAGCAAAATTTGGTGCTGGCTTTTGAACTTGAGCTGCCAATAATCTCGATGATGCTTAATTGATAAGAGAAAAGCTTGTTAATTACATAAAATATGGAGATTAAATTTTGTAAAACTTACTTGAAATTAATCGTGTATTTTGACGGATCTGGAAGTGAAAATTGGAAGTTCCTTTAACTTATTCTGGTACATTGGTGATTAGTCAATGATACTTACTGATCGAAGTAGTGAATTAACTGCAAATGCCATGGTTTTTAATTAATTTATAATTTGTGAAATTTTAATCCAAAATGTTGAAATTTAAAAGCAGTTGTTGATCCCCTTAAAAAAATAGGAAGGAACCGTTTAAACATGTAGAACTCCAACAAGTTTGTTTACAACCTTGAAAAGTTCATCTTTTAGAATTATTTCTTTAATATTTAATTAATTAAGCAGCTGTTTGGAAGTTAAATCAGTCAAAATGGTCGATAAGAATTCAGATCAAAGTATTATGGATAAATCCATGAGATCCGTCTTCGGTAAGTCACTGAATTTGTCAAAAAATGTATTTTTCTATAAAAAATGTCAAATGTTGCCGGTTTGATGATTTATCAGCCTTAATCTTTGGTATATTCATCTATATTAAGTTAATCTGACACTAATTTCAATACATCACTTAATCCTGTCAAATTTTCAACATCCAATAATCCATTTCTGTATCTTTTCATCCATCCTACAAAATTTAGTGGGGAACATTCCATATGAAGCCACAGAAGAGAAACTAAAGGACATTTTCTCAGAAGTTGGACCTGTTTTATCTCTAAAGCTTGTGTTTGACCGAGAAAGTGGAAAGCCAAAAGGATATGGATTCTGTGAATATAAGGATCAAGAGACAGCACTTTCGGCTATGAGAAATCTTAATGGATATGAAATTGGTGGAAGAACATTGAGAGTTGATAATGCGTGTACGGAAAAATCAAGGATGGAAATGGCTGCTTTATTGTCTGGTCCGCAAGTTGAGAATCCATATGGAGATCATTGTAATCCAGAAGAAGCACCAGAAATTATTAGCAAGACAATTGCTTCACTTCCGCCTGAGCAAATGTATGAGTTGATGAAGCAAATGAAGCAATGCATTCAAAATAATCCACACGAAGCACGTCAAATGCTCATACAGAATCCTCAACTTGCTTATGCTTTATTACAGGCTCAAGTTGTTATGCGGATTATTGATCCAGCTACGGCTGTGGTAAGTAATTTTTCAATTCTACAAATTTCTGTTAAAATCCGTTAAAATTTAATTTTTAAAAAAATCCGTTAAATTTTGAATTTTTTGAAATCCGTTAAATTTTGAATTTTTTAAAAAAAATCCGTTAGATTTTGAATTTTTTGAAATCCGTTAAATTTTGAATTTTTAAAAAACGTTAAATTTTTATTATTCTACAGACATTCTTATTCAAACCCAACATCATGCCACCAGTTTTGACTACTCAATCGACAACGCAAAACGTTCAAGCAATGATGAATACGACATTAGCAGGTATGGGACAGCCACCATTAAGCATGCAACCATCAATTCCAGTTCAATTTCCACAAGATGTTGATTTACGAGCTGATCCACGACTTAGTAGACAGCAACAAATGCCACCAACAAGTTCAATGGACTTAGATATGAGAATGATGCCTAATCAAATGCAAATTCCGCCGGCATTTGATCAACGAGCAGTTCCTCCACAGGCTCCACAAGCATCATCAACTCAGAGACAATTTCCAGCTGATCCAAGACAAAGAGCAAATGATCCTAGAGGAGACCCACGTGACCCACGCGATCCACGTTCTAAAGCTCAACAACAATCTCAAAGTTCTCAGCTTGCTGCTCAAATTCATCGTGGCATTCAAAATGATGCAAGTGATCAGGAGAAAGCAGCACTTATCATGCAAGTCTTGAAGTTGACTGACGAGCAAATTGCAATTTTGCCAGCTGAACAGCGTGCAAGTATTTTAGCTCTTAAGGAACAAATTGCCAAAAGTGCTAATTTAAAGTAAAGTTTGACTGGATTGTTCTGAAGTTCTTGAATGTTAATAAATTAAAAAAAAAATAATAGTATTATTTAATTTTTTGGCATAGAAGTTGCAGGATATTAAAATCTGATTTGATAGAGCATCACTAACTAGGATTATAGCTTGATATATTTTGATGATACATCCTATGATACATACAAATACTAAACAATGCGATAACGAATATAAAACAATTCATAAATGTATCGTCGTCAGTATGCGAACTACGCTATTCGTATGCAATAAGGATTCTTCTTCAAAAAAAAACTTTCAAAAGTTTTTATAAGTTCTCATAGTAAAGCTCACCAAAAACTGTATTTAAACATCGGAAATCTAAGAAGAGGATTCAGAATCGTTAAATCATTCATCAAGCAATCATTTTTTTAAAAAAAAATGAAAGTATATTATAATTTTTTTGTTTTGTGTGTTCTAGTGGCCTTGATTGAATCCAAAAATTCCGAGAAATATATTTTAGTTGAAAAAAATAATACAGCTATTTCTATGGCTCTTTATGATGCTATAGATCTATTGTTTATTAAACGGGATGCAATATTTGATGTAGTTATTTTGGGTGGTGATAAGAACTGAGTTCTTGAGGGAATCATGGCATACAATGGAGAACGTTTTGCACCTGTAGTTCGTCATATTGAGCATGTTTTTTTATTTGCTTATCTTTTTGGTTATGCTGAACTAGCATTAATTATAATTCCATCATTGAAGTATCTGTCTGTTATAAATCAACATAAAATGGATTTTTATTATCATAAATCAGCAAATTACCTAATCTATATTGAAGAAAGAATATATTACTTTGATCAACTTTTCCCATATTTTGAGGATGATCTAAGTATGCATAATGACACGATAAACTTATATGCATACTTAATGTTTGATCAAGGTGAGTTCATTATATTAGTTGAGCCTGAGTGGTTTTCGAATACACTGTGTACTCAACCATCTCACAACGTTATCGGCGTATTCGACAAGTTGCATTTAAAATGGGACAGAAAACTAAAGTTTTTTGAAAAATTCATGAATTTTCATGGATGTGAACTGATTCTTATGGTTCCTGTTAATTATCTTGCATGGAATAGAGCAGCTGTTGATGATGAATGGTCTCAAGTTACAGTCAGTGGAATAGTTCCGAAAGTGTTTCAAGAAATGTCAAAGAAATTTAACTACAGTTGTTCATATCAACCGGTAAGCATATCAAGCAACGATGAAATCTATCAAACAAAAAAATACGGCTTGATCTATATTAAAGGATTGATTAAGTACCCTAGTGTCTATTTTGATTTAGTTGAAAGATTCCTCCCAGAGAGGAGAACTCATCAGACGTCAACATTTTTTGAAAATCGAGTGAAATTACTGGTATCGCCGGATGAGCTCTATTCTATCTACGAAAAATTATTGCTACCATTCGATGAAGCTACATGGTTAAGCATTGGAATTACATTCATGATTGCTTTTGTTGTTGTTTTTGCTATTAACATGTTGTCCAAAAGAATTCATGATTTGGTTTATGGCGAGAGAGTTAAAACCCCCTCATTGAATATAATAAGCACATTCTTTGGAATCTCGATTAATGTTGTACCGGAAAACAACTTTCCACGAATTCTACTCATGGTTTTCATCACTTTCTGTTTAATCATTCGAACTTGCTATCAAAGCAAATTGTTTGAATTTATGACGACTCTAATGAGAAAGCCACCACCGCAGACGCTTGATGATTTGTTCAACAGAAATTACACGATTTATTCTTACAACAATTATGAATACTACAGAGAAATGATCGATGAGAAATTAAGGTAATTAACTGCATGTAGTTCCTTAATGTGTCCTTGATTATTAGTGCATTTATCAGATATTTTTTGCGCCACGCTTCGAATTTTTTAATAAGTTAACATACAAGACTTTCTACATGTATAACAAATTCCAAGGATTGAATTAATTGAGACTTTATTAAATAGATTAGAATAGAAGAAGTGAGAGGGTATTCACTTAAAACGTTTATCAAAAAATTGTTTTTTAGACCGGTTCTTCCATTCTGTCACAAAACGAAAAAAAAAACTTAAATTAAGTCACAGATTGGTTCAATCTTTAAATCCCTCTGGGGGGATTGAAGCTGTGTGACAGTTTTAAACAATAGAATTTTTTGTGGCAGAGGGGGGCAGGGGGGAGAGGGGTCTAAAAGTTCAAGATTTTGGTGGACGTCATAAATGAATAGCCCCTTATGTTAATGTTCAAAATTATAGAAATACGTGGCTTCTTTCAATATCCATTTATGCATATAAATGTAATAACTTATCTAGATTTAGACTCTTATAATCTCAATAATAAAATTTTTTTCAACAGACCAAACTTTAAACATGCAAGTGATGATGATTTTTATTACATGTATTTGACTCAATCTCAGAACGGTTCTATAAAAATATCATTAGTGATGATGGAGTTTCTTCAACGTTATCACGAAGCAAAGTATAAAGAGAGTAAACATTGGCTAGAATTAAATGACCAATACTTGTACGTCAATCAAATTGGTTTTTGTTATTTTGCAAACACATTTTTCTCAAATGCTCTGCAAAAGGCTGTAGAATCTTTTACTGATTCAGGAATCCTTCAATATTTATTTGAAGAAAATCATAAATCAAAAATGTCACTTCAACCCGAGCAGAGCTCTCCAAATGTTTTAAATTTTTTGGATCTATCGTTTGGATTTTATATTTGGTTCGGAGCTTGCTGTGCCTGTGTTATAACTTTCCTCGTTGAGTTTTTAAGTCAAATCCGCTCCAAAGTTCATAATATTCAATTCAATTCAGAAGTATTGAAAAAATCTGCACTTGACAAAGTATGTTCAAAGGAACTTAAAAAATATTATAGAGGTAAAAAGTTAAAATATTCAAGGAGGGATTGCGTGGTAAAGAGTAGAGGCTTAATAAAAAATATAAATGGGAAGAAAGTATTGTACCAAATATATGGTGGCGAAAAGCGGAAAAAAAGAGTTTTTAAGGTACTAAGGGGTCGTTCGTAAAATTCGTAACGCCAAAAATGGCCATTTTGGAGCTCTTTTCCTCCCTGTAACAAAGCGTAATAAATCCCTGACCCCTCCCCCCCCCCCCTTCCGTAACACCCCGTAACAAAATCTTGTACTCTTCCCCCCTCCCAAAGCTTTACGAATTTTACGAACGACTCTAAGCCTTAGGCTAAAACGAGAAAAAAATATTTGACAAAATTATTGTATGAAATTCTTGCACTTCATGTACTTAATTTGAATAAAATTGTGGAACATTTCTTTCGGAATCTTCCAAAAATGTTTAACCTGATTTGTTTTCAAATTAAACATATCTAATAGTACTATTTATGTTCAATTAGAGCTTTCTAAAAGTTTCAATTTTTTTTTGAAAGTTTTAATGAAAAACTTATTTTTTCCTAAAGCTTTAAAAAAGAAGCTTTGACTTGTAAGCAGCAAGTTACCTTTCAAGAAATGTCATTTCGTTGAGTGTAACCGAGCAGAACAGTCAAATTTAAGTATTTTTTCAACAAATTTAAATAGAATGAAGATTCGAAGATACCTAATAACACTTTGCATCCAAATCATCTTAATTAAGCTTTTTGATTGCGAAATTCTCAAAAATAAACCTCAAAATGATAAATCAGCTGTTTTCAAGGTTCTAAATGACATTATTGATTATTTGTACACAAAAAAGAACCAAGTGTTTAATATATTGATTATTGGACATGAAGGTGATCGTGATTCTATTTTAAGCAGCTTGATGGTATCAAATAATCAAAGTTTTTCATATAAGTTAATAGTTATAGACAATATAATGGAATCAAATGACATTGAGCTTTTTGATCAAGCTTTTATTATTCTACCATCTTTATTGGATCTGTCTATGCTAAATAAATTACATAAGTTGATATTATATCAATTTAAATTGTTAAAATTCGTAGTCTACATTGAAGATTTAATTTCAATTTCTGAACTTTTGTCGCTTTATACTGAAGGAGTTGACATGTTCACTAGAACAATTGATTTATATGAGTACTTTGTCTTTGATGATGGAGACACTATATCATTTGCAACAGTTGAATGGTACTCAGATAAAACTTGCAATATTCCATATATCAGCACTATCAATCAGTTTTCAAAAAGATTGATGAAATGGAAAAAGGAACTGCAGTATCATGAGAAGTTCATGAATTACCATGGCTGTGAACTAGTCATGATGCTACCAGCTGATAACTTTGTTTGGAACTTTGCTTCATACAATCCAAAGCTTAATGAATTTGAAGCATGTGGAATTGCACCTAATATGTTTCATACAATGGCTGACAATTTCAACTTCCAAGATGCATATCAACCAGCAAAAATATCTGGCATTAAGAAATTTTTTGATACTCGACGTATGGATCTGATTCATGTTAAGGGAAAATATAAAATTCCTGATGTCTACTTTGATGTCCTTCAGTTCAAAAGTTATAATGGGTATCTGCATACAACATCAACATTTATCGAGAATCGAGTCAAGTTTTTAGTGACACCTGGCGAATCATATACTATATACGAAAAATTGATATTGCCATTTGATCTCATAACATGGATAAGTTTGATAATAACTTTCAGTGTTTCATTTGTGATTGTTTATGTTATTAACACCTATTCTGCACGAGTACAAGATTTATTTTATGGTGTAGGAATAAGAACTCCATCACTTAATATAATGAGCACCTTCTTTGGCATACCTCAATATGCATTACCTCTTCAAAATTTTCCACGCATACTTTTGATTATCTTCATCGGTTATTGTTTGATAATCAGGACATGCTATCAAAGTAAATTGTTTGAGTTCATGACAACTTTACTGAGACGACCACCACCGGAAACCATAACTGATCTATTTTTGAGAAATTATACAATATACTTTTCCGGACTTAACGAAGAGTTTTACCAAAAAATGTTTGATTCAGAAAGCTGGTAAGAATAATATTTAATTGATGTATTCTGACTTTTTTTATTATTATTGGGGCCGTTCACTTAGTAAAATACGTAAAAATGCGACTTTTAAGTCACGTCACCCCTCCGTTGATTGTTTGATCTGTTACAAATCCTAGAAGTACTAAATGAATGGTTCTTTTGACGTTATATATTTCCAAATTTAATTTTATTTCTTTAGGCCTTTGCTTCAAAAAATTGAATACGATGAATACAATCGTATTTACACCAATGAATCTCAAAATGGAACAATTAAAGCATCCCTATTAGTTCAAGAAGTATATCAACGTATTGATGAAGTATTTTTGAAGCAAAACCTTCACTGGCTGGAATTAAAACACGATTCCTTGTATGTTGCACAACTTGGCTTTACATACTTTGGTAATGTTTTCTTTGCATCTGCACTTCAGAAGGCTGTTGAGGCATTTATTGATACGGGAGTTATGCAATATCTATATAACGCAAATTATCCTTCAAGGAAGTTTAGTCAACATATAGAAGCTCCCAGTGTCCTCACGATCAGTGATCTTGCATTTGGATTTAATATTTGGTTTGGAGCTTGTTGTATTGCTGTTTCTGCATTTATTATTGAGTTGATGATGCTGATTTGCAATGCACAATTTAGAAAATCGTACAAAAATCAGAAGCAAAAAGTTCCTATTGAATTGTCAAACTGTCAAAGAGTGCATCCAACATTAGCAGGAACATCAATTGAAGATAGTGACATAAAAATGGAAACTCTAAAGAAGTTTAGAGTTCTAGTATCAAAAAACTGAGGACAAATATAATCAGTAAGATAGTCTATCGTTATTCTTCGTTTCTCAGATCAATTTGTCAGATACACACATCATACACTCAAGAAATGCAAAAATCATCATTTTCAAAACCTGTGAATCAGAAAAATCAACAAGTCACTTGAGACCCCCAACAACCTCTCAATTTTCTCTCACCAACTACATTTTCTCGACTGCGTACTCTCCCAACAGTGAGTGTTTTTCAGCTGAGAAGCTAATAAAAAATTATGGAAATCAAAAAGTTCTCACACGGAAAGAAAAGAAAAGAAGTTGTTTTGATGAAAAAATCAGTTGTGTATAAAAATAAATTTTAGAGTAAAGATGAGCTGGCATTCCTCAATTTTCAAAATTTTCTTCTGTGAATAATCTACAGAAGATCTTCTCTCGCTCATAAGTTGTTAGCGTATTTTTCTAAATTTTAAGTTAATGATGTTAGTACTTTGTAATACTGTTGGGATGTTCTCTTGTGAAAGATCAAGCTACGTTCTCTAGGAGAAGAATCAGTATTTTTTTTCAGCATGGTATTGATCGTAGTTCAAATACATCAAAGTTTACCTGAGAGGATACTCCATACCTTAAAGTTTACTATTATTACCTAAGTACCCTTAGGGTAATACTTATTCCTACTTAATTAATACTTATTTCCCTTTATTCTAGTACCCTAAGGGTAATTAATAATACTTAGGGTATGAAGTATACCCTCGGGTTTATACCTTAGAGTTTATCCTAGGGATTTTGGGACGGGAAATACTCTCGAAACCCATCCTAGTACATCAGCATTCAAGTCACCAGGGGCGAAGCCAGGATTTTTTTTGAGGGGGGTTTTTTGCTACTTTTCGACCTTTTGTTTTTTTTTTGGTTCGAATCTGAAAAATTCAATAATATCTAGTATAAACTTTGCGAAAATAGGGGGGGGGGGGATTTGACCCCCCCCCTGCAAGTTACCTTTTTTATCTTACGAATTTACAAAAATTATGAATGCGCCTTCAAACCTCACACCTGTAAGCTTCACAATCTATTTAATATTCTCGCGATTTTTCTTCTTTGAAGAAAATTTGCTAGGCAATTTTTTCGATTTTATGCTCCTTATTTTCTTTCAGGTTTGAGGTTTGAGCCGGGACAGATCGAAGTACGCGAACTAGTTTGTATTTTTTTCCATTTTTTTATTCAATCTTTTTTTTTGGTGCCACACGAAAGGAAAGAAAATGAAAATTTCTTCTTATTAATGTCGAAATATCAGAAAGGAAAAAAGAGTTAATAAAAAGAAATTTTCAATTTTTCCATTCCTCGTTTCAGATGTCCCTCAAGTGAAATTTCCTATTTTGACTAATTTTTATTGTGAAAAAAAAAGAAATTACAAAAAAAAAAAAAAAAAAATTAAAAATTTAGTGCGAAGGCGTGAAACTTATCATAGCTTTAAAAAAACTTATTTTTAGGGACGAAAACATGGGGCGAATTAGGAGTTTATGGCTCTTTCTCGGACTCGTGTTATTTGCCGTCTCATTTTATGGTAAGTTCTACAGAACGTCCTATGAGAATGAAGGTGGTTGGTAATGATCATGTGACATTGAATTCAGATCAATTTTCTTCTTCGTTCGCATAAGGCTCGTGTGCAGGCAGAATGTCACGATACTTGATAGACCCAATGTTTGAAAAGTTAATGGACATGCAAATTAATTTGAAATAATCAGACAATTAACAGAGGAAATTTTCGTACAGAGTGAAGGATTATGCAATGACTTTTTGGCTGAATTTTTCTTTCTTTTCTTAAAAAAAAAAAAAAAAATGAAAAAATGAAAAGAAAATGAGCAGAATTTTCTTTCACGAAAAAAAAATGTATTTTTATAAAGCAAGAGGAGAAATATTTGTTCGTGTGACGTCATGTATGAGAAGTAGAGCAAGGGAAATTTCTGTGCGATGCTCTTGAAATTTATCCAATTTATCTCTGGATCTAGGAATGCAGTTTATCAGGTGTATCATCTTAATCTTCCTCTTGTGAGGTCGCCAATCGATATTTTGGCGAGAAACTTTCAAGATTAATGTCTATGACATAGAGACTATAAGACTAGACCCTCATGAGTGATATTCAGCTGGTGATAATATTTCAAAATTGAAGTGTTATGTTTATGCTAGCAAATATTTAAATAAATGGATCTGTCTATTATTATTTCCACTGATTCAGTTCAAAGGAAATGTTTAGGATGCCAAAATCATCGGCGGCAATTATTTAACATAGGAGATGTTTCAATTAGTAGAGATATTTGCAAAATGTCCAAACCAATAATCTTTTAAATGTATCAAACTGCTTTGAAATTGAGACAGTCATAAAATTTTTTGGATCTTAATTTTTCTTTGCATTAAATAAGTAGGAAAAAGTGGGAAAAAGTATAATTTTTCTAGAGGTGTCTAAAATATCATATACAAGTTGTATGATACAATCATGATATTAAATCTTTAACATCTGGAAAAATTCTTTTATGAATCTTCGCAATTCTTATTTTTGATTATTTACAAGTGCAAATTTTCGTCCATATAAATATTAATAAATAGTTTACAGCCATATATATTTCCAAATCTCCAAATAGATATATTTTAAAAATTATTTTGATCTTTATCCACTTTATTTAAACAAAACTCAAATGGATAATTTTTCTGATGGTTTCAACTTTAAGAAATTGTACCAATAGTAATCGTGACTAAATTTCCAAGGATTTTCATAAGAGACCGTTTACTTTGCATGATCACTTATTAGGGGGAGGGGTTCTATAATTTAGTAATATATCATACTAATTTTCTAACGTACAAAGTAAACGACTTCAATGTTCAATAGACAGACGGGATCAGGGAGAAAAATGTCTTCACTCTTTCATTGCTAGAGTTTTTTGGATCCCTAAACCTTTTTTTCCATTGATAATATTGAACGTCTTCGAAAACGTTGACTGCATCAATAGACAAATCAATAGACATTTAATTAAATATTATTTCAATTATTTCTAAATATGCCTTGTAAGTCTAATCTGATCCTCAGATAAATTTCAATAGATTATGCAGGGTTTCTCGATTTGAACAGGTTCGATTTGAATTGTCAAAATTTTCTTATATTTACAAAAATTCTAAATTTTTAATTTAACGGATGTTTTTCAAACGATTTGAATAATATTTTTCTAGAACAGAACAACTCAATATATATATATGAGGTCATATGAACAGAGTCCGCCCCAAAATCGCCCCAAACAAAACTAACACCAGAGTTGGAAAGAGACTAATGTAGAGCTGAGCTCTGGTAGAGCTGAGCTCTGGTAGAGCTGAGCTCTGGGAGAGCTGAGCTCTAGAGCTCTGAGAGCTCTGTAGAGCTCTTTTTTTAATTTCTTTTTTTATTATTTCTTTTTGTGGAAAGTATGTAAAAATGGTGGAAATGATGAAAAATAACTGAAAAATTGGAAAATTTTCATGAAAATTGTGAAAAATTGTGGAAAACCGGAAAATTTGATGGAAAATTGAAAATTTTTTTTGTTTTCTTTTTTTTGTTGAAAATTATGTGAAAATGGTGGAAATGATGAAAAATAACTGAAAAATTGGAAAATTTTCACGAAAAATGTGAAAAATTGTGGAAAATCGGAAAATTTGATGGAAAATTGAAAATTTTTTTTGTTTTCTTTTTTTGTTGAAAATTATGTGAAAATGGTGGAAATGATGAAAAATAACTGAAAAATTGGAAAATTTTTACGAAAATTGTGAAAAATTGTGGAAAATCGGAAAATTTGATGGAAAATTGAAAATTTTTTTTGTTTTCTTTTTTTGTTGAAAATTATGTGAAAATGGTGGAAATGATGAAAAATAACTGAAAAATTGGAAAATTTTTACGAAAATTGTGAAAAATTGTGGAAAATCGGAAAATTTGATGGAAAATTAAAAAATTTTTTTGTTTTCTTTTTTTGTTGAAAATTATGTGAAAATGGTGGAAATGATGAAAAATAACTGAAAAATTGGAAAATTTTTACGAAAATTGTGAAAAATTGTGGAAAATCGGAAAATTTGATGGAAAATTGAAAATTTTTTTTGTTTTCTTTTTTTGTTGGAAATTATGTGAAAATGGTGGAAATGATGAAAAATAACTGAAAAATTGGAAAATTTTCACGGAAAATGTGGAAAATTGTGAAAAATCGGAAAATTTGATGGAAAATTGAAAAATTTTTTTGTTTTCTTTTTTTGTTGAAAATTATGTGAAAATGGTGGAAATGATGAAAAATAACTGAAAAATTGGAAAATTTTCACGAAAAATGTGAAAAATTGTGGAAAATCGGAAAATTTGATGGAAAATTGAAAAAAATTTTTGTTTTCTTTTTTTGTTGAAAATTATGTGAAAATGGTGGAAATGATGAAAAATAACTGAAAAATTGGAAAATTTTCACGAAAAATGTGAAAAATTGTGGAAAATCGGAAAATTTGATGGAAAATTGAAAATTTTTTTTGTTTTCTTTTTTTGTTGAAAATTATGTGAAAATGGTGGAAATGATGAAAAATAACTGAAAAATTGGAAAATTTTCACGAAAAATGTGAAAAATTGTGGAAAATCGGAAAATTTGATCGAAAATTGAAAATTTTTTTTGTTTTCTTTTTTTGTTGAAAATTATGTGAAAATGGTGGAAATAATGAAAAATAACTGAAAAATTGGAAAATTTTCACGAAAAATGTGAAAAATTGTGGAAAATCGGAAAATTTGATGGAAAATTGAAAATTTTTTTTGTTTTCTTTTTTTGTTAAAAATTATGTGAAAATGGTGGAAATGATGAAAAATAACTGAAAAATTGGAAAATTTTCACGAAAAATGTGAAAAATTGTGGAAAATCGGAAAATTTGATGGAAAATTGAAAATTTTTTTTGTTTTCTCTTTTTGTTGAAAATTATGTGAAAATGGTGGAAATGATGAAAAATAACTGGAAAATTGGAAAATTTTCACGAAAATTGTGAAAAATTGTGGAAAATCGGAAAATTTGATGGAAAATTGAAATTTTTTTTTGTTTTCTTTTTTTGTTGAAAATTATGTGAAAATGGTGGAAATGATGAAAAATAAATGAAAAATTGGAAAATTTCCACGAAAATTGTGAAAAATCATTTTTTGAGTTTTTAGCCATATTTTATCCATTTTTCGACTATATATCATGTTTTATACCTCGTTGGATGCGTATTATGTTGTGTTATAAGATTAATGAAAAATAATTAAATATTAAATCATCCTGGAGTAGTAAAAGTAGAAATATGAAAACTCGATTTTTGACCAAGCTCGAAAAACAGCAAAACTGCCATAAAGTTCCAAAATCAAATTTTTCTTAGGTTCAAATGATTTAAAATGATCAATAATCATGTTTTCTATTATTTCTGAGAATTTTAGACAGTTTAGTGAAGTTATGGTCGAGATGTGAATTTTTATGTCTTAAGGCCTCCCCTACCAGACCCTCTTTGAAGACCTCTGGTGAACTGAGTTGCTCAAAACTTTTTTATTTTTTTTGCTAGTTTTGTAGTACAATACAAGAGCTATAAGAAAAGTTTCACCTAAAAGTTATTTGAGGCCATTTAGTGGGTCATAAAGATCAACAAACCCAAGAATAGCAAAAAAATCAAAATTTTTTACTTTTGACCTCGTTTTTGAAGCAATAAATGACATTTTTACAAAAAATGAATAAAACGTTTTTTAAAGGTCTTTTAATGAGCTACAATAATCTTAAATTTTCAAAATTTTAAAGATCGAACTAGAGGCACAGGAGGTCAATATGTTCAAAAAATGGTGATTTTTTTGACTTTTTCGAAATTTTGACTATCAAAATAAAACTTTTTTATATTTCTAGTATTTTTCCATAAAAGTTAAAGTAATTATTGAGCGAATAAAAAAAAGTTTGAGAAATTTTATCCAAACAGTGAGACACACGATTTTTTTGAAAATCACTGATATTTCATACACATTTTGGGCCCGTATGGGTGCCTATATGGACGAAAAAAAATTTTGTGTACATTTTTGTACATGTTCTATCAACTCCATTAAGAATTCATCAAAAGAAAAAAATTTTGAAAATTTTGAAAATTTTTCAAAATTTAGAGCTCTGAGAGCTCTGCCAACTCTGACTAACACCATCAAAATTTTCCATTGTTTCCGGTATAGAAAGTTTTGATGGTATTAGTAAATTTTTCAAAATTTAACGGTCATTTTCTTATATGACCTCATATATATATATTGGAACAACTGTTCAAATCGAAGATCCTCTGTATTTAATTCTAGATTGTGAATTGAATCTAATCTTCAGAAGGATTCAAACCAAAAATCTTCCGAAAGCTTTCAAAAGTATAATTTTAAAATCTTACAATTGACCATTTGACTCACGACATACGTCTATCTCGCACTACAGCAGATTTACCTACTTATGACTTGATGCCAAAATTCTATTTTGTTACCGCATTACAATGGATGGTTTAGTCATCGCTCAATAGAAATACAGATCAATAGAAAAATAAGCAAACAACCGCCAATATTATTCATATTTTCTCCACATTTTCATTCGTACGAGATTTTTGTCATGCACACATTTGGACTCATATTTTATATCCATTTGTGAATCAGCACTAAAAAGTTAAACTCAAAGGCTCATAAAGTACGATCAAACGATTCCTCAACCTTTTTTTGTTATGTATTAATATTAAATTTAAATATAATTTATTTAAATTGTCATCGTAACACTTTTTTGGCTTGACAGAAACTTGCAAGCCGTACAAAATAATAAAAAGAAAAATTAATTTTTCACGATATTGTGAGAAAATGTACGAAAAAAAATATTTGCATGTCTAAACTAATAAATTAAATAGATTACTTTTTTGCAACATTTCATTTCAACTTTTTTTTTAATTTTATTTTTTAATTCTCTCTCATTTCACTTGATTGTTTAGATGTAACTGCTGATGTAATACCATCCGAAAACGAATGTAGGCCGTACATTGAGAAGGTGAGTGTCTCATTAGTATAAATGATTTACATAAAATTCTTATTTTTTTCCGTACGTCGTCGACAGGCAATTCATGAACTTAAAAATACTGAACCGATAGCGACTGATAATGATTCGACTGAGGATAAAACGGTTGAAGATGAAGCGAGTATTGAAATTGTTACGACGTCAGAGGCAGCAGTAGAGAGTAGTAATGATGACGAGAAATCGGTAGAAGAGGCAGCTGCTGATGATCAGAAATCCAATGAGGAAGGTACAGATGACGATAATAAGTCAACTGAAGTTGGAGATGATGGAAAGGATTCAACGGAGGATGATGATCAAAAATCTGGCGAACAAGAAGCAGAAACTGACCAAAAGTCAGCTGAAGAGGGTACAGACGATGACGACAATAAGTCAGGAGAGGAAAATGACGATGGAAAGGATTCAAAGGAACAAGATGTAGATGGTGACAGCAAGGAAGAAAAGTCAGATGACGATAATGACACCCAGGAACAAACTGATGATGCAGATTCCAAGGAACAAGCTGCTGATGATGGTAAGGATTCTAAGGAAGATACAGCTGATGATAAGGATTCAAAGGAGGATACAACTGCAGATAATGACAACGATACAAAGGAGGACACTGCTGAAGATGATAATGACACTAAAGAAGCTCAAGCTGATGACGATAATGACACCAAAGAGGCTGTAGCTGAAGAAGACAATGATACAAAGGAAAATGAGGCAGATGCTCAAACAGAAGAGGCACAAGATGAACAAAAAGACGAAGAATCCACAGAAGAGGCACAAAAAGCTGAATCAGTAGAGGAAACAGAAAATAATGCAGCAGAAGAAGACGGAGATTCAAAGGAAGATGATAATAAATCAACAGAAGAAGCAGCTCAAACTGAAGAAGACACAAAGGAACAAGAAGCAACTGATGACAATGAAGGTCAGTTTTGAGGTTCAAAGCTTAATTAAATTACCCTTTCGTACTTAAACTCTGTTATTTTAAAGGGAAAGTCCTTAAATATTTAAATAAATCTCTATTTACAGATTCAGCTGAAGAAAAGGTAAGATCCAAGCGTAGCGTCACAGATGAAGCTACACCAGAAGATGACGATGATACTAAGGAAGACACAGCTGATGACAATGATACAAAGGAAGATACAGCAGATG
Organism: Chironomus striatipennis; assembly: GCA_026123125.1. NCBI lineage: Eukaryota > Metazoa > Arthropoda > Insecta > Diptera > Chironomidae > Chironomus > Chironomus striatipennis. The sequence goes on from CM047393.1 coordinate 37,586,460, forward strand.
ACAATGATACTAAGGAAGAAACAGCAGACGACAATGATACTAAGGAAGAAACAGCAGATGATAATGATACCAAGGAAGACACAGAAGAAGCCAATGATACCAAAGAGGATTCAGCTGATGATGACAAGTCTCAAGAAAATACAGAAGAAGCTAATGACACTAAGGAAGAAGGCTCACAGGAAGAAGCAGGAGCTGATGATGGAGACTCAAATGAGGAAGCCGCCGAAGCTGAAACTGAAGATGCTGTTGAAGAAGATTTGACATTGGTATGCAGCAATTGACTTGAGCTAGAATCAGTAATCAAATTATTTTGTTTTGTAGGGGTATGAAATTCCAAAGAATTTACGTCCACGTGATCACATTTCTGATTTGTTGGGATTGGATGCTGAGTCATCAATCAAGGGTAAGTAGAAGAATTTTAATTCAAAAAACAACTAATAACTTAAAATGAATGAACAGAAAATGCCCTCAAGCGTACTGGTGATGTTATTCTTAAGGAATTGAAGAAAATCTACGATAATGCAATCAAGCCACTTGAAACAATGTACAAGTATCGTGATCTTAGCAACAGACATTATGGCGATCCAGAGATCTTCTCAAAACCATTGATTGTCTTCATGGGACCATACTCTGGTGGAAAATCCACAATCTTGAACTACTTGACTGATAATGAGTATAGGGAAACCTCAATCAGATCAGGTGCTGAACCATCACCTGCATACTTCAATATCCTCATGCACGGTGATGAACCAGAAGTTCTCGATGGAACACAATTAGCAGCTGATTGGACATTCTCAGGATTACAAAAGTTTGGGCAAGGACTTATGGATCGTTTGAGAGGTCAAAAGCTTCCCAGCAAGCTGTTAGAGCGTGTATGTATGAATCATAAAATCTATAAAAAATTTGTTTAAAAACAAATCGAATTATAAATTTCCGCTACACAAGTAGCCTGTCTAATTACTAACAATTTAATTGTTTTGAGAAACATCAATTCATTAATTATTGTAAAACTTTTCATCAACATCATCATCATCATCATCTTTTCTTTTCTTTAATGTGGCTATACTGGCTACTGTGCGAGAAAATTTTGTATGTGCACATATGCTATTTCATTTATTTGCCATTACTAAAAATAATCGTTGACTAAAAATAGCACAAATGTTTTTAAAAGAAAATCACCACAAATCCTGCTTGCTGTGTAAAATAGTTTTTTTTATGTCTATTTTATTTTATTTTATGGTCATCATTAGGTCAATATTGTTGAGATTCCCGGCATATTGGAAGTGCGTAAGCAAGTTTCACGTTATTTCCCATTTAATGATGCCTGCCAATGGTTCATTGATCGTGCTGATATCATCTTCTTGGTCTATGATCCAGCAAAATTAGATGTTGGTCCAGAAACAGAGGCAATTTTGGATCAATTGAAGGGTCGCGAATACCAAACAAGAATCTTGTTGAACAAAGGTGATCAAGTTAAGCCTGAGGAACTTCTTAGAGTTCAAGGTGCTTTGATTTGGAATATCTCTCCATTGATGTCATCAGCTCAACCTCCAGTCATGTACACTGTGTCATTGTGGTCAAATCCATTTGAACAAGGCGCTCCCGTCCGTTTATTGCAGGCACAAGAACGTGCTATGCTTGCTGATTTACGTGAGGCTATTGACAAGAGAATTGAGAATAAGATTGCTAGTGCTCGTCGCTTTGCTGTAAGTTTAGTATAGACTAGGGACTCGTTCACTTATGATGCTGAATTTTTAGAGGGGAGGGGGGTCTAAAATTTCAATTTTTTAATGGACGTCATAAGATAATGACCTTCTATGGAGTTTAAATTTTTGGTATCTGATGTTAACTTTTTCTATTTTCCCAATCAGGTTCGCATTCGTAACCACGCCAAGATGGTCGACTGCTATCTCACAACTTACTACAATCAAAAGTCATTGTTCAGTAATAAGAAACAAGTTTCCGATAAGATTATCGAACATCCTCAAAACTATAACATTTACGAAGGATTATCGACTCTCACAAATATCTCACGTTATGATCTTCCTGATCCAGAAGTCTATTTGGATTTCTTCCGTTTGAATCCACTTTATGAGTTCAAGAAGTTATCTGAAACTTGCACATATTTCAAAGGCTGTCCAATTAATAAATTAGACATTGCAATTGCTTATGACCTACCAGAGCTTGTAGGAAAATATAAGAAATTGCTCGAAGAGAATTATGCCAAGTTGCGTAAAGAATTCGACGAGAATTGTAATCAGACAACCACTGAGCCACCAGCTAAATTAAATTCTCGATAAATCAATCAATCACCCAGAAAAAAAAAGAATTAAGTCATTCAGTAGATTAGCACATTCATACTTAATCCACAAAAAATAAATGTCCATAAAAGAAATTTTTGAGAAAAAAAAAATGTGCGACTTGAAGAAATTTCAATAAAAAGTTTTTTTTTTACATTATGTTTTGTGAGAGAGAGAATAAAAGATATGACGATGAGTCATAAAGACACACACATACACACATACACGAATATAAAGTAACTCTTAAACAGCTAATGTTGATTCATAAATTTTTCTCATACTGTTTTGCCATAATTTATATGTAATGAATATATTTTTTAGCTAGTCATCAATGAAAGGAGTAAATTAGGTACTTGCTTCTATCGCCATTGTAGATTCATGTTGGCGACTTTGACGGATTTTTCCAATAAAATTGCTTTTAACGGCTTTCAAAAATTTGAATTTTTGCAGGTTTTTTAAATTCAAATTTTGACGTCTTTTTGAAATTCAAATTTTTGACTTTTGAAGCTTAAATTTTAACGACTATCAAAAATTCAAATTTTAAATGCTTTTAAAACTTTCAAATTCGAAAAGTACGTTAAAAATCCTCATAAAATTTATTATTATTTATTTTGTTATCTATTATCTCATACGTATTTATCTCGTTATATTAAAAAAAACTTTTAATTCAATTCTAATTCAAAATGGTGGTGATTTTTAGATAAAGATACTGAAAGAGAGAGAGACACAATTAATAAAAATCATTAGACACCGCAGATAGACAACGATGAACAATTAAAATAATGTGTTATTAAATTTGAGATTGTAAAAAAATGAATTTGAAAAATAAAAATGTTGAATTTTTTCCAAAAAAAAAAACTTTATTTATTGAGGATTTATGATGGGATATAATCAGTCTCAGTGACAAGTGATTCCTTTTCTTTTCCAATATTGGCGATTTTTGGTAAGACAACAGCAATGTAGCCATGTCCTTCAATCTCCAACTTCTTCATGTCATCTTTCAAACGTTCATTCACTTCCAACAATTTACCGCCAACACAACTAAACACTTTATATTCAGTTCCATCAACAGTTTTGATAATTGCTATTGTTGTATTCTTTTGAAGATTCATAGCACCTTTTTTGTGCTTGCCTTTCACTTGATTCTGGCTACGATCGCAATTTCCAATGTCATAATTGATACTTTCAATTCCTTTCTTAAATGCAATGTGACTCTTGGCGATCGACACCAGGCATACTCCATTAGTATGAAATAATATTAAGTGATCCTCATTGTCACCATTCTCAGATGTTCGTTTGCAATAAAATCGAGTAAAATATCGATCAACAACTGATGGAAATGGCTTACTCTCATCAATATATGTTGTTATTGACGGAATATTCTCATCATAATCATCCTCATTAAGATAATATTTATCCATAACTTTATTTATGTAATATTGACTAAAATGCTTTAAAGTCTATACTATTGTTGCTGTTGAGCTTGTTCCTCTTGTCTCATACGCTCGTACACTTTCTGTCTCATTAATTTTGAATTTTCAAAATTTTTCTTTCTATTATCGGCCAGTTCCTTCTTTAAACACCTTTGGACTAATCTATCAATATCACTACAAGCGCCTAAAAACTTTTGGAATTTTTTCTGGAAGTAGACAAAAAGAGAGTAATTGTAAATTAAGCACAGTTACAATATGAAGGAACACAAGAAATCGAGTTATTAATGAGGAATGTCATTCAATTTTGCTTTAAAACTTGAAAGATCCAGAAATAAGTTGATATCCTTAAATCTAGATGGGCATTAAATTCTCAAACTCTAAATGAATAATATTAACGCTTATCTCATAAAATCGCCTAATTCCTACTCAATTCAAGCTTAATTGATCCAAAATTTAGCCTACAATTCAAGAAAACTTTTAAAAATAATAAAATAATCAAACTTACAGTTTCGTGACATTCCTTCAACTGACTAATCAGTTCATTACATTCAGGTGTATGTAAATGTGATGAAAGATCAGGATGCATTTAAAATCACTTGTTAAATATTGAAATTTTAAAGAATTTCAATTTTTTTTGTGCATATTACAAAGATGTAAACATTCATCAAGGGTTGGACACTCATTCATTTTTCAGATTTTTTGGCTACTTGTTATTTTAATAGATCTAAAAATGTGTTGTGTAGATCATAATGTGTTTATTTTATGATTTCATATGTTCATTATGGAGATATAGCAGAGATAACATGTTAAAAGTTTTGAGAACATTTTAACGAGTGCCCAAGTCTTGATGAACCGAAATGAAATGAACATTTCAAATTAATTTTGACCGTTAATGAACAGAACGATATAAGCAACTTTCCGGGGCCAAAATGCACATAGCATTTCGTGTTGCTAATCTAAAGACCTGGAGTAAATAAAATCCACATTTTAATCATTTTGCGCTGCGTAATCATGTTTGAAGCTGAAAAATAGTGAATTTACTCATCTTAGATCAACTTTTTATCCCCTCAGCGGTCCAATTTTAGAATTTTAGCACCTGTTTAGCACTTGAAAAATTCACTTAGGTAATTAACATGTTTTAACCAAGTTTTAACATGATATTTAATGATATACTGAACAATCCCGCAAAGATTTATCGATTTAACAATCTATGCATATTAAAAAATAATAATTTTAATGCACAAAGATATAATAATGAAAATTGTATTCACAACTTGCATACACAATTGTCAATTACTAATCATGTCAAATGATGTTTAATATTTTATGAATGACTCTCGGGTAATGATAACAATAATGTCAAAAGTAATTCAACTAAACATGTAAATTAAATATAATGGAATTATGGTAGGTAACAGGACGAAGATTGTCCATATTCTAAATTACATTAAAAACTTTTGAATTATGTCTAATAATTATTATTAACAATAACAATAATAATATGATTACACGTAATTTACTGACATTAAATTACCATCAATCTGATTGTGATTGAAGGCTTGAAAGCTATCCCTTTTAAATATGTCATTAGTGTGTGCATAATGGAAATAAATTAATTGGGATCTAATGAATAAATCATTTGCAACATGACAATGTTGTCGTGTAAATTATGAGAAGGGAATTGCGTTGACAAAGTTATAAAGTACGCTGAACCTGATTATTTTATGTAAGGAATCTAATCTTTGAAGAAAGAGTTTTTAGAAGGAATTGGAAATGTGTCGTTCACTTATGACGTCCGATTTTTGGGGGGAGGGGGTCTGAGTCTGTGTAGCAGTTTTAAACAAAAGGGGGTCTAAAAATCCATGTTTTTGACGGACGTCATAATTGAACAGCTAGCTGCAGCTACAACAGAGAAAAATCTGATCCCTTCCTCATCCAACTTTAGATGTGTAAAATAATTATATAAAAGGATATAGGTCAGAATCATCTTAACTAGAAAACTAGAATCTTTCACCATTGACATCTTTAGCAATTTAACCTCAAAAACATCCCCAAAACAGAGGTTATCATCTAAAAAATTCAAAATTTTGTAATTTTATCATATAGCTCAATAAATTTATAAAGAAACTCGAGTCATTGAACCTCTGAACCTCAAATGTGCGACAACTTGCAAACATGATTGTGAAACATCCAACAAATAAATTTGTTTTATCATATATGCACATTCTTTTGCAGCTGACAACATCATGTAATTAATTTTACATGCTGTTTTTTTTTTCAAAAAAATATACGAAAAAAAACAAAATAAATATCGTACGAAAAAGATTGTAGGGGCATTAACATTAAACTAACGCATGTGTAGCATATTTTTTTTTCACTTTCAGCATAAAAATTTTTTGTGCTGCAATGTTTAAATGTTTACTAGAAACGTGAATTTATTATTCATATGTCAACATATAATCACGTCACAAGCATGATGATGATGATTACGTAGCGCAATATTTTCTACCCTAGTTCTAACTTTATGCACATGACACAATTAAAGGCTTTTAGGTATCTAATACAATTTGCATATTTTTTAAGCATAAAGTTGTTGTTTTTCTTAAGAGTTTGAAATTGTGTCATGTTAAGAATATTTTAAGACTCTTTCCATTGCGAAATGCTTTCTTCATTCAAGCAGTATTAAGATTATATTTTAACGGAAATGTTTATTTTGAATTGATTTATAATTTGCATAGTTTAAGACCCTTTTTTTATTTTTAATCTAGTTACGTAGATCATTTAATTTTAGCTTAATTAAAGTAAATTCAGGCAAATTCGTCTATTTTTGGCTATATTACAATATCTGACAGCATCCACAAACAGACAAAATAATCGCAAATACCCAAATCTACACATTCCAGCTCATTGAAACATAAAACCTCGTAAGGATTTGAAATTTGATGCTTTAAAAGGCAAAGAAAGATAAACAGAGATAAAAAAGTATACGTACGCAACAAAAAAGTGGTTGAAAGTAGAATGAAACCACTTTTTCTGCCGCACTTCATCGCAACAAAATATTGACACATAAAATTCGATATTACCAGTGAATTCGCGCGCTTCACTAATATTTGCTCTCGTGAAACCACCGCTGTATTTGCATAATGAATGATTTTTATCCACAATTGTACACACAAATACCAAATTCGTTACTCTCGTCACAATTCTACGGTGTGACACAGTTATGCATAAAAGAATATTGATTATTTCACAACATTTCACCGAATGTGATATTTACTACTGATTAAGTGAACGTAAACCTGTTGTAATTAATTTTATATCAACAACAATATCCAACACCCAATAATCAATCAACAGATGGTATTTGACAAATATTTTTAGACATTGATGAATGTCACTTCAATCTCTGTTGAAGGAGGATTAGTAGGGGGAATAATCTGTTTGATTCTTGTGGATCTAATGTAATGGGCACTTAATTATACAATCTAGTAGAATCAGATTATTAGATCCCATTAATAAGTAGTTCATTATCACCTTTTGGATCATTCCTAATAATCTAAAATAAATGTGTTAAACTATAACAGTTTTTACGATAACATAATGACATCACTAAACCACTTAGCACCTCCAAAAAATTGTTGACCGTGAAAGAACAAGAGAAGAAAAAGTTTTCAGTTCAAACTGCAAAGTGTTGTCTTTAAGCGACTCTAAATTGAATAACCTATTTTCCAAAGCCATCATCAGGTACCGCACAATAGAAAGTACATCTGAGCACCGAGAAAACGCGAGTCATATATACTTTCAGAAGCAGAACATAACAAAATTTAATAATGTCTTTAAATAAAAAATTACATGGAGTGACACATATTCCTTAACACAATTTAAACATGTAAATAATAAGCATGTAAAGTCTGAAAATATCACAGAGAATAATATTTAAATACAGCTAATTTTTTTAATGGATGACATAAACCACACAAAAGAGGGAAGAATAACGTAATGAAATGCCACAGAAGAGAGGAGAATCTCTTTTGTTCTTTTTTTTTAACTCTTTCTCTTCCGCATGAGAAGGTGAAGGCTGCAAAAATATTAAAGACATGTCTTAACAGTGTTGAGCTTCTATAAAAGGTATATTTTGAAAATGTTATGTCGTGGGATTTACAGTCTAATTTCTTTTTGTGTATTATATTACTGACCAGAAAGATGTTTGAAGATAACGGGATGGGTTCGCTAAATTTGGCGCGAAATGTCAAAAACTCTTGGCAAATTCAAAATAATCTTAGTAAACATTGAAAAAAGCAAATTAAAAATTCAGAAAAATAGAGAATTTGTTGATGATCAAGTAAAGTTCCGATTGCAGTTCTAACTATTTCCAACTCTGGTAAGTACACTTCAATAATGAATTGTAATGATAGTAATAATCATGTCATATTACGTAAAGAAGAAGAAGTTCATCAACCTCGTGTAAAATTTGCTATATTAAAAATGCATGAACAAAATTTCTTCAGCAAATAGGTCACCGCATGTCATATTGTTATTCTGTGTATGTACAGCATAAACAAGATTTTTGAGTGATATAAAAATTGATTTAAATTACAGGTTTATGGCTGACATAAAATAATGTTTATTATTTGGTTATCATTAGCTGTAACACCATCAGATCACGATTTTGACGAGAACTGGGTTGAAATTTTTTGATATCAATTGACTCATATCTTGTTACTAATTGTGCTGGTTCAGAGAAATTAAGAAAATTATCCTAAGTCAAGTTCCATCCAAAAAAAATTGTCATCATTACTGTCACGTCGCAAAGATGTTCATGACTCTGTTATTAATCTCTAGCACGCTGACCCAAAAAATCTCAAGACAAAGACCTCAAGAGACTACTTTAAATATAGGTGAGTGCATAAAAATATATTTGAACAATGTAATGTTGATAAATGAAGTAAAAAAGCTACATTTTTTTGGGCACGCTAAACAGCGAAGGAAATAGCTTAAGATAACATTTTCATTTCTACACTTCCCACTGTTTCTAAGCATTTCATTATTCTATTTCATTTATCTCCTCTTTCTTTCTCACTACATCCAAATTACATTACATTACATTTTATTTCTTAAAATTGACCATTCAGCGGTTCATTAGCCCAATTACCTCTTCTTTAATTCATCTCTTGATTAAATCTTAGCTCGATTACGTGAAAATCTACAGCGATGATGGTTTTTATAGGAATTAAAATTGATGTTAGGTTTGAACTTCCATGCAAAATTGAAATTGAGGTTATGTTTTAAGTTCTATTGATTTTAGGTACAATGAAAGTATTGAGGTTAAGTTCTAAGATACTATTTTTCTACTAAGTTTTGTTGGGGGTGGGTTTTTAGGGTATAACCTAAAATAAATATAGGCTCTAGAGCATATCCCCAGGGTATGGGTTATACCCTACAAATTCGCACCTGGAAACCTACCTCTTTCTTTATAACTTTCAAAACGGCTCAAAACATAAATTTCATTTTATTCAAAATTTTATCCTTCAACTTTACGGCTGTTCCTCTTATTCTGATGGAAAATTTTAGATTTGAATAATTCTTCGCTCAAATAACCTTAGCAAAATGAAGAAATTTCTTCTCAAAGTGGTTTCTAGATCCCTTTTAACCCCTATGCCGTAGACTTATTTTGATTAGCAGTCATCAAAAAACAATTTAACTTGAAATTTTTAGTAAAAAAAACTTAATCTTGCGCACGGAAGCTTATTTAATTCATAAGAGTAAGAAGTACAGTAAAAGAAAAACCACTTGCGGTAGATAATTGAGTAAGAGAGCTTAACTGCAATGAAGTGAGCCAACCATTAGTATAAGTCGATTTTTTTTCATCTATGAGTAAGAAGTTGAGAATGACGAAAAATAAGCTAAAAGAAAAAGAACTAAACACAAAAACGCCAACACCGTGCTGAGACAAAAAAAAAAAAAAATAAAATCTGTTGTGAGAAAATAATGATAAGCATAGGTAGGAATAAAATAATAAAGTAAAGACATTTAAAGAGCGAAAGATTCGAAATGAAATTGAAAAGTAAACGAGCAATGCGAGTAAGTAAAGAGAAAGAAAGAGAGAATTGTCGTAATAAACTTAAAGCTGCACAAGACAGCAGCAGACAAAAATAACAACAACAGCAAAGAGTTGTAAGAAAACGTGAAAAAAATAGTAATATTATTTAAGCCGACAACAACAACAAAAAAAAACTAAAAATCGTCGAAAAAAAAGAAGGTAAAAATGTAATTGCAGACATAAGAGCTTTATTTCTTACTATAACTCAGTCACTTATACGCTTCAAAGTCGTTCGGTTCGCTCAACATAATAAAAATTACTTTTTTCTTTTTTCTCGCTTGTAAATCGTGTGGCTGAAAAAAAATACTTTTTTTTGGTTCTTTTGTGCTGACCATAAATGAAATTTAATTGGACACAAAAGTACGATATAAATTCTAAATTTCTGCTGGTTGGATGGCAATAAATTAGACTTTTTTTTTTATGTGACGCAAACTTGAGATTTTCTTTTCCTGATAACTCGAATGAAAAATAAAATTTCTCAGCTTAATTGCTTTATGCTGGTTCCATAAAAATAAATACCCAAAAAAATCATTCGGTCAAGTTAAATCAGTGCGATTAATAAAAGTGAATTTTTATTATTAATTTTTTTATTTTTCGAAAGTACCGTAAGCAAAATTTTGTGCTGATCAAAACGTCATCGATTGTAAAGAAAAATTTCTATTTACATAAACAATCAAAAAGACCTCTTCACATGTGAAAAAATAGGCAGAATAACAACGACTAGAAGAAAAAAAAAAGTTTCGCAGAGTGTCAAAGAACAAAAGACTTTGTATACATAAAATTAAGTGCTAAAAGTCTATCAATCAAGACAAGAAAGTGTCCCACGGTGTGAAATTTGTTAAATGCAAAGAGATTCCCTCATTTTTGGATGATATACTTCAACTTATACATGCTTAATTGAAAATAAAGAAGACAACAAAAAAATTGTTCAAAAACGGAAAAATAAAACTTTTTTTTTGTTGCATTTTCAACAACCGTGCATATTTTCAAGCATAAATTTCTCGACGACATCATCTAAATGCAAATGGATTTATTCTTCAAATCAAGTCGCAGAATGATGCTGTTCCCGAAACGGTAAGTACTGATAAAAAAAATTATTTTTTGCATACAAAAGAATCTCTCGAATGAGGTTCATTCAACTTTCGCACTTTTTTTTCGTCGTTGTTGTTGTTGGTGCTGATGCTAACTGCTTAACAGATTCAATCACATTTTATTATGCATTGGTTTAATTTCTGGAAAGCGTACCGTTTTCGAATATTTTTGTGATAGAAAAAGAGGAAAGTTGTAAAGTCGGAGTGATTTTTGATGGGGGCTAAGGCGCATTTTTGAATTGGGTATCAGAGTTTAATGATTTTAGGTAGTTAGAATCTACTGCAATATTATTTTGTTATTAATTTTCCGATTTTAAAAATTAATTTTAAAGGGTTTTTTTTTTGCAAATGACGTTCAATGAAAGGAAGGGAGGGGGGAGTATTTAAGGTCAAAAATCATAGAATTTCTTGGAGTTCTATTGCTCTTTTGAAAATGACCGTTAATTTTGTACTTCATTTGTGAACGACCTCAAAAGATTTTAGTAAATTTTTTATCTTAACCGTCATTTAAAATTTAAAAAAATTTCAAATTTAGAAAATTAAAAAAATTAAATTTTTAACAGTTAAAATCAATATTATTGAATTTTTGGATAAAACTAAAATTCTTTTCACATTTAGGTAACTATCAGCCAGTCAAACAAAATGAATACCAAAGCTGCATCTTTTCAATACATCGCCAAAAAATTCTTCTCTTGACTTTCAATTTTAACATTTTGCATTCACTCACTTTTTCCTTTTCAATTTTTCAATCTATTGTTAAAGACTGTCATCATTACTTACATTTTGCATAAATCCAATCGACAAATACTTCGAACTACGAGATGAATAATCTCTTTTTTTGTCAATAGAAATTTCACATCATGGAACTTATTTTTTGAGGGATTATAGATTGAGTGAGTAATTTTACACTTAATTGAATTCCATTAAATCATCTAAATGTAATTTCATCTATAAAATTCCTTACCATTGTGCATGCAAAAATCCTTTTAAAATTCTCAATTGACATTCTTGCTTTAAAATTTCCATCATCTCTATCAGAATGTGTATGCATGAAATTTTATTATATTTTTTTTTTGAATGCACAATGAAAATTTGCTTGTGGGTGAAAATATTTTTGATATGATGAACGTAAAGGAATTAAATTATTTTGTGCTATTTTATCTATTAAAATTCTGTCTGGTGGTTTTGAAAATTGATTGAAATATTTTTGAAAATTTTCGATTACTGCAATGATTGATGCAGAGATTCCAATTGAAATTTTTTGATGATTGTATACATATGGGGCCGTTCACTTAGTATGTTCTCTTTTTAAAGGGGAGGAGGGTAAGGCGTGGACACTTAAAATTATACCAGGATTATTGGGATTATCGGGATTATTGGGATTATTCAGGATTATTCAGGATCCTAGTGTCCACGCCTTGGAGGAGGGGTCTAAGATTTTGTAACAGATTAAACAAAACAAAAGAATTCTTATACAAAAAGCGTAACGAGGGGGGAGGGGGGTCTAAAAAGTCATATTTTTGCGTAACGTACTTTGTGAACGGCCCCTATTGAAAAATGAATTTGTTTGGAATTATATTTTTGAGTACTGATTGCCAATAATTGAAATTTTATTAAGTAGGTAGTAATTGGCTGAAATTAGGTTTTAAATTTTATTAGCTTTTTAAAGATGAGAAAATATGTTTTTCAAACTTTAACTAGGAATCAAATTCAGGGAGTAAAAAAAAGTCATTTTTGGCAAAACGAATTTTACGAGCGACCAGTTATAGCTACAAAATTTTGATAATACCATGACTGATCTCATTGGATGTAATTTAATGTATTCTCATTTTATTAATGAATCAAATTCCAATTATCGATCATAATAGAGAATTTACCGTAATTATTTTCTGCCAAATCATTTTATATTCACGTTTAATTTAAAGCAATGTTGAGGTTTTGGGATGTGGTTTTGATTCTAGCTGATTTTAAACTGAATTTTTTGAATTTTGTGGTTTAAATTTCACAAAATTTGATGAGTTTGCAAAATATTTAATTTAGGTTAAATTAAGTAAGATATTTATTAAGGATGTAATTTTGTCATATTAAATTATACAAGAAAAATCCAGAAATAACCTAAAAAGCTACAAAAATACCTCCCACAACAAAAGACTCTCAACAAAAGAGAATTTCTTATTTCACTAATGGCACATATTTCAATTTCTATTCTGTCTTGAAACTCAACTTAACATCAAAGATAATGTTTCTCTTGTTTATTCATTTTAACATATGCGTGCATTTAGATTTATCAAGATTTTCTTTCTTTTTACATTTTATGTTGCGGAACCATGCATTTTGTACAAATTAAAGTAAAATTTAGAATTATTTTCACGTTGAGCTGTGCGGAAAATTTAATGAGAAAAATTTTATTTTTTTTTTAACATTTATTTTACATTAGTCTTAATTGCAATTTTCTATTTTTATTAGTGACGATAAAATGTGTAAATATTGTGATTAAGGTTGATTGTTTGATGCTTGATAGAAGTGGTACTTGATGTCTATTGAGATGTTATTCACATGCATATTGATTTCTTGTTATCGTGAGTGGATAAGTAGTTCTTAAGAAAATTAGCTTTTATGCATGTTTTAGACATATGCAGCTTTACAATAAAGTTTTTATATTTTTTTTATGTTTAAAAATTCTGAAAATTAAGAAGAAATTTTGTAATTAGGGGTTAACAAATGACGTCCAAGGGACAGGGGAAGAAGTCAGGGGTGTACTCAGGGAAAGATCCAAGGGGGTCCGGACCCCCCTTTGAGAAAAAAATTCTTCATTTTGCTAGGGTTTTTGAGGAAAAATAACCCCTAAAAATTTTTGAACCCCCCCTACAAAAAACTCCTGGCTACGTCCCTGGGAGAAGTCAACACAGATAATTTTGAACGTCATTTGTGAACGAATCTTCAATATGCAATATGCGTCTAAGTTCGATAACTTAATTTTAAGTTTTAATCCGTTTTAATAAAAATCAATTTTAGAATAATTATTCATTCAATTCTTCAACTAACAAAGTACATCACTAGCCATTCCTCTCTCTAATTAAACATTTCATTCCGATAAGGTATTAAAAAATATTTCAAATTTTTGATTGAGTCGTTAGCCTATTCCATGAACTTTCAAAAATTACATGTAATATGAATAAATTCATCATTATGTAGCATCGTGTCCGTTCATTGTGATTGTAAAGTAGAAATTACTTTCGCTTTTGTGGTAATTAATTTGTATCTCGTAGCTTCATAAAAGGAAGGGCAATCACATTTTTTTTATTACTTTGTACGATGATCATTACAAAATATTGTAATAGAGTACGCAAAATTTTTTAAATTAATTTATTAACCGGAATTTACTTCCTCATAACTTCTCTTTACAACTGTATCTATGAAAGTTAATCACTCTTCCTACTGAACGCCTCAAAAACCTCTCAAATGGAATATTTCTTTTGTGTTTATATTCAGGATTTTTATTTTGTGTACAAATTTAATTTTAATTTTCATAATGCACATATCAAGCATTTTGATCATCATGTAAGCAGCACTAATAGCAAACAAATTTCATGTTTGCAAAGTTAAGCAAAAAATATTTTTTAGCGCATTTTTGGAAACTTGTTTTCAAAAAGGAAGCTCAATCATACACTTTGTTCGGTCGGCAGCAAATTTTGAAAAACTATCTTTTGATCTAGACATCGTAGAGAGCTCCGGATTGTTTTATTAGCTTCGTTTCATCGAGTTATTGGTGGCAAATGTATTTAAAAGTCCCAAATTTGTGTTTAAACACCTTAATTAATTATTTTTTAATTTCACAAAGAAAAATAATGAACACATGACTTCAACTTCACGTCATAGAAATTTCAAATATTTTTTAACCGTTGACATTTGAAAATTTTTTGACCGTTATTTTTTACGAAAAGTTTTTTGTTCAGTTTTGCAAGTTATTAGTTTGTGCATAATGAAAACACACTTGTGCATGAACAATGAATGTGAGGAAATTGAAACTGAAGGGTTTTTGATTGTTGTTGTAACATTTTTGTAAAATTATCGTTATTTTTATGTAGAATATTGCAAGGTCTGTCCTGAAAGTTGATATACTTTCAATTCGTAGCTCGATTACTGATCGCCGCGCCAAAAATGCGCTGAAGTCCCTCGATATGAAACACGAGGACTTTTGTAATTTTTTTTGTATGCATTTACTTCAACAATCCACATCTGCATATTCATAGTTAACAATAGCAAAGAATTTAAGGGTGTTGTCCATATGATAACGAATGTTAAACGATTTAAATGCCCCAGCAATAATAGTTGTAAACATATTCTCATGTGTACGTCAGATACAGATAGCTATAAAACTGAACGGAAGGTTAACGAATTTAAATTGGATTTTTTTTTTCATTTTTTGAGGGAAATTCAGAGTTGAGAAATTTAAATAAATTTGTGGCTTTAAAAGAGGTTTAATTTTGAAATTTCTACAATTATGAAAAAAATTACTCTAGATTTCGAAAAAAAGTTTCCAGACCAGAAATTCGTGAATCAGCACTCAAATCCAGATCTTCAATAAATTTCGACCAAAACCAAACTAGTCATTATTTAAATTGACAAAATAACATCCATTTTCCAACCCATTACTATCCATACATCCATCCAACACTCATCCAATTCGTAAAAAATGCACTTGGTAAAAATTAAATTTAATCAGAAGTGATATTGAAAATTTTTATGCTATCCATGCAATTTTTCGTACAATTCACTCTCAATATCCAAGCAATGTGTTTGCTTGCCGTTCAATATTGTGTAATTGATTTTCGAGTATTTTTTTCTCATATCCACTCCTAAATTTGTTTGCTGTTGCTGTTGCTGCACTATATACCTCATAACAAGAATATGCTTTTTCCGGCTCTTAATCGTATGAGCATTTTTTTTATAATACTACAGATAAATAAGCATATAAGCATAAGGAAAAGTTTGTCTGTCTGCAAGCCATGCAATAATTTTATTTTTCAATTTTTTTTTCTTCTCTTTATCATTTGTGTGGATAAAATAGAATTTATTCATAAATAAACTGAAAATGTTGCATAAAAGTTTTGAAAAAAAAAAAAAAAAAATTAAAAAATAACATTTTTGTCTAATTAAAATGGGGAATTGGAAGCTTAAATAATGAAAAAAGTAATCAGACCGTGGAAATCTCAATGTCGAAATCCTTCGACAATGAGTGTCGGAGGATTCAAAATGTGTCGACAAAACCAAAAATTTTAAATATATTTTGACCGTTAAAACAGTAAAATTAAAATTCATTAATTTCTGAATAATTGCTCTATTATTTAATGCTTTAACAATTCATTTAAATAGTTTAAAAGTTAAGAAATTCAATAATTAACTTTTAACCATCGCAGATCTAAATTATGTTGCAAATTTTTAACTTTTTTGATGTCTTAATTTATTGTTTTGATTGTTGTTGTTGTTTTTCTGTTAAAACATTTTTATCAATTTTGAAAGATTCGAGCATTTTAATTAAAAGTTTATCTATTGGAGATAAAATTAAGTGTATATTAAGCTTAATAACATTGTTAAATATTAGTTAAATTAACATTTTTTAATTTTGTGCAACAGTCAAAAATAATTTGAATTCTATTTTAACGGCCAAATTCGACATTTCCACGGTCTGAAAGTAATGTAGAAAAAAATTTGGAATGTATGCATATGAGTGATTGAAATTTAGCAAGTTTTTAATTGATTTTTTGTTTAGAAATATTTGACCACACATTGCATAAGAATATGAAAAATTTAAGTTTAGCAAAACAAAATCTCAGACCCCCTCCCTAAGTGTTACGAATTTAATCAACAATCTAAATAGTTAAAACTGGTTCGAATCCCACTCAATGCAAACTAGTCATTATTTAAATTTAATATACTTTAAAGAAGAGATGATTTCTTCGTCCATCTTCACAAATTATAAGGGACTGTTCACTTATGATGTCCATCCAAGACGTGGAATTTTAGACCCCCTACCCCTTCTGTCACAAAATTTTCATTTAAGAACTATCACACAGCTTCAGACCCACTCCCCCCTTAAAAATCGGACATCAGAAGTGAACGACCCCTTAGGAAAAAAGCAACAAAAATCGACATCTTACATAAGTTTCATCTCCCTTTAATTATACCGGTAAAATAAGCAGTCATAAAAATTTACGACAATCAACTTTCATATTCAAAAAGCAAGTCGGCCTCGCCGAAAAAAAATTCTTCGTCAGGAACGCTATGTTTTTATCAATTTAATCTAATTTTTTATTAGAAAACATATTGTTTTAATATTTTTTATTATGTATTTCTTCGATACAAACATTTCGATACCTAATTTATTTAAATACGATGCTTAATTTCGTTAATAAATCAATTTTAATGAGCGTTCCTGACGAAGAATTTTGAGGAAAAATTAATTTTTATTTTTAAAACTGTCAATATCTCTGCAGCTACTGCAGTAATATTCAAAGTTTTTATGTCAATATGTGTGTAATCACCTGCTTAATAAATTCTAACATTAAAATTTATATTTGAAATTGTTAAAGCATGGAAAATTGCAAATTTATTTTCAAAAATCTGTAACGGTCGCCATAAATTTGAATTTTCCAGATGACAAAAATTTGGGAAAATTTAAAATACTCTTGATTTAAGCAATAATTCAGGCATGTAAATACATGAAATTAAAATTTAAGTTAAGTTCTTTAAGTTTTGATACGAAGATCAACAGCATCATCTTTATTTAAGGTGTATTTCATGAAATGAAAATTTTATTAAAATTTGAATTTCAAAAAACCGTTACTCTGAAATCCTCATTTTTTCGGCGAGACCCAAGTATAATTATTGAAAGCTTCCCTTAAAATATAATGTATGTACCTTTCATTGATGTGATTAAAATAAGTTATTTAACTGTTCACTTGAACGGACATCAAGTTATGAATATGCTCAACATACAATGTTTCTATACAATATTCTTGGAAATTGAAATTATTCAATAAGCATGCATAACAATAATTTGGCGTATTTCCATTGACTTCACGTTCACCTCAATTTTATCTCTTTTAACTAACTAGTGTCAACGTTGTTGCAACTGAGTTGTGATAAGCATATTCAAAGAATTTAAGCTCTGCTAAATGCCAACACAGTCATTGAATGAATAGTTTGGCGAGGAAGAATAGAAGACAAAACTTTTCTGCAATGATACACACAATTATATTGTGATGAACGTAGTTGTATATATGTATGTGCTCTCCAGACAATGTACTTTATCAGTAGCAAAAAGATTCGCAAAAACATTCACAATTGGATTAGACTATGAAATGGATTTAAACGAACCGACTATATTCATTTAATTCGTTATTGTCAATCTTTCTTTCTTTCATCGCATTTCTATGTGTTTTTTAACTATTTCCATTTTTTTCTCTGTATTTCAATTCAGCAAATTCTCATCTCTTTTATCACGAAAACGAGCTTCACAACTGAACGATTTGTTGTTTAACTTTTTCTTTCTTTTTTTTTCTATTTCTATTCTTGTGAATGTCTTTTTATTTTTTTTTCATTGCCATTAGCAAATCTATTTAATTTGTCACACAATTATGTTGCATTTCTCTGATTTTCTAGCTCTAGATACTTTTCCTCTTCGTTTCACATTTGTGAATTTGTTAGACTATAAAATTTGTGTGATTATACCGAGGAGTAATGGAGTTGGAGATTCATTTTGGACTTGATTTACATAATTTTAGTCATGGTCGTAGTCAGGACTGCGTTTCTAGAGTATACCCTAAAAACTCTCACCAACAGGGAACTAGTTTTATTCTTGTCCTTTTGAATTTTTTTATTTCAAATGACAAAAAATTATGCACAAATAAAAAACAATTTAAAGGATCCAAAGTCAAGGCCATAGCCATAATTTTTTTCTTCCTAATAAAATGAAGAAATTTCTCCTAAAAATTTTGTCCAGATACCCTTGAACCTCCCTTGACTCCACTCTTCCCCCTAATATATGCATTTACCTAATGCACAACAGCATGCACTGCTCGGCATTCTTCAAAGCTAGATGAATAGTAAGAGATATAAACATTTCTCTTTTACTATTACTTCAACAAATTTTCCAGCTTTTTGAAGAATCGGAAATTGAATATAGAAAAGGAAGAAGGAAGAGAAAAAAGTTTGAAGCAGAAAAGTGCTTTAAATTTTTATGAAGAGCTGATTTTCTTTTTTTATTTACAATCTCGAACTTTTTTATCTAAAAGATTTTTTTTTGACGAGAATTTATGAATGAAATGTCTTTTAATAAGTTGTCGAAATTGGATAAATTTGTGAAATGGTGGAGTTAAAATAGTTTTTGTGCATTGTGCATGAAACATTTGTGAGATGGTTAAAAATTTTAATTTGAAGGAATTTTTGATGAATTGTAAACTTTTCAAGAAGTTAAAAGTTATATTTTATAATTAACCCTACTGAAGCCATAAAACTTTTTAATTGCAAAAAATAATTTAACAAAATATTTTCATGAATGAATTTCGGTACTCAAAGTTTAGATTCTTTCTTCCATCTCAACATCTAAAATAAATCCTCATCCTACAAAATTAAAATAAAAATTTCCTTTCATCACCGAAAATCTGCAGTAAACTCGACAATCAGTCTATTTTTACAACTTTATAGACATCCATGATGCTTCAACAATATAAAATCACGAACAAACTTCTCATTCGAATCCATAAAAATACTCGAGCATATCTGCACGACATATCAGCTTGAACACATCTTAAAACCTTTTCATAGCATAAAGCATATAGCTCACATCACTTTATCTGATTTATTTTTTCATCTTCATATCAAAAAATAACTTGAAAAACGCTCATTTTGTTCCAAGTACACGTCGGCGTGAATGCATAAAAATAATAACCGTATGAAGTAGAGAATGACAAATGAAGGGAGATGAGAGAGAGAGAAAGAGAGAAATAACTTTATATTTATGTCTTTAGCATGATACACTTAACAGTTGAAACATGAGACTATGATGTGTTTAGACAAAATGAAGATATACAGCAGCATTATCACCTTTAATATGTATGAATTGTTGGGAGTGGTGTAGTAAAATGCGATGGAAATGGGTTATATATTAAGGGTTTGAGAAGAAGCTCAATTGATATAAGGGCTCAAAATCAATAAATTCAACTCCTTAGAAGTCACTCACATATGACGGCCAAGACATGATTTGGGTGGAGTAGTAGAGATCAATAAATTAGGTTTCGTGAATTTTGTACGTCATTTGTGAATAAATCCTTAATAATTCTATACAACGCTTCAAGGGTAAGTTTCAGGGGTTCACCCCATACCCTAGAGAGTACCCCTAAACTTTTTCTGTAGACTAGGTATACACCCAAGGTATACACTTGAATATGGAGTATAACCTAAAAACCCGCAACTACAAGCATATTTTAAGATAGATCTCCAAACCTTCAGCTCCATCCCTGTAATTCACTAATTCTTAGTACATATTAAGTGTCAAAAGGTGAAATAGCGACCATTAAAAAATGAATAATAAAGTAAAGTATGCGGAGGTTAAAAGCAAATATATGCAAATGACATATATTAAAGTACAAACTCTTTACAGTGACTAGTGCGATACTAGATGTCTGTTGCCCATGACAATTGTAAGCAAGTCGCAATTAGAGTATGAAAAAAAAATGTTCACACACTTTGTTAATGTCAGAGATTCATACAATTTGATAGTATATACTTTTTTTCTTTATTATATCACGATGAGATGAGATGAGAAATGAGAGAAAAGGAGACAAGCTGCAAAGCTTTAGTGCAGTGAAAAATGCCTATTTCAGCATTTTTTCTTGTGAATATCAGTTTTATGAATTGAGAGATGCTATCAAGGGTATAATATTTTATGTCGCGACAGTTAAATCCTCTAACTTTTATTTTTGTGGCATTTAGAACATAAAAAAATATATTTTTGTGGAAACGAGAGACGAGAGGAAGTTATAGAGTAAAAAAAACCGTAATATAGTTGTGTTTTGGATGAAACAAATGTTGCGGAAGTTTGTGCAATAAAACATTTCTTTTATATTTGACTGTATCTCTATCATGAATAAAAGTTTTCGGCATACAGATTCTTGCCATAAACTTTCAAGTATTGTGAACTAGTTTGAAGTTGACTTATCTGCAAATATCAATCGTTTGGAAGCTTGAAACTGCAGTGTGTTGTTGGTATTTATTGATCGTCATAAAGCTTCAATTTTGGGTGTTCAACGATCAGGGATGCAGCCTGAAATTTTTCTACGGAGGAGGTCTGGTTTGAATTTTTTTGTATGGAAAGAAAAATTTAAGTAGGAGGATGGGTGGCTCAAAAAACCCTAGCAAATTGAAGAATTTTTCTAAATAAAAAAGAGGTGGGACAGGATTGACCTCCAAAATCCTTCGCTAAATACCAGTGTTGGCAAGCCGCCGGGCGGCCGCCGTCAAGGCCGCCAAAACGGCGGCCGCTGAGTGGCGGCCGCCGGCAATTTTTTTTGTGGCGGCGGCCGCCACCGGCGGCGGCCGCCACTGGCGGCGGCCGCCAAAAACGGCCGCCGTTTTGGCCGCCGGGCGGCGGGCGGCGGATTTTTTTCATTATTATTTTCCTTTTCTTTAATTATTTATACTTGTTTTAAAAGAAAATGAAGGAAAATAGTGAAAATTTTTAAAAAAATTGTAAAAAATTAAAAAAAATGAAAATTTTGATGGAAAATTAAAAAAAAAAATATATTTTTTTGGTCAAAATTATGAGAAAATGACAAAAATGAATGAAAATTGCAGAAAATTGAAAAACTTGAAAATTTGGGATGAAAAACCCCTCAGAAAAGTGATTTTTCACGTTGATTTTCTTAGTTGGGATGAAAAACCCCTCAGAAAAGTGATTTTTCACGTTGATTTTCTTAGTTGGTATGAAATACCCCTCAGAAAAGCGATTTTTCACGTTGATTTTCTTAGTTGGGATGAAAAACCCCTCAGAAAAGCGATTTTTCACGTTGATTTTCTTAGTTGGTATGAAATACCCCTCAGAAAAGCGATTTTTCACGTTGATTTTCTTAGTTGAGATGAAATACCCCTCAGAAAAGTGATTTTTCACGTTGATTTTATTATTTGGGATGAAATACCCCTCAGAAAAGCGATTTTTCGCGTTGATTTTATTATTTGGGATGAAATACCCCTCAGAAAAGTGATTTTTCACGTTGATTTTCTTAGTTGGGATGAAAAACCCCTCAGAAAAGTGATTTTTCACGTTGATTTTCTTAGTTGGGATGAAAAACCCCTCAGAAAAGCGATTTTTCACGTTGATTTTCTTAGTTGGGATGAAAAACCCCTCAGAAAAGCGATTTTTCACGTTGATTTTCTTAGTTGAGATGAAAAACCCCTCAGAAAAGCGATTTTTCACGTTGATTTTCTTAGTTGAGATGAAAAACCCATCGGAAAAGCTATTTTTCGCATTGATTTTCTTAGTTGGGATGAAAAACCCCTCAGAAAATCGATTTTTCGCGTTGATATTCTTAGTTGGGATGAAAAACCCCTCAGAAAAGCGATTTTTCGCATTGATTTTCTTAGTTGGTATGAAAAACCCCCCAGAAAAGCGATTTTTCACGTTGATTTTCTTAGTTGGGATGAAAAACCCCTCGGAAAAGCGATTTTTCGCGTTGATTTTATTATTTGGGATGAAATACCCCTCAGAAAAGCGATTTTTCACGTTGATTTTCTTAGTTGGGATGAAAAACCCCCCAGAAAAGCGATTTTTCACGTTGATTTTCTTATTTGGGATGAAAAACCCCTCGGAAAAGCGATTTTTCGCGTTGATATTCTTAGTTGGGATGAAAAACTCCTCAGAAAAGCGATTTTTATTAAAAATTTATTAAAAAAGAGTAAAAAATGATTTTTGTCGAAATTTATATGAAATTTTTCATCAAAGTTTTTAATTTTTTATAATTTTCATAAAATTTTTTATTATATTTCACATTTTCCTTCATTTTTGTTTAAAAAAAATTGATTAAAGAAAGAAAAAAAAAAATTGAAAAAAACTGGCCGCCCGCCGCCCGGCGGCCAAAACGGCCGCCGATTTTGGCGGCCGCCGCCGCTTGGCGGCCGCCGCCACTTTTTTTTTCGGCGGCCGCCGCCAAAATCGGCCGCCGCCAATGGCGGCCGCCGCCGAGCAGGCCGATTCCAACTCTGCTAAATACATCTCTTGTCTGACTTTCCATTTATTTTGTTTAATTTTTTTATTCAAAACTTAACAGCATAACACCTCTTAATTGTTATCCATTTTTGAAATATTTTGATTTAATTTTCTTTTGCAATTCAATTAAAATTTAAGACATGAATTAGCAAAAAAGTTAATCGCATTACACACCATGTTGATGAATCAGCTTTAAAAAAAAACATTGTTAAACATGCAAGCAACAAAATTATTCGCAAAGTAATTTATGAGATTTTGTCTAAGCACTTTCAAATAAAATTTATGAGATCTTGATGAGGTACAAAGCTGCAGTTTATGATCCATTCATGATATCAACCATATTAAATTTACTTCAATCAACAAAACTGCGCAAAGCCATTCCAATGAACTTGGAACTAAGAATAATGGACTTTCACCTCTCTCTGTCTCTATTTTTTTCTGCACAATCATTATAATTTAAAGTTGAGCATTTATTAAAAAATTTGATGCGGTCAGCAGCATCACATAATCTGATTATATATTCGCATCACCATGCATGTATTCAGTGTGAATGGATTACAATAATAATAATAATACAAGTTTGGAAGTATCTAAATCTTAATGCGTTCACTTTTACTTTCATTTTGTGCACATTCCGGTGAATCTGTGGTGCCGGATGATTTTTTTTATAATCAATTTTTTCGGGGGGACATTTGGATGTTGCGTATGTCATTAGTGTAAAAAGGTTTGAGGGTTCAAATTTCATCAAATTTGATTCATTTAGGTTTTAATTGATTTCCAAAAAAGTCTAATCTGCATCAATATCTCATAAATTTTTAGCATCGTCCATCACTTGTCCATATACCCCCATTTTGGACATTGATTTTTTAAGCATTAACGATAATGATTATGTCCGAAAAAACTCTTTTTTATGGCAGATGGTGGCAAGGTGCGACTGCTAATTAATTTTTATTAAGATTTCAACATATAATTTATTATGTTTGTCTTAGAAATAACAAATTAGTATAATAATTTAATTTTAATTTGTATTCACATTAAAGTTAATGGGACATTTGTATTGTTGACTTTCTTTCACTTTTTTTTTTCTATTCTCTTTCATCTGTTTCTATGTCTATGCCTTAAAGTATGTATTATTAGGTTCACATTTTTTCGATTTCATAATAATTTATTTTTTCATTCTTTTAATTAAATTAATGATAAATATTTATTTACTAATGGATTTCTTTTGTTGAAAATTTTATTTCAATTTCAATTTTTTTTTGAAAGGGCACGAAAAATTTTTAACAGCATTAAGAGAATGTCGACAAAATCATTCGTCGACGCGGAAATGGAAAGTTGACTTGAATTTAATATTCTTATAATTTATCAATTTGTGTTGATGTATTGTATGATTTATGCAACAGTACCTGCATCTGGACTTTAGTTTCAGAGAAAATAACTGTCGGGCATCGAATTTCTTATTTCATAAAATCTGTGTTCGCCCGTATTGTGTTGGCTAGATATATCCAATATCAGTAAATTTTTAAAAACGTGATATCGATTTTCAGCATTAAAACGAAAACTCAATTACTTGTGCATGTATATTAATGGAGTAGCTACTTTAAAGTTGAAGGCTTTGATAGACATTTGATATCTTTTTTAACTGCATGAAGTCATGTTTTTGTGACGTCATGCATGGTCAGAAATGCATGGAGGAATTTTATTGTGGACGTTGTTTAATGATGCTGTGAGGCAGCATAAATAACTTTTAATGGGTTACTATGTTGAAGGCTTGGTTGATATTGAAGGATATTGTGTTGAATGATAAATCACAAATTAAATTATTTCTGCGGTCTAGTTGCTAAGGTTAAAGTGTAAAAAAATTAGGAGCAAAAACTTAGTATTCTCAGGTTCGAATCTCATTCAAAAATCCAAATTCTACTCAAAAATTAAGACAAAGCTTGAAATAAGGTACAATCAGTACATAAATTTATATAACTAGTTCCAGATCATAATTCTTTCATGAAGTTAGTTCCAAATTTAGTGTTGAGTAGACCAACTAAGCCGAAGTGACTGTCCCGGAATAATTTAGTACTTTGGTACCTAATTATTGCAACATCAACCCTGCAATCATGGGTTCGAGTCTAAGCATCAAATCTCTACTTTACACTCTCAAAACTTTCGATTTCTGCTCTATAATTTTAAAAATTAGACACAATTTTAATTTTCTCTCAAAATTAACACGAATGATTTTGACATCTACAATCTATAAATTCATTTCCTTGACATTCAAAATAATGTTTGAATTACTACCTAATCCACACAAAAAAATTAATAGCCACATTTATTGTTAAATAACTTGCAAAAATTACCTCATATTTCCATGTCCTACCGCAAATAAATCATACCCTACCACAACTAACTGAGTCATTTGTTAAGACTGCATAGAAACCAAAACTGTCTTGCTGTTCAATTTTACAACAATCATTCCCTTCCAAACTCTTTACAATTTTTGCCAATGATAAAATAACAAAAACCATGATTTATATCTTTTAGTACTAATTAAATTGCAATTACTATACTTATTTAAGTTCCATCAGTTCTTGTTGATTTTTTGCATTATGATGTTTTCATTTCTGTTATTTAATGGAATGTCTGTCCTTGCTGTGGTAATTTTGTAGCTAGAGGAAAAAAAGCTTTTTGTTTATTCTGTAAATATTGACTTTGAGTTCAGTTTTTCAAAGTTAAATGTGAAATTGTTGCAGGCATGCTCTTTACAATAAGTGACCAAATTGACCGAAATTGGAATTCAATTGAATTTTTGGAATTGGCATTTGATGAATTTGTCGTGGTAATTGAAGATGACCCTTAAAATCAAATAATTCATTCATAAATATCAATCAATTCCAAAACTTAAAGTTTATATTCATACAAATTAGTCCTCCTTGATTGCACAAAAGATGCTCATAAATTACATCATTCAACTCCAAATCAGCTAAATTAGACCACAAAATACGGAAATTTATTAAGTCATAAGTGATTAATTTACGATCATTAAGTCATTGTAATGAGAAATGATCACAATAAAATAAAAATAAAAATTCAAATAATAATAATCTTTAAATCTCTGATCAAATTGTGTGAAAATTTACATTAATGCTATTTTCATTTTACTGTTACTTCATCTCGACTTTATAGACTCTCATTTTCTCTTCTTTATTTTATGCACTTTTCATTTCCATCTTCATCAAATTAATTTCATTTCAATTAGACAAGGTATTTAATTTAGGATTTTGCAGCAGCACATAAACTATAAACGTGATTGTAACCTGTTGTCTCTTCCACCTTTTTATTACATATTACCACAGTATTTCTCATCTAACTTAATTGAGTGTCATGTCTCTTCCCTCGCAATAAATCCCATTGATCCACATTTAATTATGCCACTAATATTTCTTTTTTTTCTATACTTCCATTGCATACGATCCGAATGAAATTTCAATCATCTTCTAATGACTCTGACATGACACCCATCTGTGAGCTTATACGAGTGAATCCATTTATCTTTTTCCTCTCTTTTTTTTGCTTTACGATTTGTTACCTAACATGTCATCGTTGGTGTTGCAAAAATTAAAGCTAAGAGTAATAATAAAAGTGAAAATTAGTGCTAAGTAAGTGGATGTGAAGGATGAAGCGCATATCTGTTGAGTATGATGTAAACTGGGTCAGACTGCATGCTGATGAGAGGAATAGTAATTTAGAAGCTAGCTGAGGAGACATGGGACATGTGGAGGATTATGGCAAAATATTATGATGGGAATTGCTAAATGTTTGATGATGTAGCTTTGTGGTTTTGGTATCTTAGAAAATTTGGAACTTTTTTGATCAAAATATGGAATATTTGTTACAACTCGAAGGGAGGTCAAACTAATCATTTTTACCGTTCCGAATTTTACGAACGACTCCTAAAACCTCAATCTTACGATATCAAAATTATTAAATTTGAGGTGCATAAATTATTGATTTTTTAAGGATTTTATTATCAGGTTTTTCTTATTGTATTTCAATAGTGGTGACAGGGCAAAATAAAAACTACATTTACTAAACTAATTCTGTAAAAACTTTTAATTGTTATTCGTGAAAATTTTGATTTAAAAATTTAATAGAAAAAAGAGGAAAAAAGTCACACTTTGGTAATATTGCCTTTTTACACAATTTAAGATTCAAACCCGTTTATTTGACTATTTCTGGTTATTATACACAATAATTTATTGAATCGAATTTTGATTTTATGAAAACATTGACAGGGTTTAAACTTAATCTTCCTTAATTAGTTTAAGTGTTTTGAAGTACATCAATGATATGACTTAACATTTATTTAACATGACAGTACCTAACACATAATCACTCTGCATACATTCATTTATTAAGACAAAATTAATCAACTCCAAAAAAAAAAAAAAAAAAAAAATACAAAACAAAATCCAGTAATATTCATTTTAATCATTTTCTAATCAATCAGTCAAAATGAAAAGTAACCTACTTAATTCCAACAAAAAGCAGCATTAAAAAAAATTTTATATCAAACAATAAACGAAATGAAAAGTGAGTGAGATGTTTTTAAAGCCATACACAAATCATTTCAGATAGAAGTCAAAAGAGTAAAATAATAAAAGTGAATGGCTTTGATGCTGCTGCTACTACCTACAATAGACTAATTTTTGGATTAAAATAAGTAAATAAATACGATCTCGCAAATGAAATGATCGTGCGATCTTTTTTGCACGCCCAGCTATGAAGTAGAAGTAACAAAAGTGGAAAATTTATGTATCTTTGAATTTTTAGACATGCCACTAATTTTATTTTTTTTTGTGCCTTTAAATTTTATTTTATTTTTTTATTCACTTTACTTTTCATCATCGCCAGCACGAATTTTCATTTACAATGAAGGCAGTCTTTTTTTTTGTTTAGCATTAATTCATGTATCATTATCATGTAATTTTATAAGCATACTTACAGTAATAACAACAATAAAAGTTGATGATATAAAGCGATAAAAAACAGTGGATAAGTTAATAATTTGCGAAAGTCGACTACTTTTAATGAAGTAAAAAGTAATGTGATGCGATTTATTAAATGAAAAACGAAGAATGGCATATTTTTGTGAGCGTCTCGTGTCTCAACACTAGTCATAGAAATCCCTTTCAAATGTTTTTATTAAAGGCAACAACAGCAGCACCCGTCGACTACAGATTAGCCCGAAATTATATTTTTGTTTCTTCTCTTCTTCTCGCTTTTATATTCGAATGTCTTAATTGAAAATAGTGCTTAAGCCAACACATTATCATTGCACGCGACTTTCTACAATATAGTTAGTTGATTTTCTTTTTTTGGGTTGGGAATACGAATGCTATTAATCTGTAGAGCTTTTGTGAGATTTAATGTTTTTTGATGAAATTAATTTTTAGCTATTCTAATGGAAATTGGTTTTGTCTGGGTCGATGTTTTATTGCCTTTGGATGGTATTGTGTAGTTTAGAATTATTTGAGTTTTGTTAAAGATTTCAAGATAATATGTACTTACTGGATTTGCATATTTTATATCCAGATAATATCTAAGGTGTCGTTCACAAAAATGACGTCCTAAGTGGGAGGGGATAGGGTGGTCGTGGTCGAGAACAATAGAATTCAGAACTCAAAGTAATTCCTTGACCGGTAGTTTCAGACGTCATTTGTGAACGACCCCTAACTTACTCATCCATAAAAAAGGAAAACTTCAACATCCATATCTACTCATTATCTATTCACTAATTGGAATATCCAAACAATCCAAAGGTGATATTCCTCAACTGAATTCTTTAAATACACCCAAAAACAGCTCCAAAGCACTAAAAATTCATCCTCAACCCACTCAAATCAAAACAATTTTCCCAAACTTGTAATTTATTTCTCGGAAAATTTATTCTTGTTCACAAAATCGCTCCTCGAGTATGTTAAGCTGAACATAAATCCTCTCGACTTATCAAAATGAGTCGTTATACTCCTACAGTAATAAATATTTTCCCACTGTTCATACATACTTTATTTGATTTTAACAAAGAAAAAAAAAAAACAGCAAATGGTCATGACAAGTGAAATACAATACTGTCAAGAATACTTTTTTTTCTCCTTTATTCTTGCTGTTCTTTGTAAAGTCTAACAGACAACTTTTTCTTTTTTTTGGTGTTGTAGAATAGAAAATAAGTTAAATATGTAACTACAAAAGAGCAGTAAGCACACGTGATAGTAATTTTTATGATGTTATAAGGTTGTTTGCAACAGTTTTTATACCTAAAGTTAGTGAATAGACTTTTTGAGAGCTTTTGTGATGATGAATGTTGGATGTTGGATGTAGGACTAAGTTTCTGATAGATTGTATCAATAGATTGTTGTTAGGATTGATTTGAGAAGTTTCAGCGATGATTTATTCTGAATGATTGAAGTTTAAGTACAAAATGCAGAGAATGGGTAGCAACCTAGCCCGAAATGATTATTTAAATTTCGCCAAATTTAACTAAACATAGCTATGGGGATGTTCGTAAAATTCGTAACGCTAATAAGGATCATTTTTGACCTCTCTGATCGCAACCAATTTTGCTTGGGGATTTAAAAAGATTTATTGGCAGTTTACTAAAATTTTAGACCCCTCTCCATCTCCTTCAACGTTACAAATTTCACGAATGACCCCTAAGATATTTTAGGACGATTTTAACCATTGCTAAAGAATCCAAATTCAAGAAACTCTAAAATTTTGCAGCCTAAAATTGTTCCAGAGCTGCATATCATATGCATTAAGCTTTAAAATCAATGAACTCTGCAAAATTTAACAATATAATCGCGATCTGGGTGGTTATATGACTGACCATTTCCATAAAGTGCTTGTTTTGTAAATTATTGTTTACATAAACAATCCACAACAGTGAAGCATATAAAAATACGCTCAAGTCATTAACCCATGATGACTTTTGCTGATAATAATGCACATAAATGAACCAGCAATAAGCAAACACTTAAATTGAATCATCACGTTCACAAAAAAATTAGAATTTTTCATCATCTCCTTCAATGTAATCATCGTGCACATCGACAATGGTCTTGAAAACTACAGCTTTATGTTTTTCATTGAATCATAAAAAAAGTATTTTTTCTGTCTTGAAGGAAAAAAAAACTGTAAACTTTAACTTTATTTTCATTGAGATAAGAAGTACACAGCATATAAAAAAAGTAAATAAAAATGAAAAATGTAATAAACGTTTTGTAAAAAAAAGAAAATGTAAAGCAATTAAATTTTATGTTTGGAGAAATTTTCACTCAATTTAAGATTGCATTTCACAACACAACGCTTAATGTAGTCATGGAACTAAGTTAAGTTCCTGAAAAAGATGTATATAATCAGCCAATTATGGTCACAATGTAATCTCACTCAAAGCATTTATTTAGAAATGCTATAGACGATTGAGACGTGGGTTAGGAAATGAGCTAGTCATCGAGAATTCGTAAAGCACATAAAGATCAATTTAATGTAATCTCATCATTTAGATGTCAAATACATTTCATGGCAGAGCGATAACAACAAAACATACAATTTTTTTTTCTTGCTTGCCATAATTCACAACTGTTGTGTGAGATTGTTGCCTAAATTTCGTCCATAAAAATGAATGAATGTATAAATGAATGAGAAAGAGAGTATGAATGAATGGTTCGTTTGATGACGGAAAGGCCACGTTTTCTCAGTCTAATACATTCTCTTCTTCCATCATCCTTAACGAGAAGTGAATGAAAAGTGACTTGAATCATTATTAAAGTCGTAAAAAGGCCAACATATAATTTTATGAACATTACTAGTTTTTTTTTGCGAAGAGATAGGAATAATGAGTGAATTTATTTAATTTTGGAAGTGTATCGTTTTTGGGTGGATATTTGGCGCATTTGTTGTACTTGAAGGTACTTTAGAGTTTTATTTTTTGACCCTTTCAAGACCACAGTCCCATCTCTCTTTTTTTAAAAAACATATCTGAAATTTACTTAATTGTTGCTAAGGATGTAACCAGCAGTGTCTGTATTTTGTCTTTTGTCACAGTTCATACTAAATTTTGCTGAACTTTTTCAGAAATGAGCCAAAAAAACGTCCAAAAGTATGAAAACTTCCCCTAAAAAAATTTTATGCTCAGTCCTGATCCTTACTCCACCTCTTCTAAAAAATCTATTCAAAATGACTATTCCAATCCATCTTAGTCATTAAAAAATTTTGTATGGGATTTTGAGAATTTTATTTTTTAGCATAGACCCCTTCTCCTTTCCTAAGCATTACGAATTTTATGAATTTCTTTGAATAGAGCTGGTATTCATCAGGTGTCCTTTGAACCTTGAAAAATTGACATTTATATTCACACCAAAAATAGACAAAAAGCTCACAATGCTTTATCTTTTTTTTATGGTAAAACGTGTCGAAAATAAATAAATTATTGTATTTATATACAATATACAGTAACCTAGATGTGTAGGAGGAGAACTTTATTTTTTTTTGTTTCCTTAGACAAAACTTGTATTTTCTGTTTTGTATGTGGACACTCGAGGAGAAAATAAGTATGAATGAGAGTGAGAATACAAAAAAAAATGTAACATCAGATACAAAAGTTTGCAGCACCACTATTAATGGTGAAATATTTTTCACTTTATTTTCTTGGATGGTCTCTGAAAGCTTTATAAGTCCGCAATATAAGTAAGTGAAATGTGGTCAGTTCCCACAGAATCGAGTGTACACATAAACAAAATTCAGATAAATAGCAAGAGATAGATCAATTTAGTAGTATATTGAAAAGGCTCCAAAATAAAACAGTAATAAATCGATATACAGCCCATGCCCCATACTTTTCCTTTATTATTATTTTTCCACATAAATTCTGTTGTGGAGGGGGAGATGAAAAATAAGAAAAGAATGAAAATCAATTTTTATTATGAATCTTGCGTATATCCAACAATAATAAAGTATGAGGAGAAAAAAAGAAAAGAAAATTCATTTTGTGAATGCTTTGAAATAAATTTTTTCTTTATTATTTGGCAATGAACTTCAGACCTTCCCCATTACGCAATAGTTTGACTTGAAAAATGAATTTATTTGAAAGCACACGCTGCACGTGGTAAAATGTTGTTTTGTAAAGAAATAATAAGAAGAGAATAAGATAATCTTGAATACATACCAATTTGACTTTGAATGGAATATGCAGACTCGAATTTATGTTGCTGTTTAGTTTTATGATGATGATTTATTCATCTTTGCATAGCATGTGGATGCTCCAATAGAATCAAGAAACTGTGTTATTTTGAATGCTATTGAAGATTATGGTGATGAAAAATAGGATTGAATGGACTTGAATGTATTCAAAAAAGCGTGTAAAATAATGTGAAAATTAGCAGAATACAGTTTTTCACCTAGAATATATTTTCTGCTGAAATAAACAGTTAGAATTGACTTTTCTTCAAGAGCGTTCATTAGATAAGCGCATGATGCAAATTATGTGCCTTAGATACATATATTAAGTATAGTATTTCCACTTAGAATAATTAATCCAGAGATATAAAGCTTTCACACTTTTTTTTATTAAGATTTCGCATGAGAGAAGGGGTCGTTTATTTAGTACGTTACGTTTTAACAAACTATTCCTCATCATTCCCATTGAACGAAATAAGAAGAACGTGACATTAAAAACTGGTCATTTTGAATTTGAAAATTGTTGACCGATTTTTGCAAAACACATTTTTAAAAAAATTTTGTTTCTACAGAAAAAAATCCTTTTGTCATGCTTTAATCCTATAAAAATATCAATTTGAAGTGTTAAATGAATAAATTTAAAGTATGACAAGTTGTATTTTTCTGTTCAAACATTTTTTTAGAATGTGTTTTGCAAAAATCGGTCAACAATTTTCAAATTCCAAATGACCTGTTTTTAATGTCACATTCTTCTCTGAATGCGTTCATTTGGTTTCTATTAATTTTTAGAATTTGACCACGTTTTGCAGAATTTATATCATCACAAAACCAAGCCCATTTATGATTAAATATTTCTTATCAGATCTCTCATTTCCCATCAACAACTTCCTCAATACATTCAATTATCTATCCCAAATCGCATCACATTAACCAAAATTCACTGAATTGCATATTAATAAATTGCAAATCTCAGCACATTCCTTTCATTGACCACAGCCAATTTATGTATTTGTGTGGAAAATTGATGTTTCTCAATGAATGTAAATTGAAATCTTATTGTTGAAATGATCTAGGAGATGAAGCTTATCGAATGAACGTCGTTTCAACTCAATTATTGTGTCTCCTTCGAGTTCATTTCTCGCTAGTGATTTTATGTTATTAAGTTTCTGTTTATGAATGGATTGTTGTTGATTCTGATTCACACCTTGTATGATTGTATGAATGAGTTGATGAGATCTAGTTGGATGTCATTGACAGCTTCAATCATTGGATTTATTTTCATCTTTTTAGATGATTTTTTGCTTTAAATTTGACATTTGAGGGTAAAAAAACTCATAAAATGTTGAAGCTTTCCACTAGATTGGTGAAACATTTGACAATAAAATTTGTGCCATACAAATTTTTATTGAACGTAAATTTTGAATAATTTTAGACGCAATATATTTCACTTTCTACTAAGTGAGAGCCAGGGGCGTAGCCAGGAATTTTTTTGAGGGGGGGTTTTTGCTACTTTTCGACGTTTTTTTTTTTTTTGGTTCGGATCTGAAAAATTCAATAATATCTAGTATAAACTTCGCGAAAATGGGGGGAGTTTGACCCCTGGCTACGCCCCTGGTGAGAGCTGTGCAGGGTTGATACTTAGAAGATTTGCTAGGTCCTCAAATTTATTACGAGTCTTATGCAATAACAAGTTCAAATCCCAAGCAGTTAAGAAAGGGACCTTATGACGTCCATAAAAAAGTGGATATTTAGACCCCTTGCGCTTCTATTACAAAATCTTCATTCAATAAAAATCCTATTGTTTAAAACTGTCACACAGCCTCAGACCCGCATTCTCTTTAAAAAATTAGGAATCAAATGTGAATGACCCTAAACTAGTTCTTCCAAAAAATTTAAATCATCAACTTAAGAAAACTTGTTCACATCCTTCCAAACCCTGATCACTTTCACAACTGCACATTTTTTATATAGATTGCCATTGTAATAAAATGGAATTCAATCATGATAAACAATGCAGAATCAATAGCCAATTTGAAGTTTTATAGAGAAAAAGAAAGAAAAGAAAAAAAAATCTATCGACTGAATAGAATATGTGCATTTTATGCTTTGCTGTATGCTTCGAGTCATAAATTTAATGGACAAGGAGTGAGACAATGGTGCTTGATATAACGGCATTAAGTCAATCACGACTCAATTGGTTGGGTTTTATTCCGTTTGAATTTTAATAGACGAAAGAAAGATTTATTGGAACTTTGTTGGATATTGTAACAATGACTAATTTGAACTCGATGCCAATCTGAACTTGATATTGACTGCCGTGGTGCAGCTGTATCGAGAGTTTTGCTCTATTTTCAATCATTTTTGCTAGTTTGAAATCTAGGACTCTATGGACTCTTTGAGTGTTACTATCTTAAGTAATTTTCAATAGTTTAGGTACGAATCTCAAGTGTCTCAAATACTTGAAAGTTTTATGGATGAATTTTGTTCAAAACTACAACAAAATATGTTAAAATCTCAAAACTTTGAATTTTAAATCATCAAAAAAAAGAAAATCAATAAATTTTTTTATTGCTCCCCTAATTCCAACATCTTATGCTTCACATAGTTCTTTCAACATTGTCATAAAGTTTTTCCATCAAAACTTTAACAAAACAACAATTTTTGGGGTGAAATCCCGCACACTTTTGATGAATGATGTTGCTCTAAACTGTGTAACTTAATGACACCAAAAAACAATCTCCAAGCAGATGTTAATAAATCACAAAAGATGTACGCAAAAAAGGATGAAAAATATGTAAATTATCTTAAGAAATCCTTTTGAGACAATTTGTGATGCAAATAACATGGTATGTATTTTGAAAATGTAGAACAAAGAGCATCATTACCTCAAAATTAATTAGGCACAAAAGACACATTAAGAGAGTGAGTGAAATTTACGTAAAAAAATAAGCAAGTGACTGAAAGAGAGCGTGAGATTCCACATCGAGATTACCACAGACAAGAAAAATAAAGGGGGTGATATGAAAATGATAATTTGAGAATTTATTTAGCAAAAATTTTCATTTAATGACTGAGTCAGTGAGTGATGAAGAAGAATTAGAGACATTTTCATTTATGAATAATTCATTAATATGAAAATACATTCTATATGTCGGCTTAAAATGGTTTTTAATGTATATACTCCGACACGCTCTTTATATTGTCAGGAGTGGATCTATCAATTTTTTTAGGGGGTGCTCATCATGCACATATCATTCAGATCAAAGCCCCATTTCCTTCATAATCCATCCCTTTACCAACATTATTTATGATATTAAATAATATATACTTTAGAATGGTTTTTGCGTGTGCTCATATCATCGTATCATAATCAAACAACTTTTTTTTTCAGAAGTGTATCATGCAGGTGTATGTATTCACATGTATGTGTTGATAGTTGTTGTAAGAATCTCAGCGCATTTATACAAAGTAGAACGAAAGAGTTTTGTTAGAGTTGAAGGCATGTAATTAATTTTCATTAAAATAAATTTATTAAACCTTCGCATAACATCATTCGTCTTCCCGTTTTTAAGGTTGTAGAATTTTTCTTTTGCTCTTCTCATTCCTTAATTTATTTCGCGTGATGGAAAAGTTGAATTTTGATGGGTGTTGAAATGTTTCATTTAAAATGCTAAAGACGCTTTATCTTTGATCTTTGGAAGATGATATGTTTATTTTAGAAGTTGTTTATGACTTGTTTTAGGAATTTTGGTGTAGATTTAGCTTTGTAAACAATGTTTTGAAGTTAATTTAGGTTCATAAAATTTTTTAAACTTTAACGGCTGTTTGAGTTTTGAATTTCAGGGTACAAAGATATGAATGTTGTTTGTTATCAAAATCTTCATAGTTTCACATCCTTTGCTAAGTTTGTTTTGAAAATTTCTGAAGAAATTTAAACTAAAATCCATCACAAAACGTTTTATATCTGACAACTACTCAAAATGAAGGAATATAATATGCCTTAAACAGAAAATAAGCTTCAAAAGATGAAAAATAACAACATCAGATATCAGATGTTGTGATAATAACTTAAAACAGGAATCTCGTCTTCATTTTCACTAAAAATTGATACCTTGCAAAATTTTATGTCTAATTTCTAACACAGTATATTAAATACGACACTAGTATGATTAATTCATGAAAGATAAATATGATAATTATAATTATAGATATTCTAAAACCGAAATAAGAGAGTAATGTGTAGGCGTTAATAAAACCGAGTTTTATGATCATAAAATATTAAAAGCATATACACGAAAATTTTATTAATTTATAAATGATGTTATCTTACTTAATAAAAAAAATTTCATCAAAATTAGTTGTTTTTGGTATTTTCAGTCTTCTTTAGGGAAAAAGTTTCATTTTTCTTCTTTTTCCACAGCACAACAATTTTCTCAATTAAAATTTATGAAAACTTTTTCGTATGAAGCTCTCACAAAAATTTCTTCTAGATATTAGAATCGTTTATAAACATTATAAAATATTTTACGCGAATCCATTTCATGAGAGAATGAGAAACTTTTTTTTCTATTTTTTCGTACTCGTACTTGCTCAATGTTGAAGATAAACTCTTTCAGCACAAAATATATAAATTTTTCTTGTTAAAATGGGATTTGAGAGGAGAAAAACTTTTCATTTAGCTACCTTAAGGCTAACACTATTTGGAATTATATTTCATTGCTAATCGAATAAATAGAGTCGAATGATGAATTTTGTATATTTTTTTCTTTCCGTAACAATTAATTTGTAAATATTTATAGTACAACTTTTAGTTTGATATAAATAAATGAACTTAAAAAAAAAAAAAAAAAAAAGGGAAATTAATTTCTTAAGTGGCAATAATTTTTAAAACTATTTTAAGGCAGAATTAAAAGCTTTGAATGAATTCTCAATTACGTTAAGTGCTAGATTATGTTTCAGAAAATTTGGAAGTAACCTTAGGGTGGACAGAAAAACAAATAATCAATTTGAAATTTAAATCTTTTAATGTTATGGATGACGTATATTTGAAATCGAGTATTGAGCTCAAATATTGGGTTAAATGAAATTATTGGATTAAAATACTTTCAATCAGTGGTGACCAACCTTTTTTGCCGAGTCATACTCAAGAGCTAAACCATGACCAAAACCGCACACAGCATACGGTTCGTGGGCTTTCTCAAATTTTTTTTCGACACACTAGTGTGCCGTGGCACCCCGGTTGAACATCACTGCTAAACCAATAATTTTAAATTAAAATCCTAATCAGATTTTGCCAAAAAAAAATTATATGTTCTTCAATCCGTTCCAAACTCAATTTTCCTTCCTTTAACAAACTTTTCATCAGAGATCTGACGCCAACAATAGAGACATGCTCTCAATAGATTCCTTTAAGATGACATTTCCTCCTACAATGTGTGAAGAAATATTCTTCGATAGAAAACTTTGAGCATCACAATATGATGCTGATTAAATTTTTCACTCATGTGCAAAAAAAAAATATTCAACAAAAAATAATATTTTGAGTGGGTTTAGAGCACAAGAAAAAAACTTATGGATGGGTTGTCACACATTTTTATTTTTAGATGACATGAAAAAATATAAAAAAAAATCACAAACACTCTTTATGAAATTGAAGATGTTTATTTTGCATCAGATTTAATGGATTGAATATCATGTGTGTCAGTTAAGTAGCGCCAGTTTTATTTGTTATTGTAAACAAATGATTTGATATTGTAATGAATTTTAGGGGCTAATTGGTATGAGTCATTTCTTATTGATTGATACTTTCTATTTTGGGACACAAAATATGAGTAAAAAGCTTTTTTAAAAGTGATAAATTTGAGGATTAATTGTTGATTAGATTGTGGCTTTGAATATGTAAAATTGTTACAAAATTTAACAGGCAGTTAAATCTAGGAATAATTTTATTCAATTCACAGATTTTAGGTTCAAATCTCGGCAATTTCTGTAGAATGGTGATTTTATTTAGTATTTTGGAAATGGAATACACACCCCCATCAAACCCTAATCTAAACAATCACAAATATAATCTCCCTAATAACCAGAATTTTTTTAAAGTTATTGTAGTGTTTTAATTGAAGTTAGCTTTAAGCTTGCTTTAAACTAGCTTTTAAAATTTCTGGTTTTTAAGGAATGAATAAAAACCAATAAAACAGTAAATATCACATCATTTTAATATTACTATCTATTCTGCTTTTACCATATAAACATCAAAGTCAAATATCCAACATCCAATCAGCTAATTATTTGGTAAAATCAACTGATTAAAATAGATAGTAAGTTTATCAAAATATTTTCAAATTAGAGCAGCTTATTCATTTAATTAGCCAACTAAAGCTGAGCTGACTAATTAACTAAATTGGTTTCAAATCCGACCACACATTTTACATCCAAAAAATAAGCATTATAGCATCTGTGAAAGCTTTGTCAATGTGCCTTAATTACTTAACAAAAAAAAAACATCAATTTTGTAACATTATTTCCATTTTCATCATCATCTAATTGTGTCTCTATCATTGTTGTTTACTGACTCTAGTTATTAATGATTATAATTTTTTTTAAGAGAGAAAAATTGTAAATAATGACAATAACGGTAAGCATGCAGAAGCAACAGTAGCATCATAATGGACAGTCATGTTTTCCAACATAGATTGATGGCATTTAAGTAAATAGAATGGGTTTAATGGGCTTAAAGTTATAAAGGAATTAATTACAACATTAATTATATTTTTTTTCTTCTCTTTTACTCCGCTCATTCTGAGGTAAACACAGAATACCTGCTCGTGTTATTCAGTAAATCTCATTAAATTATGATTTTTTTCTTCTTTAATGTTGGAAAATTTTCTCACTAAAAAACTACATTGTGGCATCGTGTTGCATTTAAGTTTTAATTCATTTTCTGCAATAGAGAACAGCATAAATGAGAATTATGGATGTAGCGAGGGTTTTTGCTGTTCTATCATGAAGGAATTACTATTATTTCTTGGAAGCATTCCTTTGATGCTGGATTTAGCTTACAAATGTTTTTAATTATTAGTTTCTGAATCAGAAAAGGGGTCGTTCACTTATTACATAACGCTCTGAGGAGGGAAGGGGGGAGTCCGAAAGATTGTTACGGTCTATTGTTCTTACACCTGATTCTTTTGTTAAAATCGTTACAAAGGGGGAGGGGGATAAAAAACCCGAATTTTATCGTTACGTAATAAGTGAACGTCCCCAAAGATGTTAATTAGCTGTTAATTAGCTGCATCAATGCTACAATGAAATTAAATTTTAAGCTTTTTAGTACTTAGCAAGCTGTATTATATGATTCATTCGTTAA
The DNA here is from genome assembly GCA_026123125.1 of Chironomus striatipennis. Taxonomy (NCBI): domain Eukaryota; kingdom Metazoa; phylum Arthropoda; class Insecta; order Diptera; family Chironomidae; genus Chironomus; species Chironomus striatipennis. Next base: position 37,626,240 of record CM047393.1, read on the forward strand.
ACTGCTTTTCATTTCATAGGAACTGAAGCTCAAACTCAAAGCACATCAATGAATTTTTCAATAATCCTTTTTCAAAAAAAAAGTCATTTTGTTCTTAATTCTTTATTTTTAATTTGTTATTTCTATTTTTAAAAATTCATTAAATTTATTAATTATTTTCAAAATTGTTCTAATTTTTAAAATTTCTATACAAATTTCCAATTTCAAATTTTTAATGAACTATATTAACCTGACCACATTTTTTCCATCCAAAATTTTCTAACACTCTATATTCACTGAAATTCACACTCTTTCCACAATTTTTCAAGTTCAACTATCATTGCTGCGAAAGTTCTCAATTGCTTAGACACAAATTGCTTTCATAATGTTCTTTAATTTCTCAGCAACATAATTTTCATTTCCTACAACACGTCTTAAATACCATGAGTTAGATTATCCATTGTTTAGCAAGGGATGGTGAATTCTGAGGAAGAAATGCATCAACTTTTAGTTAATTCCTTCACAGATATAAGCAGATATAAAACTTATAGAATTAGGTTGTTTATAATTGGGCAATTCTCCAGACAATTTTTTTCAAAAATCTCACACAAAAATGAATTTTTCTATTATTTTTTCCTTTAGAAGCTCTTAAAGAAAGGATATTCCTGGTGTAGTTTTTTGATTGCTACAATTCTGCATCACTAAAATTGAATAATATCCTTTAATTAAGGAAATATTTCAATTCTTCGGTGAATATCTCGAGGACAAAAAATGGAATTTTTATACGAAGAATTCAAATTTAACTATTAAGGAGTACTCATTGAATTATGAATCATATACCAAACGATAGATAATGAATTTTTCTATCAATATAAATAATAATATTTCCTTACTTAGTGGAAATTTATTGTGAAAAATCGATTCTCCTGATAAAAATTTTGTCCTCGAGTAGATGCCGAGCTTTTAATTTTGACATGTTCGTGAAAAAATACCAAATGTTAAAATCAAATTATTCAAAATATTTCCTTATTCTATTAAGTTTTCCTGATGTTAATGACTTTATTTCAAGAAGCAAAATTGTTTGCATGATTTTAGCTGAAATTTAATATTCAACACATTGAATTGAATAAGAATTTCAAAAAACAATTTTTTTCTTGTACACATAATTGATGTTGGATTTTAAAAGCTCTTTTTCAAAAATTCAACTGTTTTGGAGAATTGCCCAATTACATAATTGTGTATAGGCTGGTGTTTTGTTGGGAATCGAACTCAAGTCTTGACAAAATGGGTTAAAATTTTTGATTTTTTTTGGATCATTCTGTTAAAGATTACTGAATCTAGTGCTGACTATTTTTTAATGTTAATCCATCTGCAAATTCATTTGAACCCATCATTGCCAATCGAACCCCATAGAATTCAAAAATTGTTTAAATAATTTTATTCAAATTAATTCAGGCTTTGAATCCTACTTAATACCTCTTATTTACATCTGGTAAATACACAAAAAGTGGTTGTAAATGAGACATTTAAAATTGGAATTAATGTAAATTTTGCTTGAAAAATTGTAAACATTTAATTAAAAAAGTTTTTCAATAAAAGTCAAAGCATATGGAAAAAAATATTTATTTTTTTGAGGAAAAGCTTTTGTTTTTCACTCCTTGTCATTGTGGCTGAAGATGAAGGAAAGAATGTTGGCAAAAAAAGAAGAAAAAAAATTATCACACATCAGAGAGCATCCGAAAGTGTTGAAAAATTAATTAAAAGTCATTAAAAAGTTATTTCATTTATGCATTGTCGTAGAAGACGAGAAAATTGTCGACAATCATCATATCTTGTCATTATTACAGTCAGTTGAAATGGAAGTGAGAAGAGACAGAGACGAATTAAAATTGGAATTTTTTTTAGCTTCTTTCATTTCTTGTCTTTTATCTCTTCATTGCAGTGAGAAGACATGAAAGGAAATTTTCGCTGCGTATTGGGATTATTGTTAGATATTCTGTATGGATGTTGTTGAGGTTGGAGACGCAGTTCTAAGGAAGGATTGTATTGAAAATTTAATTGAGTTTTTCTTAAGGAAATTTGACTTAAAAAAAATCTTAAAGGGGTCTAAAATTGCCCTTTTTGACTCTTCTTCTCATTGTCTACAATTTTTAGTAATTAAGGCTACAAGAAATTCACAAATTTAATGATCTGATTATTATAATTGAAGTCTAGATTCCAATTTTAGAATTAAATGCTTTTTGCATCTTTTTGGACATGCCAACTCCTATTTCTCCACAAATCTAATCCATATCTCAACTCGTATCAAATTCCTAATCCATCAACCGTCTTCTTCGCCAAAAGTGACACTTCTGCTGCATTTAATTCATCAAAATTCTCTGAAGAACTCAGTCATGAAATTGTGGAACTTGAAAGAAAGAAGCACAAAAATTAATTTTTTTTATTTCGACAGCTTCAAGATTGAGTTAAGTTCCTCATTGCTCCAATGCATGGCATTTATCTGTGTAAAGTTTAAGAATTGATTTTCGTTCGAATTCCCATGACTTTATTGCTCTTCATGTTTCATTTTCTTTTCATTTGATGCAGTTAAGTGTATGAGAAAAGGAAATAGAATGAATGAAAGCTTTTTTTATGGAAGAGGATTTGGATTTGGGTCAAAATTTCTGTTTTTTTGATGAGGGGCCGTTCACAAAGTACGTTCGCATTTTAGGGGGGAGGGGGGGTTCGAAAAAGTGTAACCATTTGTAACAAGGGGGGGGGGGGTATTTGAAAATGTAACGTTCTATCAGCAATAATAATTTTATAGTATTCAAATAAAAAATTTAATGTAAAATTTAGGTTTTGTAATATTTTGATCATGTGAATTTAGTTTTCATACATACGTTAAAGAAAGTTAGTTAGTATTTTTTTCAATAGATATCTTCTTATAAAGTTAGTATTGGATTTAAAAAAATTAGTTAAAAAAAATTAAAAAAATTTTATACCAACATTTTTTATAAAATGAAAAAAAATTTGAACGTTCAGGGGGGGGGGGGGTTGACAATTTGTAACCATGCGTAACAAGGGGGGAGGGGGGTCTAAAAAGTCATTTTTTTGCGTAACGTACTTTATGAACGGCCCCTGATGGATTTGTTGGAAAAAGTATGTATGCATGAATGTTTTTTAAATACTTAAAGTTTAAGGTGTAGGGTGTGGTGGTGTAAGGATGTAGGAGTGGACGGTTCCAAAAAAAATATTTTGAACAGAACAACAATTTTTAGGGGTTGGGGTCCGAATGATTTTTACTTCAAAAAATCCTAACAAAATCAAATAATTTTTACTCATATGGAAGAGGATCTGGACCCTCTGACTCCGCCCCTACTAATGAGATTTTTACAAGTTTCCAGTAGATTTAGTCATTTAAACTCGAAACAGTCATCAAACTTCCAAGAAACCACAACTTTTGAAATTTTGGATTTGAACCATCGTAGCTTGATTTTTAAAACTATATTTAAATTAAATTCGATTAAAATTTAAATAAAAATCAAATTGCTTTTAAATCCTTAACAACGTTCTAAGCATATCAAATGAGTAAAAGATATAGAAAATTATCATAGAAAAAAAGAAGCAAAACGCCCTAAAGCTCTTTTAATAACGCAGCACTTTCTTTTCACCCCTAAAAGCTTTTAATTCCCCGGATAAAAATTTATCTGCAATAACTTTTTTTTTGTTGTTGGTAAAAAAAAGAAGGGGGGAAAGTTTTAAGGACAACTTTGGAAACTGGATGAAACTTCTTGTTTAGCTGAACATGTCGAGTTAAGTAAATTAAAGTTTCTTCTTGTTCAAATTATGATTTATGAACATTTTCAATTAAATTACTATGAAAATGGTGCAGCTGCAGTTTTATGTTGGCAATGTTGACAAATTTCTTTGGCAACAGTTGCTCTGTGGATGATACTAGATAAATCTACTTGGACGAATGTATTCAAAAAATTTTTTTTTCATTTCAATTTTATTATTCAAGAAGAATTTAATTTAATATGAAGGAATAAATTCATGAGATTCTTGAGAGATAGATGAAAGTTCTATGGACATTAATATTAATAAAAGTTTTGAATTAAATGGATGAGAAGTTTTTGGAAGATGAGATGTAGTTTGAGTTTTGAGGAATTTAAAATTTAAATTTTGTTCTGGTGTTTTTATGCTTTGAGAATTGCAATAATCCATTCAAATGTTGAATATTAAATGACAAAAAATATTAAAATAATCATTAATTTTAAATTTAAAATTCTTTTAAAATTTTAAAAATATATTTAAATTTTTAAAAATTTAACTTTTTGAAATCTTTTGTATTTAAAATAAATTTAGGTACCATAAAAATTATTTTTTCAAACTACAAATGCTCCAACTATTCACAGATCAATGGACCACAAATCATTATTTTCTAAAATTGTATTTTTTTTCTTCTATCAATTCACAAATAATTAGTGTGGTTTGAATATCAATCAATCTTTTCAATGACTATAAACTTGTATATCTAATCGTCAATTAATAAAAGCAAATAAATCGAGAAATCAGACAAGCAATTTTTCACAGCCATTTAAATTCTCAATTTTATGGGGAAAAAATTTGTTTATTTGTGAAAGTTTCATAGATTTTAATTTCCGAAGAATTAATTGTGGAAATTGCTTTTCAATGTAAATTGAAAGGTTATAATTGATTTGTTTTTGAGTGGCGATCACAAGTGTTTAAAATATTGTTATCGTAAAATTGAATACACTTTTTAAAGCATGCTAAATGTTGTTGTCGGAACAATCAATTTTACTAAAAAGTGCTCGAAGCAATTGAAAAATTTTGTTTGGATTTTATGGAATTTCAAAATTGCATTTGGATAATTAACAGTCACTGAGTAGTGCAGTGTTTACCATTCAAAATCAATTTGTAAATTAAATTTTTAAAAAAAACTTAATTCTCTTTGTTTCGAGGCGCTCATTTTTTAACAGCATAGTATCTGTAGATGAAATACAGATAATTCGCATTATATCTTTTAATCCATGACTAAACATTATAACATTGCAAAAAAAAAAAAATTACCAAGTAATTCATCTCAATCCATTCAGTAATAATCACATCATTTCAATCAATCAAATATATCTTTCAAAAAGCATCAACATCATCATCATCATGGTCATAAGTATGTGATGTTTGAAAGTAAAATGTTATTTAATCTGAAATACATGAAAAAAATTGCAATAATATCGACACTATATGTGAGATCCAAAAGCGTAAAGTTTAATGATCTTATATCATCAATAAAGTTTACCAAAATTTCATCTATTATGGATGAGATTCATTCATTTATGGAAGTTATTTATGAGTTTTGTATGTAAGAGAAATGAATTGAAATTCGATATTTGATAGTGATTTAGTTTCTTTCTTTTTGGGATGTTCGATGTTACAAGTGTGCCATTGAGGTAGAGTTAAAGTTATTTTGGATATGAATATTGAGATTTTTTTGATTTTTCTCATTTTGATTTTTTTAAATTACAAATTTCTCAATTTTTCATGAATTGATTAGATACTTTTAAAAATATAAAATTTTAAAAAATATTAAATTTTAAAAGAAAAATTTTAAAAAATATATTATTTTTAAAAATATGAAATTTTAAAAATATAAAATTTTTAAAAAAATGAAATTTAAAAAAAATAAAAAAAAATTTTAAAAATTTGCTTAAGTTTTAAAAATTAAAACTTTTACTATAAGTATGGGATCATTCACTTCCGATGTCCGATTTTTAGAAGAGAGGGTGTCTGAGACTGTGTCACAGATTTAAACAATAGAATTTTTTTAAATGAAGATTTTGTGACAGAGGGTAGGGGGGTCTGAAAATTCACGTTTTTGATGAACGTCATCAGTGAACGGATGATAAAATTTTGCATTTTTAAAAAAATGATTAAAATTCCATAAATATGATTTAATCGCAAATTTCATCAGTAAGTGAATCAAATCAATAACAACAGCCTTTAAAAAATTCCAACAATTTCAATAACCACTTAAAATTTTGATACAGCTACTTAACATTGCAATCATCAGCATCCATTATTTAACTAATGGCGATTTATTGTGCGAGTCTTCTTCTTAATGAATGACAAAAAAGAAAGGCATTACGATTTGCAAAACTTTAACCATGAAATAAATTTTCATAGATATTATTTCTGCTCAATTGATTTCATTGAAAAAAGAGAACTATTTAGTTTGAATAGGTATGTAAATTGGAGATTATTATTGTGAACGTGATTCTGATGTTTATCTATTTATAATTAAATCTGTAGGCATGAAATTCAATTCAATTTTATTTTATTGATTTGTTTTGCAAAATTTATTTTATGGAATTTTGATTTGTGTTATTTTTGCAACAATTGATACATGATGGGGTCATAGTTGGTAAGTTATTTATTGTGTGTTTATTTAAATGTTCATATAAATTTGTGATTTATATTTTTGTTGGGTATTTTTGTGGGTGGAATAAATGAATGATTAATTTTTGGAAATTTGGATTATTTTTTTTGAATAAGAGGAATTTTATTGTAAAAATGTTTGAGTTAAAGTACATCACTATCAAACTTATTGTCGAAATTTAATAGAATTTTTTCATTAGAAAATAATTTTATAACTCAAAAATTCTCATATTATTATTATGATTTTTAATACGATAAATCAGTGGCGTACCCTAACAGGCAATGATGACGATATTCCGACGCGATCACGATAGTGATTGTAATCACTATCGACCTTTTTTTCATATTTTCGTGATCGCATCGTTAGATTACAATCAGTGATTAGAATCAGAACATGCCAACTTGCATAAGTTTGATTGTAATCACCTGATCACGATCAACGATTGTAATCAAGTATGAATTTTCGTAATCAAACAAATAAGAAAAAAATTATGATTTACTCGATTGTAATCACTGATTATAATCATTGATCGTGATCAGTCGTGATCACAATCACTGATCGTAATCAATGAACATAATCACTATGAACGCAATCAATGATTATAATCAATGATTGTAATCGTTGATCACGCTCAATCATGAGCATAATCATTGATTATGGTCACTGATTGTAATCAAATAATATTATCGTAATCATTTAAAAAATTACTTGCACGATCAATGATTGTAATCACCGATTGTAATCAATGAACATAATCAATTGCGATCGTGATCACTCGATTATAATCACTGAACATAATCATTGATCACGATCAGTTGTGAATATAATCGTTGATTGTAATCACTGATTGTAATCAAATATTTTTTAAAATCATCTAAAAAAATAACTTGACAAAAACTTGCATGATCGTTGATTGTAATCACCGATTGTAATCAGTGAGCGTAATCAATCGTGAACGTAATCATTGATTACAATCACTGAACATAATCAATGAGCGCGATCAGTTATGAGCGTGATCAATGATTGTGGTCACTGATTGTAATCACATAAAGTTTTCAGAAACATTAAAAAACTTACTTGCACGATCAGAGATTGTAATCACTGATTGTAATCAATGAGCGTGATCAATTGTGAATGTAATCAAGGATTATAATCACTGAACATAATCATTGATCATGCTCATAGCTGATTGTGATCAATGATTGTGGTCACTGAACATAATCAAAGATCATGTTCATTGATTGTAATCACTGATTGTAATCAAAGAAAACTTTTCGTAATCATTAAAAAAATTTCCTTTCACGATCAACGATTGTAATCACTGATTGTAATCAATGAGCGTAATCATTTGTGAATGTGATCAATGATTATAATCACTGAACATAATCATTGAGCGCGATCAGTTATGAGCGTGATCAATGATCGTAGTCACTGATTGTAATCAAATAAATTTTTCAGCAACTTTAAAAAAGTTACTTGCACGATCAGAGATTGTAATCACTGATTGTAATCAATGAGCGTAATCAATCATGAACGTAATCATTGATTACAATCACTGAACATAATCAATGATCACAATCAGCTATGAGCATGATCAATGATTGTGGTCACTGAACATAATCAAAGATCATGTTCAATGATTGTAATCACTGATTGTAATCAAAGAAAACTTTTCGTAATCATTAAAAAAATTCGAAATTCAAAAAATTTTTTTTGATCACGCTCACAACTGATTGTAATCACTGATCATGATCATTGATCACACTCACAACTGATTGTAATCACTGATCGCGATCACTGATTACAATCACGATCGTAATCACGAGAAAAATTGATTAAACTTGGATTAAACTAATTATTAAACAATGTAAAACTTCTCTAAAAGTTGAAAATCAACCCCCGTACACTAATCGAGCGTTAAAACTGTAAAAAAGTACATCAAAAATATATAGTAACTTAAATATGTCTTTTGCCATATTTAAATTATTACCCTAACAGGCAATGATGACGATATTCCGACGCGATCACGATAGTGATTGTAATCACTATCGACCTTTTTTCATATTTTCGTGATCGCATCGTTAGATTACAATCAGTGATTACAATCAGAACATGCCAACTTGCATAAGTTTGATTGTAATCACCTGATCACGATCAATGATTGTAATCAAGTATGAATTTTCGTAATCAAACAAATAAGAAAAAAATTATGATTTACTCGATTGTAATCACTGATTATAATCATTGATCGTGATCAGTCGTGATCACAATCACTGATCGTAATCAATGAACATAATCACTATGAACGCAATCAATGATTATAATCAATGATTGTAATCGTTGATCACGCTCAATCATGAGCATAATCATTGATTATGGTCACTGATTGTAATCAAATAATATTATCGTAATCATTTAAAAAATTACTTGCACGATCAACGATTGTAATCACTGATTGTAATCAATGAGCGTGATCAATTGTGAATGTAATCAAGGATTATAATCACTGAACATAATCATTGATCATGCTCATAGCTGATTGTGATCAATGATTGTGGTCACTGAACATAATCAAAGATCATGTTCATTGATTGTAATCAATGAGCGTAATCATTTGTGAATGTGATCAATGATTATAATCACTGAACATAATCATTGAGCGCGATCAGTTATGAGCGTGATCAATGATTGTAGTCACTGATTGTAATCAAATAAATTTTTCAGAAAGTTTAAAAAAGTTACTTGCACGATCAGAGATTGTAATCACTGATTGTAATCAATGAGCGTAATCAATCATGAACGTAATCATTGATTACAATCACTGAGCATAATCAATGATCACAATCAGCTATGAGCATGATCAATGATTGTGGTCACTGAACATAATCAAAGATCATGTTCATTGATTGTAATCACTGATTGTAATCAAAGAAAACTTTTCGTAATCATTAAAAAAATTCGAAATTCAAAAATTTTTTTTGATCACGCTCACAACTGATTGTAATCACTGATCATGATCATAGATCACACTCACAACTGATTGTAATCACTGATCGCGATCACTGATTACAATCACGATCGTAATCACGAGAAAAATTGATTAAACTCGGATTAAACTAATTATTAAACAGTGTAAAACTTCTCTAACAATTAAAAATCAACCTCCGTACACTAATCGAGCATTAAAACTGTAAAAAAGTACATCAAAAATATATAGTAACTTAAATATGCCTTTTGCCATATTTAAATTATTATATAATTACAGATGGTGACTTCAAGGAAAAACGCGAGATCTCGAAAGTTAAGCAACGCAACGACTAAGGATGGGTGACCGAAAAATTTCTAAGTATAAAAATTTCTAATATAAAATATCTAATCTAATACTAATCTAATAATACTAATATGAAAAAAAAAGCTTAGAAAATTTCGGCCCCACCGAAAAAAATAATTTTTTAATTTTTTTCGTAATCATTCCCCCCCGAAGTGATTGTAATCACTGATTACAATCAATGATTACAATCACTGATTACAATCAATGATCATAATCAGTGATTACAATCATTGATCGCGATCATTGTGATTACGATCAGTGATTACAATCAGTGATTATGAAATTTAAAAAATTGCATGCAAGTTTCCACTTGCATGCAAGTTAGTGATTGTAATCAGATACGATAATGATCGCGATCTGTGATTGTAATCAAATTAGCGCGATCGTGTCGGTACCGTACTGTAATCAAATGAATGTATGGAGTGATGACGAAAATTTTCGTCATCACAAAACCGTTTCGTAATCACAAATATCGTATCTGATTGTAATCATTGCCTGTTAGGGTTATATAATTACAGATGGTGACTTCAAGGAAACACGCGAGATCTCGAAAGTTAAGCAACGCAACGACAAAGGATGGGTGACCGAAAAATTTCTAAGTATAAAAATTTCTAATTCTAATACAAAATATCGAATACTAATACTAATAACAATAATACTAATAAAAAAATGCTTAGAAAATTTCGGCCCCACCGAAAAAAAAAAATATTTTTTTAATTTTTTTCGTAATCATTCCCCCCCGAAGTGATTGTAATCACTGATTACAATCAATGATTACAATCACTGATTACAATCAATGATCATAATCAGTGATTACAATCATTGATCGCGATCATTGTGATTACGTTCAGTGATTACAATCAGTGATTATGAAATTTAAAAAATTGCATGCAAGTTTCCACTTGCATGCAAGTTAGTGATTGTAATCAGATACGATAATGATCGCGATCAGTGATTGTAATCAAATTAGCGCGATCGTATCGGTACCGTACTGTAATCAAATGAATGTATGGAGTGATGACGAAAATTTTCGTCATCACAAAACCGTTTCGTAATCACAAATATCGTATCTGATTGTAATCATTGCCTGTTAGGGGTAGCTAGGGTGAGGGGGAGGGGGGTAAATGGGTGAATTTTAACACCTTTTCACTAATAAATTTCTTTAGCTTGCGGTTTTCTCTTCAAAAAAACGAAAATTCACAAATTTTCATATAAAAAATTAAATTTACACCCTTCCCTCAAAATTTCTGTCTACGCCACTGCGGTAAATTCATTTGAATATGTCAGATCACGTTTTGGGACAACTTAACAAAAATTCGAATTTCAAATGACATAATTCATGAAAACTAATTTAATTAAAAAGCGATTGAATTTCAGTTTATGTTAATTATGTGCCTCAAAATAAGCTAATTCTCATATCTTTCTAACAAAGGATTCTACCAAAATTGCATAAAATGTCTTAACAATTTAAAACCTAACAGACAGCATCTGATGCACGAAAACTTTTCAACATCTTCTTTAAAATTCATCAACTTATCTCAAGGAATAATCTTCAGTCATTTACTTGTAAAATTTAATCTCTCTTCATTTATCCATCATCAAAAATTATTCATTCCCTATCTTTGAATGCGTGCATATCTGTAGCAGGAAATCTTGATGATAAATAATGCTTTGCTAAATTTGTACGAAATATTCATCTATTATTTTTTTCATCATTGCTGTGCTGTTGAAGTTTATGATGAAAAATCTACCTTACATTAAGCTTCAATGTTCCTATCCAATCTGCTATTTCTATTTCTTTTTTTTGATTGAGTAAACACTTAAAAACCCTGAAGAACGTGATTAATTAACAAAATTTTCAAAATTGACTAGAATAAAAAAGAAGGAACAGAAAAATATGAAAAATGAATAAAGCTCGGCATCGAGAAGAGGAAGAAGACGATGTGGCATGAAGTGTACACATTGAATGACTCATTGTTCAATAAAACGAGGAAAAATGTTGATTTCTCAATTCTCATAGGTTGAACATCTGATACTGATCTTAATCTCTGCTTGATTTCACATAAGACTGACACTAAATAATATTTTATTTTGCTTCGATTTCTGTACGACTAGTTCTTGATATCTTTGTACATTTTGCAGATTATTTGCTCTGCATTCTCATGAAATTAAGATGAAAAACATTCTGACATCGTATTTAGGCTGCTGTGCATGATTGTTGTAGTTTTGTATTTTTCTTTTATTTTGTTGGAATTGAGAGATTATGGATGGGCAGGTATCAAACTATTCAACGAACATCATTTGATGAAGTTCTTACTAAGAATTATGGTTTTTTGGTTGATTGATCTGGAATCATCATTACATTTAGTATGCTTAGTATCTAGCAATTTAGTACCAAGTATTTTGCAATTTAACGCTCTGAGGGGGGATGGGTGCCGAGACTTTATTATAGTGTATTATTCTCACGTGATTTTTTTGTTAAAAAAGTTACGCAGAGGGAGGGGAGGGGGAGGGTGTATAAATGTATCCCCAATATGTTCAATGACTTTTTGCATGGAAATAGTTGAAAAATAAAGTGCTAGTAGGGTAGAGGTCGAGAACAATATAATTTCTTGGATTTCCATTTGACCTTTTTTTGAAGATTAACCGTTAATTCCAGACGCCATTTTGGAACGATCCCTAAGTTCAATTCTCAATTAATCCAAAAAATCAACTCTAACTACTAATTAACAGCACTTCTGTGAACCTTAATGCATTTTTAAATCGTAAACAATTTTTCAATGCTACTCAGCATTCAATCTTAAGCCTTTCTATTCAAAAATCCCTTTTGCATTCATTAATTCTTCTCAAAATCATTAACAAACTTAAGTAATTCTGCACCAAGCTGTTCATCACGAATTTAAGATGATGAAGAAGTAAAAGGGCAATTGATTTCATTTCAAGTCTGTTGATGCTCGCGTCAATTCTTGATCTCATTTTTTTCCAAGGTCTGTTTATTCTTTTCACATCTCTTTTTGTTGGACACTTGAATTTTTATATTATTTGAATTGGAAACATTTTCAGCATTAAATTTCAATGTTGGTTGTGAATGACATTGTGACATTGTGTCGAAAGTGAGAGCACTGTTGGAACAATTGTTTAACATGACACAGCATGAGGCCGTTTATGCGATAATTTTGGATATGACAGTTTACAATTGCAATTTTTTTTTATTTATGTATGGGCAATAGTATTTAATTGAAATATGCATTTATTTGCATGTCATTTTGGATGAAAATCAAAGGGGTCGCAATGGTAAAAATTCGCCAACTTGGATTAAAATTTGACTGGCAACAAAAATTTTTGATTTCAAAAAAATTTTGTATGAAAAGTGAGAAAGTGTGCCGTGATGAGAGAAAAATCAAAAATTGTGTAATGATTTTTTGATCCTTTTATCTACAATATTAAGCTTTTAAACGACAATTGGAATAAGCCTGATCACAGAAATGGCTTTATTTCCAAAAAATATTGTTTAAAACCTTTGAAAAATCAAATTTAATTTTGACTCATGGCACACTTTCTAACTTTCCATACAAATTTTTTTTAAAAATGAAAAATTTTTGTTGCCAGTCAAATTTTAATCCAAGTTGGCGAATTTTTAACATTGCGACCCCTTTGATGAAAATATTAAATATTTCAGTTGGGTCGTTTGACCCCCCCCCCCCCCTTATTCGTAACAAATTTTGAATGTGTTTTTGCGAAATTTTTCGTCACGAATTTTACGAACGGCCCCTTACCAATCTGAATGAATTTTATAGCTGATTACTATTTTGGGGTTGCTCATTTGGTAGTTTACTTTTTAGTGGGGTGGGGTCTAGGATTTTGTAACAGGTCAAACAAAAGAAAAACTTTTCATATAAAAACGTAACGAGGGAGGAGGGGGTCTAAAAAGTCATTTTCTGCGTAACATACTAAGTGAACGGTGTGACTAAATTCTAGTCACAAATCAAGAAATAATAAAAGGAATTTCGAGATTTAAACCTAAACTTTGAATTATTTATTCAAAAATTGTTATTTGATTGATTACAAAGTTATTTTATATTGATTAATAAATGTGGTTCATCGACCAATGATTTAATACAAAATTGTAAGATGAAATATTTTATGAAAAGGAGGATGACGAGGTTTTAATCCTGTAGTTTTAAATTTAATAAGTTTGCATGTTAGTTATAAATCTATTGATATAATTCTTACTCTTTTGGTCCTTTTTAATAATTAATAATTATCTTAATTCACTTTTTTTAATTTTTTTTCTTTTATCGAACACGAAACAAAAATATGAACTGTTCAGTTCATCTTGATTTAAATTTGTTTCAGTTCAAAAAAGTTCAAATTTTGAACTTTGAAATTTAATTTGAATTTAATTTAACCGTTACTTTTTGAATATTTTTTGACCGTTATTTTGACTTTGTTTAACTCAAACAAAATTTGTTTGACACTCGCGGCCGAGCTAATTGAATCTGGGCTTAGGTATTAGAGCAATATTAAAATTATTTAAGTCTATAAATGAATGTCCAAATAAATTGGAATTGACAGATGGATAATTCATGTTATTAATAGCAGCGTAGTTATTTGGTTGATAATTGTTAAGTCCAAACATCATCGGAATTTGCGGTGGTAAGGACGTTGCAGATGAAACAGGAAATGATTGCATAGATGGAAAGTTTGATAAAGCATATGAAGGTGTCATTGCAAGTTGATTCAAATTCTTTTCTTCCAGTTTCCGTTCTAATTCTTTTAGTTCAGATTTTTCACAATCTTCTTTTTTCTCGGTTATTATTTTGACTTTTCCGACCATCTTCTTCTGATTAGGAATTATCTTTTGAATGTACAAGACATTATCCGAGAAACTGACACTGAATTTTAAATTTTTAAGGATTTTTGCAAATTTTTTGAGTCTTCATTTGTTTGCAGATACACGAAACATGAATTTCCTCTGACACTCACGTAATTGAACTTGATTCTGTTATTGTTGAGAGTTTTTGTTATGGAAGTTATGTTCTCTCCCTTATTTAGAGATGTTTTGATGATTAGATTATGATTCATGTCCTTTTCCAACTTCTCAATTCTGTATTTCTCTAGTCTTTCGTTAATGATGGTGAAAATGGCATTCAAATCTTTTGTTTTGATGAAATGAGCCTTTCCGTCTTTGGTTTTTGTTGCCTTATTCCTCAATTTGTTAAAAAGTTGATTATCGTTGGAAGAAATCCTCATATTGTATCTATTGTTGATTAATTCTTCGACATAGATAAGATTTATGTTGTCAGATTGTTGGCTGTTCAATTTAAGATGCTTTCCAAGACGTTCAATAAAGTTATGAGGTGTCAACTTGTTCGAAATTGATAAGAATTTAATTTGAGCCATCTAAAAGAAACAAATGATTAAGTTTTTGATAAATTTTTTTGGTTAAAATATTTTCTGATTGTGAATTTCTCTCAATTTGCTATTTTCTCAGCTTTAAATGTACACATTTCATGTGTTTATGATTGTTAAAGATTTTATTGATATAAATATACCTTATTTGATGTCTTTATTGCTTCAATTTGATTAATATTATTAAGATTGAATTTTTTTGTAAATTTTTACAACTCTTGTTGTTTTGCACTAAATTTCAAATTTTGAAACTTCGTTAAAATTCAAATGCCAAATAACGAATATTTTTTAGAGACTTCGCTCTAAATTTGAAGCTTCGCTTCAGATTTTTTGACTTATTGCCAATATTTTAAATTTTTTATGAGTGTATCAAAATTATGTTGTGAATTTATCAACATAAATTTCAAAATTGATTGGTTGGAGACGTTTCAGTCAATCTTTAGCAGTGATTTTGCTCAAGATGGATTTATATGATCAAAAATTTGCAAAATTAGAGAGATTCATCATGTAAGTATTTTTAATAATATTCTATGCTAAATTTTATGTTTAAGGACTGATTTCATCTTATTTTCAGCTACATGAATGGCAGTTTCAGTAACGGCAGAGTTAAATGTAGGAAAAACAGCTGAGCTTTTCTCCCAGGGCGAATAATATCATGTTCACAAGTTACAACAAAGAAATATGTCAGATTTGATGCTATTTTGATTGACTGACAACTTTTATGTGGTAAATATTAATAATTTATCGTGTATTAATCCAGTTCAGATCAATTTAATTATGATTTTTAGTTGAATCATAAAATTTTGATTCAAGTCATATAGATTATGTTTTTATGCAATCTTTGCATAATATTTAAAGTCCAAAATGTTTAGAATAATGATTTGATGATGATAATAGTAAATCAAATAATCAAAATGGAATTTTGATCTAAATTTCTATGTCTCACATAGATTGATCATTTCAATATATTCAAAAATAATTAATTAAATTTATCCTTTTCAGGAATTGCAATTGTGGCCATTAGGATTCGTCAGAATGAATATGATGTAAAGAACGATGATTCGTGGAATTAAATTTCTTGAACCTGACTGATTTTGGATTATTATGTGCAACGACATTCGAGACGAGATCAATATTATGATTATATGCTATTCGATTATGTGATGTCGGTGGATTTTGACCATGAATGGATGGAGATTTGATTCGTCTTGCTGGATCATATTTATTGGACCAAAAAACTCGAGTTTTGAAGTGAAAAACTGTTGACGAGCGGTTTCCATCAATATTAGGAACATATAAAGTTTTCAATTTTGATCGATTGGATACATGATCATTGATATTTAATGTCCTATGAAAATTTGTGATTTTTACATTATTATAAATTGGCTTAACTTCATCGTTAAGTAATTTTAATTGTTTATCTTGATTTTGATTAATTGTCACATCATCTGTGCCACAAGATTGATTCTGATTATTGTCATTTGTATTTTCATGCTCGATTTTCGAGTCTTTTTGTTGCGAAGATGTCTGTTCGATTTCATTTTTAATGTAATTATTTAAATTGTCATAAATTGATTCCAATGGCATGTATGAGCCATAAACATAATCACCTAAAGGACTTTGAATTCCATAAAATTCATACTTTTTCTGACTGACTGATTTTATGCTACGAATTTGATCAAAAGCAAAAATGTTATCGACGCCTATAATTCCTGATATCTCATGATGATCGAATAATTTTAATGATCGAAATTTAGGATGTTTATTATAAATGTCCTTTGCTGAGAATTTTTGTGGACATACATTTAAATCTTTAACTGTTCTGAAGAATAAATTTCGAGAATCTTTTCTATATGCAATATTTTTTGCTGTGACTTTAACGACTCTAGACAAATTGTCGTTTCTAGTTTTGTTGCCAGACCAAATCAATTGTAAAGGCAGCCATGGACCAATTAATTTTAATTCGTTGGCGACTTTTTCTTCAATTAACGAGACTGAACTTCCAGAATCGAGGAGAAATGCATAACGACCGTTATTTTCTAATTCAATTGATATTACAGCTAATATACTGTCGTCAATTCTATTGACATTATTTTTACTCTGGATCTTATCTAAAATAGCAACATGATGTGTTGATTGCTTCCCTTGGAAGTTTTTAATGTATTGTTGTAAATCTGATGGTAAATTTGTATAATAATTATGATTTTGAAGCTTGTGATACAGTGATTCTTCACTTGAATCTTCTTCATTGGATAATTTTGAAGATTTTTGTGCATTGTTTGATTTACTTGCTGAATTTTCAGCTTTTGAATTATCATTGTCATCATTATGACTGTCATTAGACTTGTTTGAATTTAAATTAGACATTCGTTTGTAACAGAATAAAGCATGATGTTTAAAGTCACATCCAGCAACATGACATTTCAATTTATCGATATTAGGACAAGGATTATGTTTTGTTCGACCACAATACGTGCAAATATAATTTTTGCGGGCTAGAATAGCAGCATCTTTGCCGTTCATATTCCATAAGTCTTTACATTTCGTGCTTATATGATCATTTGTTTGATGGAACCAACATTTAAAATTGTCATTTTGTGATTCATATTTGCCTACTGTAATGGTTGATGTTGGATTATTAGTAAAATTAGTACTATAAGATCTGTTTCGCTCATGTCGATGATCATTATTATCACGTTCTCTAATTTTGTCATTTCTTATGCTGGCTTCAATTCTAGGTAATTCCTTATCAAGAATTCTTACCATATGTATTAAAGATGGAACAATATTGGCATTTTCAAGCCGTGCTTGTTTTTCTTCCCATTTGTTTCTTAAATTATATGGAAGAATGTCGCAAATATTTGCTAGAAATCTTCTGCTGTTCATGTATGATAAGTCTTGATAAGCCTCTGAAATTGTGCTGAAATTTCTCAATTTATCAATGAATTCTACCAGCTTAGATTTATTTTCGTTCTTGATTCTGCTGAAATTCTCAATATCTCTTGCTTCAGAAGAAAGAAAGCTTAGATTATGTCTCAATCTTTTATTTACTTCCTCAATACATCTATCATATGTTAACATGTTAAATAAACCTTTACCACCAATTCTTTTGACATTTTCATCTTTAATTGCCTTTTGGATACGTCTTACATTCTCAGATGCAGTAAAATAATGCTTAGTTTCTGTGTATGTAGTGTAAAAGACGTTCCAAGACATATCTGAATCAATAACTTCAGGCAACTTTTCAAGTTGCAATTTAAAAAAGAAATTGTCAGCATTAATGTTAGTATTGTTAGGAACATTATATGTGTGATTGCCATTATTGGCATAATTGTTATTGTTGTTGGATCTTCTATTGCCAAATCTTGGCGGTGCCATATGAAAAGTTCGAAATCTCTCCTCATCATCAGATTCATCATCGCTGGATTCAATATTATAGACGGGAGGAGATCGATAATTACGATATAAAGGAGAATTCAGATTATGCGTTGAATTTTTAGGCTTTGTGTTATTACGTGGTGGATATTGAGGCTGAATATTTTCAGTCTTTAATTTATTCTCATTAGTCTTGTTATTTACATTTTTGTTAGTCACAATTTTTGGATTATTTCTCATTTCTATGATGAGTTTTATGCAATTATTGCAAACAAATGTTTTGTTGATGCTATTAACTGTTCCTTCCTCATCTCGAGTCATGCAATGAGCATGTCGTGGATTGTTGCAGGTCTTACATGTAGCGAAATTTCCTTCGATTGCTAATTTACATGTGGAACATATATTTTTGTCATTTTTATCATTTGAATTGTCAATAAGATTAGTTTTTTGTCTAACATTGTTAGTTGCTGGCTTATGCCTAGTTCTTTTGTTATTAGTTTGGTTCTTAGCGAGTGAAGATGTCAATAATGGTTTACCAAAAACGAATAGAGGTGTGGAATTAGTTACTGGATTTCCTGGATCTTTAGGATTTGAGTCTTCAAATAAATCTTGCAGTGTAAATTCTGCTTGACTTCCTCTTTTATGTTGAGAACAAGCCCATGAAGACAAATTGATGTTGTAATTTAATAATGCACATTCTTTGTGTGACCATTTTTGACATTCTAATACTTTGCATTTAACAATTGGCTCAAAACCTTTATATGCTTGATTACAATACACACAACCAGCCATCAATGTTAACAAATGTTAATTATTAGTATACAAAGACAATACAATATCTGGATCAAAGATCCAGTAGATCATTATAACCTCTCAGGTTACACAAAAGAGAGATTAAAAATTTTTGTGACTAAATTCTAGTCACAAATCAAGAAATAATAAAAGGAATTTCGAGATTTAAACCTAAACTTTGAATTATTTATTCAAAAATTGTTATTTGATTGATTACAAAGTTATTTTATATTGATTAATAAATGTGGTTCATCGACCAATGATTTAATACAAAATTGTAAGATGAAATATTTTATGAAAAGGAGGATGACGAGGTTTTAATCTCTTTTGGTCCTTTTTAATAATTAATAATTATCTTAATTCACTTTTTTTAATTTTTTTTCTTTTATCGAACACGAAACAAAAATATGAACTGTTCAGTTCATCTTGATTTAAATTTGTTTCAGTTCAAAAAAGTTCAAATTTTGAACTTTGAAATTTAATTTGAATTTAATTTAACCGTTACTTTTTGAATATTTTTTGACCGTTATTTTGACTTTGTTTAACTCAAACAAAATTTGTTTGACAAACGGCCCCTCTAAGTGTATTAATATGCTTAATATACTTTAATAACATATAATATTCAATAAACGATTCTAATAAATGTTTTGAATTAATACTTTTATCCAAATTCCTGAAGCATTAAACCTCAAAAGAATAAACCACAATTATTTTAAATGACATGTAAAACAAGATAAGTCTTCAAATAAATTTTCAATATAAATACAAATCCATCTCAATATCGATCATCATTCAAAGTAAATTTGTGATTGAAATTTAACCATTCAACAAAATACAAATAAAATGAAGCACACATTGATTGTTCTTTTGGCATTTGTTGCCATTGCATCTTGCAAAACTCCTGACGAGTACATGAAGCAGATGAAGGTAATCCAAATTGAATTTCATAAATAATCTTCGAAACAAGTACAAATCTTTTCAATTTAGGCAAGCTTTGAAAAATGCAAATTGGAAATTGGACCTCCTGATTTAAGTCAATTTAAGCCAGGCAAAATGGGTCCAATACCTCAAGAAATAAAATGCATGTTGAATTGTGTTATGGAAGAGATGGGATTTATAAAGAAAGATTCAGTTGATGTTGATAAGTTTGTCGAAATGACAGCAGGAAAAATGGAATTGGATGAAACTACGATGGGAATGTTGAAGGAATTGGCAAAGGAATGTGCTGCAATTGTAGATCCTGATCGATGTGCTCGTGGTAGTGATATGTTCCATTGTTTGAAGTCTGCTGCTGAAAAGGCTGGAATTAAGTGTGATGGATATTAGGTCTGATGTTGCTGGACATTGAAGATTTAATTTTTGACTCTGATTGGCATTGAAATTAGTAAATAAAATGTAGAAAAGATTTTTTAGGAAGCATATCTATATGGTTTATAATTTGCATGAAATTTTGATTGTCTGTAGCTGCGATTTGATCATACTTTAGGTTAAATTTCAGAATGATTTGTATTAACAGTTTTCTTTAGCTGTTTTTTTGTCGGTCTTTCCAAAAATTTTCATATTTGTTTGCCTGTCCATTTTACAGTAATTATATCTCTGTACTTCATTATTGTTCGTTAATCTTTCAATTCTTTTCAACTAAAATGTTAATACTAGAAATTCCTAGTGACAATCCCCTCTACATTCGTAATTAGTTTCATGCCCAGCGAAAATCAAATCACTACATGAGTTAAGCTGCAAAAAGTTTCATTCTCTACAAGAACTCCATTTTCAGTATTTAAACAGTCCTGGTCAAATGAAATTCGTTAAAATATTTGTTGCGTTGTTTGTTGTCCATAGCAACGGAAAAAGTTTCCAGGAACGAACAGATTTATTTTTAGTAAGCTTAGCTTTATTTTGTAAAAATTTTCAAATTAATGGTCAGTTAAAATTTTATTCAGAAAGCTGCTCAAAAATGCCAATTATTGGAAGGATTTCCGATGCTGGACATTCGATTGATATTTTTGGATAATCCAATAGTTTACAAAGAGCCTCGCTGTGTACTCACTTGTATATTGGAAGAACTGCAAATAATAAAAAATGGAAACATAAATTTCTTCAATTTAGTTGATTTACTGCCAATTCCGCTGTCAACAGTTGATTTGATGAATCCAAGATTATTGGCCATAGCAGACAAATGCAAGCCAGATGTAGATCCAGATAAATGTGAATTTTCATATAAATTAGTGACATGTTTTACATCTGCTGTATCGAGTTTGCAAAGTTTTGTGAAATTTTGAGCAGCACATGCCATTACAAAAGGTCAAATTACTTTCATAATAACTCAAAATTTCATACTATATTTATCAGCTTCAAATTATCTGACATAAAGGTGGACAATAAATTTCAAATTTGTAATAAAAATAGTCACGCATTGTGCTTGTGCCTGAAGCATGAAAAAGTTTTTAAATTGATCATCAACAGTGATATTATGTGGAATTTAAGTGAAATTGATCAACAAAGAGGAGTTTTGATTAGTTTATTTCATGAAGTGATAGTAATTGTGATGGAGGATGGCTAGAGAAGGATGGTAGGAGGGGGTGCAGGGACGTGATAATTTTTAAGAAACATGGGGGTTTTAACGTTTTAGGAAAATAATTTTCATTAAATATTGGACAATAAGGTCTGAGATATCGAAACAACTTGGTAGGAGAGAATCTAAAAGTGTTTCCGAATAACAAAATTATTAAGATTTGAACCTCTTATTTGGCAATTTTAGTGTAGAACTCATGCTTGCTTGGTGTGGAATCTTACTTACTACCGAGAAACTCTTAAGATTATTATAAAACTGCGGTAAAATTTTGAGTTTTGAACTCAGAATTGATAGAATAACGACATAAATTTCGAGTGAATTTGCTTGGATTGACATATGAACGCTTTTGCCGAAGAACGTGATATAAAAAAACGGTCGTTGTGAATTTGAAAATTGTTGACTGATTTTTGCAAAACACAAAGTTAAAAATTTTTGTTTATTCAGTAAAATTCATTTTGTCATGCTTTAATGTTATTACAATAATAATTTAAAATCTGATGTGTGAAATTCAAACATTGTGTCCGTTACAGTTTTCAAATAAAATTGCAAAAATGACATTTTTGTCTGTCTGCTATGCAAAATTCGAAGTTAAATACCCCTTGTTTGAAAATGCGAAAAAATTTAAACTCAAATTAAATCATTTTTACGGAGAATTTTTTAAAGAAAATGATTCAGTCCATAATTAAGGACTACAATAAAGTCAAATAAATGATAAAACTTCAAAAAAGTTATGAAATTCAAGAAAAAGCGTAACATATTTTTTTGAATTTGCGATTTCCGAACAAACTTAATTGAATACCCCTAGACTTTCGATAAGTCTGTCGAACATGAATTGCGCACATCAGTTTAAAATGTTAAATGAATAATATTGAAGCATGACAAAATGAATTTTACTGAATAAACAAAAATTTTTAGCTTTGTGTTTTGCAAAAATCGGTCACCAATTTTCAAATTCAAAACGACCGTTTTTTTATATCACGTTCTTCGGCAAAAGCGTTCATATATTATGGGTATGAAAAGGTTAAAAATCCACACTCATTTAACGTAATTTATGAACATCCCCTACAAAATTAATACCAATTTCTTAATTTCATAACAAATCATTCATAATAACGATTGCATTAATAACCTTTTCGAAAGGAGTAAGAAACAGCAAAAGGCAATAATTATCAGTCAATCCACACCATGCCAAATTTCTTCTAAAGATTAAATGACACGCCTTATGCATCACTGAGATTTAATTTCAATTGTTAAAAATCGGAATAAAATTCTTTCTTCTTTTCTTTCCAATCGACCGAATGTATTCATAGATTATAACGAAATTAACTTTGCTATCTATCACTCGACCATTCATTTTCCTATTGTTCATTTGATTTAACTTTCAACAATTTACAGCTCATTCACAGTCAGTCATTCATTCAATCAAGAAAAAAATGGCATTTCTTTTCTTTTTTTGTGTTGTGTTGATATAAATTAATTGAATTGCTCGTCAAGTTGACTATCGATGTCTCCCTGGAGAGAAATAGAGCCAAAGATGAAGTACTCAGCTATTGTTCTTATAATCCAACTATTGTTATATTTTCTTCTCGTTGCATTATTCTTTATTTTTATTTTTTTATGATGAAAAATGGTACAGCAGATTAAGAGATAAGTGAAATTGCAATTGGAACAGAAACGAGTTGTAGCAAAAGTCGTGCACATGGGAGGACAAAAAAAAAACAGTGTCTAAAGATAATTTTGTAATTAATTGTTATGTTCATGAAAAATTGAATGAGATGAAAGAGTTTTATTGCTTGTTCGAGGTACTTTTTTGTTGCTGGATAAATATGGGGTCGTTCACTTATGATGTCCGATTTTTAGGGGGGAAAGGTGGTCTGAAGTTGTGTGACAGTTTTAAACAATAAAAATTTTTTTAATGAAAATTTTGTGACAGAAGGAGGGGGGGGGTCTAAAAATCCAAGTTTTTGATAAAAGTTAATTTCAAAACAGATAACTGACATAACTTGAAAACTTACTATTAATTCTCTTTTGTTAGACGAAATAAAGTCACAAAAAATGAACAATTTGAATAATTTCCACAAAACATCAGAAAAAATGCAAAGCATAAATCAAAAAGAAGAGTCCTTGCCTCAAAGGATCTATTTATGTTTTTAAGTCATCACAAGAGGTTCTTTGTTTTCATATCAAAAATGCATCTCATCTCCCCAACTAGCAGAGATTTTTTCAAAGCAGACAAAAAGAACAGAAATGAAAAGTAAATTTGCTGGTAAATACAAAACTTTCAATCTCAATTGAAAAGAAAACAGCAAAAAGCAGCAGCAAAAAAGAAGTGAAGAGTAGTCAAAGCATGAAGAAATGAGGAGAAGCAGAATGAAAATGTTTGCATTGTCAACTGATAAGAGTTCTAAACAGAACTGAAAGAATGGGAAAAAAGATGAATTGTGTGAGTAGAATGGGAAATAGAGTGAAATGTGTGAAGCATGTGTATGCAGTGGAGGTGGATAAAGTGCATTTTATGGAAATTTGAAAGGGTTTTTAACATATTTTTAAAATTCAAATCATTAATGCTCATTAATGTATTTTTAAAATTCAAATCTTTAACGTCTGATGTGAATAATTCAAGTTCGTCAGACTTATCGAAAGTCTAGGGGTATTCAATTAAGTTTATTCGGAAATGCGAAATTCAAAAAAAATACGTTACGCTATTTTTTGAATTTTCTATCATTATGGGAGTTTTATTACTAATTTGACATCATTGTAGTCCTAAATTATGGATTGAATCCGATTGAATCATTTTCTTTGATAAATAAATTATTTATGAAAATAGGTTTATTAAAATTTAAAGTTTTTTGAATTTTCGAAAAAGGGGTATTTAACTTCGAATTTTGCATGGCAGACAGACAAAAGTGTCATTTACTGCACTTTTCTCGGGAAACTGTAACGGTCACAAGTCTCAAATTATTTACATCAGTTTAACGTATTTTGATAATTCAAATTCCTGACATTTTTTTCCATTTTTTTTGGAAATGTTTAACGGATTTTCAAAATTTAACTTTTTTACCTGGTGTCAAAATAAAAATCAGAGAATTGTAACAAAATAATTTGCAAACATTCCAATTTTGAAAAATAAAGACATGTTGTTAAAATATTTAATAGTTTTTTTTAAATTCAAAATTTCAACGGATTTTTATATTTTCGAATATTTTATGATTTTCAAAAATTCAAATTTCTAACGGATTTTTTCTACAAACAAAAATTCAAATTTGTAACTGTTTTTCAAAATTAGAAAACTTTTATTCATTCAAAAACATTAAAATACCAAGTCCTAAAACCATGATGAACTAACT
Organism: Chironomus striatipennis; assembly: GCA_026123125.1. Classification (NCBI taxonomy): domain Eukaryota; kingdom Metazoa; phylum Arthropoda; class Insecta; order Diptera; family Chironomidae; genus Chironomus; species Chironomus striatipennis. Next base: position 37,651,487 of record CM047393.1, read on the forward strand.
GTCAATTCCTTTTTCTACAAAACTTTTGCACATTAAAAATAATTTTATGAACTCGAATGTGAAAAAAAATGTTTATTTAATGTTTTTGTTTTCTGCTGCTATTTGGAACTGAGATGTCTTTGTTTTGTTCGTATCAACACAGAATGACAAAAAATGAAAAGAGAAAAAAAAAAAAAATCTGAGGAAAAAAAGAGACAGAAAATTAAATAAAAATTAAGTTTTCTTCGACATTGAAATGCAGCAGAGCAAATTTTCATTCGAGAGATTTTACAGCATCAGTGAACAGCATGAAGAATGTTTTTACTTATAGCACACGAGGCAACAAAAAAAAATACAAAACTCACAATCCATTATGAAATCAAGACACAAGACGGCAGTGACATTCATTTCTGTAATTTATTTCACATTTTATATTTTTTTATTTCATTTTCTTGCTGGGAATCATCAACATTTTTTTTATTATTGTCATGCCATGATGGAAAATTATGTCGCTAAATGCACGATTTCATTACAATCATTTTAATTTTTCATCTTTTTAAAAAAATTATTTAAATTTTCTTCATCTTGTCATGACAGTTTGTTTACACAATTTTCAGTGTTAAATACGTAATATGCTCTATATACATTAAATTATTTTATGGCAAATAAAAGGAAAAATGTTATTATTGTTCACTTTAACGCTTCTTGGCCTCAAAAATAATATTTCAGAAAAAATTATAAATATTTATGAATTTTATGATGTTTGCTTGGAAGTACTGGGAAATGTTGTAAAAAAGTTTAAAATTGTAAGTTAAAATTTTTAAATTTGATATGATTTTTTGTTTTTATTTTAAAAGGAAAAATTATTCAAAAAATCAAAATTTTAAAAAATTAATTGCAAATAAATTTTTAATCTTTTCAAATTTTATTGATTTTTCAAGATCATTTTTCAAGAAGAAATTTTTTTTAATTTAAATTTTTTGAAATTAAAAATTTGATAATTTAAATTCGATATTTTCTTTTTTTTGAAAATTTTAATTTTATGAATTTTTAAGATTTTTAATTTTTAAAAAACTAGTTTTACTTTCGACAATTTTTGAAACTTCTTAGAACTTTTACAAGTTTTTTTAAAAATTTAACAATTTCAAATTTTAAGAGTTTTTTGAAGTTTTTAGAATTTTTTTAAAAAATTTTATCTTGAAACAGAATTTACTTGATTTTAGTAGAAACTAAACAGTATTAAAAAAGTAACAAAAAATTAAATGCAAAATTCTAAAAAATTGCTCCGATTTCACTCACGCCACATTTGTTGATTAAATTTCAATATTAAATTTATACGTCAACAATTTCCACATGTGAAGATAATCGCTACAAAAACACATCAAACAATATCATGATTACGAGAAAAAAATAAAGTCAGTCAGCTAAAACGAAGGCAAAAGCAACAAAAAAAATTTTATTATGCAAATAAATAAATTCAAATGTAGAAAATTCTTTAGTTGAAAATCCAATCTGTTTATTGTTGTGTGGCCAAGCGTGATTAAGCTGGCTGACATGCGATGAGACGAATTATTTCATATGTATACATATATTGATATTTATTAAATCGTTGCTTTAGTTTTATTTGCAATATCAATTTTAATAAAATAAAATTTCATCTAGCGTGCATGAAAATAAACTGCTCACATATTAATATCCAGTAGTGAACAATGTCGTCAAAAAAGATTATGGAAAGAGCTGCTTTTGACTTATTCATGTGTTTTTTAAAAAGTGGATGATTTGGAAAATGATTATGGTCAGTTTGTCTTGGCGGGTTGCAAAAAATTATAATTTTTTAACGGTTTTTTAAAGTTTCAATTTTGAAGATTAGATGAATTAAAACGGTTTTGGAAAATTTAAATTGCATAATTTTTGAAAATTCGTTTTAAACGACGATTTTAAAAGTTTAAATTTTAATGGTTTTAAAAAGTTTTAACTTTAAAACGGTTTTAAGAAATTTAAATTTTAACGGTTTTAAAAAATTTAAATTTTCCCGGCTTTAAAAAAATTTGAATTATTAACGATTTTCAAAAATTTGAATTTTTAACGGCTTTTAAAATTTAAATTTTAACGGTCTTAAAATATTTTACTTTTTAACGGTTTTAAAAATTTGAAATTTTAAAAGTCTTTTTGAAATTGCAAAATTAAATGATTTTAAAATTAAATACTTCATAGAATTTAACAACATATTCACAAACTGCGTTTTATTCTATACTTATCACATCATTCCTCTGCAAAATTTTCATTTTTTAAAAAATACAAATGCATAAAACATAAAATTTCATAAACCGTGAAAGTGCATTTTGCATATGAACAGAAGTACACGAAACTCTTCCTTTTCAACGGAAACTATCAACATGCAATATTCCAAAAAGATTATATAGCAATAGCGGATTACATGTTGACGGTTTTAATTTTTTTTCGTGCATTTTTTTTTTGGGATTTACAGTGGGGATTAAAAGTACTTATATATTCATATTTGTGATTGCTATGCAAATTGGATGCAGTCAACATTATTGTTATGAGTTTCATGAAATTTATCCTTACTTTATGTCTGCACTCTATCACAAGAAGATTTGTTGATGTCGACTGAATAAAAAAATGTCATATCGTCAATTAGATGGCATAAAATGCGACAAATCCATGAAAATCCCTTTCTTGTAAAAATGCAGAAGAAGGAATATAATATGAAAGGAAGGATAATAGACATATAATGTTCCAACAATAAATCCGTAGGCTATGAAATTGACAAAGAGGAAAATCTCTTTGTTTTGTTGCTTTGAGTCATTTTCATTGGTTGATTTTGGACAGCACAAAGTATGGCTAAGAAAACATGAAATTGAATTTCCTTTTGTACATTTTATAAATTTGTAGCTTCATATATGAATTATTAAAGTCGTTGTCTGTTGTATGGCAAGAAGCATGTTATGCTTTAATGGATTATCAATCGAATTAAGATTCTTTGATTGTCATTTTTTTTTGTGGTATACTGGATACTGACAATAAAGGAGCAAAGAATTGGTTTTTAAAATTTTAACGAACTTTTTTGAAAAATTAAATGTTTAAAAACTTTAAATTTTCAATAAATAAATAGGGTAAAAAATCTGTTTTTTGTGGTAATCTATTTTTTGTGGTATTCATCTTTAGCTGTGAAACATACTTTTAAAGCATTAAAAATTCCTCATTTCTTGACAGATGTGTTGCAAATAATGATTAAAGCATGTATGCTTAATCTGAATTGTCTAATTAATTTCTATCTTTTAATATTTGCAATTTAAAATTTCACACCAAAAATCAAAATTTCTTACCATTTTTCATGCGCAATTTTTTGCTTAATTTCGTTGTGATTCTGTCAGAAGAATCATTATTGTGACAAATAAACGTTCACTGTTTAATATTTAATCATATTTAATGCATATAAGTTAACAAAATAATCGAAAATTACAATTTCTTTTGTATAAACATTGAATCTATTTTTTGTGGTACTAAAATCTATTTTTTGTGGTATTTGTTTACAAAAAAATCCATACAAACTAAAGTTGATATTACCCTGAAAGTTGACAGTCCCCTAAACAATTTGAAAAATAAAAATCCGGTAAAATATTATGAAACTATTTTTAATAAATTTAATGTATTTTAATCATTTAAATAACTTAATTTGACTTGTTATCGATTCATGTTGCATTAAAGATGATGTATTTAAAGTAATAACTAAAATTTATCATGTAATTTCATTACTTTTTTCTACCACAAAAAATAGATTTTTTTACCACAAAAAATAGATTTCATACCACCAAAAATAGATTTGGTGTTTAATTTAGTTTTTCACTAAAAGCTTAATGTTACAGTAGTAAATGAATATAAGACTTTAAAGTCTTTTGGTTCCTGAATATTTTGAGCCATTATTCATTTAAAAAGGATGAATCAGTGAATATTTATTTAAATTCAAAGTTGATGAAAAGCAAAATACCACAAAAAACAGATTTTTTACCCTAAATTGTTATCAGTTCTTCTAAATTTTGAAGTTAAAGCCTGGGTTAAAGTTTCTAATTGTTAATTGAACGTCCAAGGAAAAGAATGCCTTGGAGAGCAACGATCTTTTTGAATTTGAATAAGTTTAACCGATTTTTACAAAACACGAAGTTAATAAATATTGTTTAAAAAGAAAAATTCAATCTGTTACTTTATTAATTAAGCATTGAATTGACATTCAATGTTAACAATGTTAAAACACGACAAAATGAATTGTGCTATATAAAATATTAAAAAAAATATTTCCAACAATATGTTTTGTAATAATCAGTCAACCATATTCAAATTCAAAATGACCGTTTTTCTTAGAAATATTAGACTCTCTGAACGTTCAATTCATCTCCAATTCTTCCAAATGAATAAATAATTCCTTTTTTCTTACTATTTTATTGATTATTCATTACACAACTTTTACGTCAGTTACTTAATTCTAACAATTCAAGTTCATAAAATAAGACAACAATAAAGTCGACAATAAACACAAAATAAATAAAGATATTTATGAATTAATACAGAATAATTTTAACATGACTGTTATTGACAGATCATAGACAAAAAAAAAAAAAGAAAATGCTGTAAAGAACAAGACATTCTTTGCAGTAATAGCGAGATAGTTAATGAATAATGCCATCAAAATAAAAGACTGATGACAAAGCATCGAATCAATTTTCTTCTTATTTGTTACTTAAACAATAAATGTCTTCCATCTGTATCCTTAGCAGATTAGATTTCTGTCTGTATAATAAATATGTACGAAAATAAGAATGAATACAAATAAATACATAAATGAATAAATGTGCGGCATTTATTTGGTTTACTCTTATGCGATATGAGCCTAAATGCCTCTGAAATATTTTTAGGATTTTTGTTGTTATGGACGCCTTCATACTTCCACTGGTATCAACAAAAATTTAGTACGAATAATTTCGTTGAATTCGTTACACTTAGGGAGGGGGAGAGGGGGGGGGGGTGTTAAAAATACACTCCATACAAATTTTTTTTAAACTCCATACATAATTTGTTATGATCAGGGGGGGGGGGAGGTTGAAAAATGGCTGTTTTAAGTGTTACGAACCTCTCCTAATTTAAATTTAAAACTTAATTTTTTGCCGATCTCGAAAATTTTCTCAATTCTACGTGACATGCAACTCGTCACGCTTCCATTAGAAAATGAAAATTCATCAAAAATCCAATCCAGATTTAATTGATGATTTAATTATGTATGTGTATTGAAATCTGAAAGCTCAGTCAGCATATTGAAATAAGCTTAAAATTTAAGAATTTAACTATTTTTTTATCTCTTTTTTAATTTCAGATCTACAGAATTAGTTGCAGTCGTTGCTATAGTTTGCACACTCTTCTTATTTCTTCATACACAAAGCCTCACGACAAGACTTCGTGAAATGGAAAATCGATTGCAGCCATCTGCTGTTAATTCTGGCAATGAATATTCAGGTGAGATGAAATATTTGCATAGTGATGTTATTGAGTGATTTTCATTGAGTTTGATCAAGAATGCTGATTAGGGCGCTTTTTGAAAGTGGTATTGTAAGTTTTGACATTCAACGGTTTTTTGAGATTTGAATTTTTAAGGATTTTTCAAAAATTTAAAGTTACTAGTTTTACAGATATTTAGATTTTATTAAATTTTCTAAAATTGAAAAAAATTAGTTTTTGCAAAAGACAATTCAAAATTTGAATTTTTGTGAATTTTAAAATTGCAATTTTCCCAAAAAATCATGCTAAATTAAAACCCATGGAAAAGAAGATGATGAATATCGATTGAAATGAATAACGTAGATAATTGAACGCTAAATCATTTGTTATTAATGTTTCAATATTTAATGACGATGTTGAAGAGTAAAATAAATTGCAAATTGATTGAGGTGTATATGGTGATGTTCCAAAAGAGCTTATAAATTATTTCTTTCACAATCATTCATTTCCTCTTCAATCTTAATGATTTATCCGGAAAGAAAATGCTGTGGTGATGCTGTGTTTTATGTCAATTAATTTGGTGCGACAGCGAGGATGAAATATTCAATTTTAGATTGAGTTTTGTGCAAATTCAATGAGTTGATTGATCATGACGTGCGAAAAATTTGTAAAAGATGCAAAAATTTTGCTACAATTGATGCCAGTTGCAGTCAAGACCTTGAGCAGAGTAGACGTGTTTTGAATTTTCTCCGTAATTATTTAAAAATTTACTAAAAAATCTCAAAACAATCAATCTCAAAACAAAAATCTCAATAACATCGTGAAACTATCAGTATATACAGGTAGTTTTCAAAACTTTTCAACAAGATGGAAGCAGCCATCGCATCAAATCTCAGCGAAGAAAATGTGCAAAACTTTTCTGAAGTAATTATACCTGAACAAAGTTCAGTTATATTGACAATTCTCAACAATGAGACAGATACCGACGAAATAGTTTCTGAACAACTTGACAAAGATTCAAGAAATCCGATAACACCAAAAGCTACCAAACAGACGTCATTGGACAAATTTTTGATCCAATCAAGCAAAACTGAAAAAAGAAAGAATTCAGAAGACAGCTCTCCTGAAATAATGAGTGCACCATCAAAACTAGTATCAACGTGGTCACTCGTGACCGACGAAAGCGCATTTTCCGCGTATAGCAAATAAACCGGAAATAAATTTAAAACAATAAAAAAATGAGATCCAGGAAGCATTTATGGCCATAAAATGAGATCCAGCAAGCTTTTATGGCCATGAAGTAAGATCCAGTCATAAGGAATCAAAAAAGTACCAAAAAAAGAATTCGACCTCTGATGGGATTTGAACCGAGGAAGGATGAATTTTTGAAAAAGTCAACATTTTAGTGTATTTTACCACACTAACACATATAAAGAAATGCAATTTTGGCACTTTTTACACTGGTTCCAGCAGAGGAAGTGACCATTCGTGCTGATTTTTTCGCCAGCTCTAGCCAGACATACTACACACATTTTAAGCCAAAAACCGCATCAAAAAAGCTTAACCCTGAGGAGGAGATGCGATGACAGACAGACAGACAGACAGACAGACGGACAAAGTGCGGACAATAGCGTCCTTTTCCCAAGGGGAAAATGCGCTAAAAACAAACAACATCGAGACGAATAAATAAAGACAACAAAAAACTATTTCACTCTTCAAGCTCAAAAGTATTATTTCCTCCAGAACCTTCCGATAACATGGAAGCTGAAATAGTTCCTCTCGTCGAAGAAACCAGAAATCCAACTGAACAACAATTAATTCAAACAACAATATCCGAATCGACGAAAGAAAATAACCAAATAATACAACAGAAACCAAATCCAATTGTTATTAACGAACAACAACCGACAACATCCGCAAATGCGGAAATAAACAACCAAACAACACAACAAAAGTCGAAACCTCCACCAATTGTTATCAGCACAGGAGGAGGTGAAGAAATAAGAAGAATCGCAAACGAAATAAATAACCAACCCAAGAGTATCATCATCGAAACCAAAAAAGACAAACAAAAATCAAAATTAGTTACAACAGAAAGCTGGAAAGACTACGAAAACTTCATCAAGATACTCAAGGAAAGAAACCACCACTTTCACACCTTCTCTACTCAACAGCCAACGCAGAAAATCGTCCTATATGGACTTCCAAATATGCAAATTGATCATCTAGAAAAAGAGTTGCAAATTGAAAAAGTCACACCAGTGAAAATCATCAAAATGAAGATGAAGCAAAAGCGCCATGAACAAGACGATGATCAAAACTATCTTCTGTATTTCAAAAAAGAAGAGAAAAATCTTATTGAATTACTTAAAAAGATCAACATTATCAGCAACTTCAAAGTTAAATGGGATCACTACCGCAGCAAACAAAGAGGACCAGCTCAATGTTCAAAATGCCTTCAATTCGGGCATGCACAACTAAGCTGTCACAGACCATCAATCTGCTTCAGATGCTCTGAACAACATGAATCCAAATCATGTCCTTATTTAATTTCAGGCACAAACAAGATCCCGACTGAAAAGCTCAAATGTTTCTTTTGCAGTGAAAATCATACAGCCATCTCAACAATTTGCAAAAACAGACAGCAAATAATTGAAAAATGGCAAGAAAAATCATCTAATGGCAACAATCGCAATCAAAACAAAACAATTAAATCTTACTATCATCGAGAAACTGAACAAAGAAGAAACAATCCTTCAGCACAACGACGCTTCGAACAACCAAGCAGAGATGTTCAAAATACTCCAAAAAGACAACAGTGTTCAATAAACACTTTAGTGCCATCTACATCCAGACAACAGCATCCTGTTCAACAACATACTGTTCAACAAAAAGTGTCGAAAACTCAAAACCTCAAAACACAGATCTTCCTCCATATCACAATCAGAGAAAACAAAATAATTCAAACCATCATCAAAACAACACAAGAGGAAGCAAAAACAAAAACAAGAAAAAACACAACAATAAGAATAACCATAACAATAACCACAACAATAACAACAACAAAACAAAACAAAACTCAAAACAATCTTCAATTCCAATCTCAGATAACGAAAACAACATGGAAACAGAAGACATCAGCCTACCAACGCCAAACAGATGTGAAGTCATCGCTGAAACTTCTTCGTCATCATCCTTTAATGCTGCAAATGCTCCGATTAGACCAGAAAAAGACGAAGAAACAATAGCCATTAAAACGGCACTCGAATTTATCAAACAAAATCCTGATTGCCTCAACAAACTCATCATGATACTTGAATTTATCAAACAAAATTCTGATTTCCTCGAAAATGCCAAACAAGCAATCGACTCAGTCAAAACTAACTCCAACAACAATGAATTGTAATCAACAAAGAATCAACGTACTTTACTGGAATGCAAATGGCCTCACCGACAAAATGCTACCATTTCTCGACTTCTTATGCACTCAAAATGTCGACGTCGCCTGTATTTCAGAAACCTTCTTCAAACCTAACTCAAAAGTTGACTCACATCCAGACTACATAATTCATCGACTTGACCGCATTGACAGACCAAAAGGAGGAGTTGCAATCATTATCAAAAGAAATCTAAAACATCAGCTACAGCCCAGCTACAACACCAATCTCATTGAATGCATTGGCATCAAACTCTTCATCAATGAAACCACAAGCTGCCACATCCTCTCAGTCTACCTACCAGGTGGAACCCAAGCAAGAGAAATTGAAGAACACCTAAGAAACGACATCAACAAAATAACAAATCTGAGAGGAAACTACTACATCTGTGGAGACTTCAATGCAAAACACCGAGAATGGAACTGCAACGTAGCAAACAAAGCTGGCAAGATACTTCAAGAGATGTCAGGAGAATTCATGATCTATTATCCTGACTCTCCAACTTACTATCCTGAAGATCGTAAGAAATCATTATCAACAATTGATCTAATGCTCTCTAATTCTATTCTAGGTACATCAGAATTGAAATGCACAGAAGCAATGAGTGATCATTGCGCTGTGTATTTTCAAATCAAAACATCGAAAATTGAAAAGACTGATAATACAGTCTACAAATATGATTACAGAAAAGCAAACTGGAAGAAATTCAAATCATACATCACACGTCGCATCGAAAACAACATCACTGAAAATTCCTGCAACACAACTGAAGACATTGAGAAGCACATTAATATTCTCTCTAAACTCATCATGGAAGCAAGAAATTCAAGTGTTAAAATGAAAAATATCAATTTCGAATCAACAAAACTCACACCAGAAATCAAAGACCTGATCAAAACCAAACGAACTCTTCGACGAAGATGGCAGCGATACAGAGATCATCAAACCAAAACTGAGCTGAACTTCATTCAAAAAGATATCAAAGATAAAATAAAAGAGCTCAAAAACATCAACTGGAACAAACGTCTCGCCGATATCAAACCATCAAATCAAACTGTCTGGAAGATCGCAAAACACTTTAAGAAAGGGTCAAAATCAATGCCTCCTCTGACAAATGAGGGTCAAACTCTCATCACAAACAAAGAAAAAGCAAGCGCACTCAGCGAATATTTTCGTCAAGCACACGAAAATCCTCTTGCAAACAATGACCCTCAACACACATCAGAAGTCAACAACACAGTCAAAGAGGCACTTTATCAAGATAACGAAGAAACAATAGAGTTAACAAGCATTGAAGAAATCGCAAGTATCATCAGAAATCTCAAAAATCCAAAAGCTCCTGGACCAGACGATGTCAACAACATCCTCATCAAAAATCTTCCACCAAAAGGAATCGAATATTTGCAATTTATCTTCAACTCTTGTCTCAAACTCAACAGTTTCCCGAAGATCTGGAAACATGCAAAAGTAATTCCAATACCAAAACCTTCAAAACCAGCAAACGAATTAAGCAGTTACAGACCAATTAGTCTTCTCAGCACAATAAGCAAAATATTTGAAAGAATACTCCTGAGCAGAATCAATGATCACCTCGAAGACAACAACATCATTCCAAATCAACAATGCGGCTTCCGTACTGGAAGGTCAACATCACATCAGCTCATCAAAGTGATCAAGACTGCAAAAGAAAACATCAAAAACAAAAAGTCAACTGGCATGATCTTCCTCGATGTCGAAAAAGCATTTGACAGAGTCTGGCACAACGGACTCCTGTACAAAATGCTCCAGCTGAGATTTCCACTGCCACTTATAAAAACTGTAAGATCCTTCCTCAGTGAAAGAACTTTTTCAGTTTTTATAAAAGGTCAATTCTCAGACATCAAACTCATCAAGTATGGAGTACCTCAAGGAGCTGTGCTCTCCCCAACTCTCTACAACATCTTTACGTATGATATTGTAAGAGAGACAACCGACAACATCGCACTGTTCGCAGATGATACAGCATTGCATCATTCTTCAGAAAACTCAGCCGATATTGTCACCCATCTCCAACACAAAGGAAGAAAAGTCCAAGACTACATGAACAAATGGAAAATCAACATCAACAAACAGAAGACTCAAGCTTTATTCATCACAAATCGATACTCCAAGCAACTTCCAAAAAACAACAACATCAAATTCCTTAATGAAAACATCAAGTGGGAAACTGAAGCCAAATATTTAGGAATGATCATCGACAAGAGAGTGACATTGAAGCAACATGTAGACTATGTGACCAACAGAGCACACATCGCACTACGACAGCTTTATCCCCTCATCAGCAGAAATTCACATCTCGACGTACGAAACAAACTCCTCATCTACAAATTAGCAATCAGACCCATCTTCACATACGGCTGTCCAGCCTTTGAAAGCATCGCAAAAACTCACATTCAACAACTTCAAGTACTACAAAACAAATTTCTTAGAATACTTCTCAACAAATCAAGATATGATAAGATCGTCGATCTACATAACGAAGCAAAAATTCCAACCATCAAAGATTACGTCGGAAAGTTGCAAGCAAACTTCACCGTTCGACTTGCATCGCGAAACACCGACTAAACAATCATCAATGAAAGCAAAATAATTCAATTAAAGCAAAATTAGGATAATTAAGACTATTAAAGTGTCTGACACCCTAAAAATTACAGATCAACATGTATCTTAACTTTGTAAATAATTATATTCTAAATTTAATAAATAAAGTTTAATTTAAAAAAAAAAGCTACAATTGATGCGAAAATTTCGCATTAAAAGATGCGAAATGAGTGTGATTTTTAGAAGATAAGAAAAGTTTGGTTCAAAAATGAGTTTTATTCAATTTTTCGGTCCAATGATTCAAGATGTTCAAAAAGTTCCTTTAAAAGACGCAAAAAATTTCGCTTCAATAGATGCGAAAAGGTTACTTAAAGTAATACAAATTCCTAAAAATCATTCATTATTTTGGCACTATTACATTTAAACAAAAAGAAATTGAAATGGCAAGACATAAACATCAAAATCGTTAAAAAATTTCAATCCTTACTTGTGTGCTGTTAGCATTTTCTGACAAAAGATTCCAATATTTCTTGGTTTACTCTTTATCTACCCACAGTTTAAGATTAGAAAAAAGAGAAACAAAAGCAGATCCAGAAACTGATAAAGAAGTGAATGACATGAAAAGTCATTTAAAGACTTCTAAAAAGCGATTTAAAAACCCACCATCAGGTTAGATGTTGTAAAATAACAGAAAAAAAGCTTTAGTAAAAGGCAATGCGACACTCTGTCTCCCTTTTTATTACTGCTCGTAATTACATTTATTTTATTTCACATTTTTTTCTGCTTTCGTTCACTCGCTTCTCGGTTTATTATGTTGGCTGTTGCCGTGAAGAGATAGACAAATATTCTTATCAAATACACATTCATACAAATCAAGCAAATGTTAAGTATGGAATTGACACATCAAATGTGCTGATTGCAATAAAAAATGTGAGGGAAATGGAAGAAAAAATGGCAAATGGAAGAGAATATTGCCCTACGTGTATATTTGAAAGGAAGAAATTATGTGAATGATGGAAATTGTGATAAGATGGAATTTTATCAGGCAAGGTTTTTGAGTGGTTCTTGGTTAAAATTGAGGTTTTAATGCTTATGCTTCTACTAGCTCTTTTCACATGTCAAGTCTTAGGTTGTCAACTAGTCTTCTTAATTTTTTTAAAAATATATATTTTTTTTTTCAAAGTAATTTCATTACAATCTAGCAATTAGAAGGATCCATTAAGATGTCAATATTTATTTAATCCTTAATTGAAACAATTCAATAGCAAACAATCTTTTACATTGTAAGACAATCTTTCTTCTTAGATCTGTAAAGTGAGAAATCAGATCTAATAAGGGGATTTGCACTTTGTTTTTCTGCAATAATGTAAAAATTAGGGATCAGATACTGAAGTTATTCTAAAGTACTGAGATTTAAACTTTCCTATTATTTGAGTTAATGACGTAACCAGGTATTTTGTAGGGTAAGATAGGGAAGGTTGGGGGTAGTTAAGGGTAAATTTGTACTTTTTTTTTCGCGAGAAAACCAAAATTCATCCATTTTTCTCTGGGGTCATTCACTTATGACGTCCATAGGCGAAAATAAATTTTTAAACCCTCAACACCTTTGTCACAAAATTCTTAAACAAAAAAATCCTATTTTGAAAAAGTCACACAACCTCAGACCCCCTCCCCATAAAAATTGGTCGTCATATATAAGTGAATAACCACTTTCCTGAAAACGTTGATTACGTATCCAAAAATTTTTAAGATGCCTCAAAAGTTTTTAATTCTTAAAGTGTCGTTTTCAAGCTTTATTTGCTGGCTTTAACTAATTTAAGTGCATTTACCGACTTCAGTCAAATTTCTGGGGGTTCTAAAAATTATTTTTTTTTCCCCAAAATTTTGCTTAAAGGTCGGTGATGAGTCTTGAATATGTAAAAGAAGTGAGAGGTCATTTTATTGCATGAAAATTTACTTTTGCTACTTAAGAATAAATTCTTTTATAAATCAACAGGCATCACTTCCAAAGAACCCCTACCATATCCTTTTGTTTCAACCCCATTTCAATAAACTCTTCCTCTCATCTCTCGCATTAAAAATATATAAAAATAAAAATTACATTTTCTTCATCTACCTCCTTACTTATATCGTTCACGCAATTTACTAGATAATGTCATTGGAGGTGCTTTAGCTTGAGAAAAAAAGGGATCGAAGACATTATGAGGTTAATAAAGGTAACAATTTTTTTCCTTTTCCTTTTTTTGTTGCTTTTGTATTTGATGGTGTCAAAAGTCAATTGTTGGGTTAATAGGAGCTATAAGCATCCATCCTCACCCCTAACTCCACTTAAATAAAATAAAAATAATAATAACATTGACACTAAAAAGTATCAACATTAAGGAAAAAAGTTAAAAAAAAGTTCAACAGATATAAATGGAATGGAAATCGGAAGTGAAAAAAACCCATTTGTGGTTGGTTGCTAAATTTATATCATTTAACGATGTCAAGTTTGAGGAGGGGGAGCGATAACTTTTTCATTTGTTCCGTTACCAATAAATTAACTTCAATGACCATAAAAAGTACTTTTTTCCATCACAAAAATTGAATTGTAAAGTGTAAATGAGTGTTTGAAGTTCGTTAGAGCTGCAATGTTGTGGTGGACGTAAATGCAATTAAAAGTCTTTGTTTGTTGTTTGCCATGATGCTTTTTGTTAAAAACCGCATGAAAGGGCTTCCCACATTTGGCTATTATTTCATCCTGTTTACTGTCTCAATGATTTTACTATTTTATGATTTTAATGAAAATAAATTTTTGTTTTCATTTCTTTTGGATAATTTGATAGTTCTTTTATGAGCTGTTTTGAATTGGAATTGTAGTTTTGGGATGCAAAATGTCCTGAAGGATTAATTAAATACTTTCGAATATTCAAATTTTCAAAAAAATCATGATTTTTTTTAAGCTAATAAATTTTTAAAAAGCTCAAATTTTTTTGGAAGCTTTCAAAAATTTGAGATTTTTTTAAAAAATTCATTTTTTTAAACAATGTTAAAAGTTCCCAAAAAGTTCAAACATTTTTGAAAAGCTCACAAATTTCTGTAAATTTTAACAAAAATTCCATTGAGCTCGCAAATTTTCAAAAAGCTTGAAAGTTTTTAAAATATTCAAAGATAAAAAATTTGAATTTTTTTAAAAACTCAAATTTTTATTTAAAACACTTATTTTAGAAAAAGTTCTTAAAGCTACAATTTTTTTAAATTGATTTTTCAAAAAGCTCAAATAATTTTCAAAAAGCTCAAGATAAAAGCTTAAAATTTTTTAAAGGTTCAAAAATGTTCAAAAAGTTTAAATTGTCCAAGTTCTAGTTATTTATTACTTTCAGTATGTAAACGTTTCTTACTTCCCAAAAAGATGCTTCCTTTCAAACTTTATTAATATTTCCTTCCACATTTGTTCAAACCAAACTTTATTCAAACACTAAAGACAGAGCAGAGCCTTATGAAAAAAAAGAAATAAAAATAAAAAGAATATTTCATTTTGTGGTATCTTGGTTATGTTGGCAAATAACTCAAATTGGAGGAAAATGAAAAACAAAATGAGTAAAATTTTATTTATTTATCATTTGAGTGATGAAAAGACGAGAAATTGAGATAATGAGAAAAAATAAGAAAAGCTTTTTCGTAAAGAATTTTAAGCTATTCTTAAAAATAAAATTTCAAAAAAAGGAAGAAAAGTTGTTCCAAAGAATGATTTTCTATTCTGAGAAGATGAAGAAGCAAGCTTCAGAAAATTGTTAACAAAGCATTCGAAAAATTCTAAATAGAAGGGGAGAAAAAAAAATTCAAGTCGATTTTTATTTAACCTTTTAAAAACATAACACAAGTCTGAATGGTTCATTATCCTTTTAATATATTATTTTTATTTAAGATTCTGTATATAAAGAGGAAATAAGAGGGAGTATGACGATTGCCCACTGACGATTGCCCACTCATTGTTTGCCCACTGACATTAGCCCACTGATTATTTTCCCACTGGTACTTTTGCCTACTAGTATTTTTGCCCATTCATTATTTCCCCATTGATTACTTGCCCACTGGTACGTTTGCCCACTGGTACATTTGCCCATCACTCATATCCCCTCTCATTATTTTCCCCACTCGTACGTTTGATCTTTGATAATTTTGCAAGAATTATTTTTCGTCAAACTTTTTTTAACAATTGGTAAAGATGAATTAATTCAAGTTTTTGATGGTTATAAAATTTTTAGTGCTTATTATTGCAGCTTTAAGGTTATGATTTATAATCTATGCTAAGAAAATGTTAAATATGATAGCTAATTTTAAACTTAAAATTTTTGATTCCATTAAAGTTTTACAGTTTGTTCAATTATCTAAAATATATGAGATACTTTTAACCTTATAAACGCTCAATTTGACTAAAGTTTCATCCTTGTATGTCCATGAAAGGCCAAACAAGGATAGGAAAATTTGGAATATATTTTAGTTGGATGCATAGGGTATCATACAGTCTTCTTTAAGGTGCAAATTGTAAAAGACTTAGTATTGTCTTGATTGAGCAGATTTGCAGCAGAAATATGTCTATTGACTTTTAGATAATTTGTTGATAAAAAGAGAAGTGTTTTTTTCGATATTCAATACATAATTATAATAAATATATAACTTTTATGACTGTGAATTGAAGTTTTATTATTTGCGTTTATGATTTATCAACATTATGGATTTGTGTAAATATAACTTTACTAGTTTCATCTAATTTTTTTCTTTGGTATATTTAAAGCTGGAACTAAATATATTAATTTTTATATATACAAATGAAAAGTAAAAAGCAAGATTTCAAAATTAACAAAATTTTGAGGACTTCAGATGAAGTTGCATCTAAAATTGCATCGAGGTGATAAAATTTTAAAAGTTCTGCTACTTAAGTAAAATGATACTGGAATTTGAATATCCTTAATTTGTACGGATTTTTCCTAGATATCAAAAATTTCCTAAAAGGTTAAATGTTCAAAATCTGCTTTTTTTTACAAAAAAGCTATACCTGTGATAGGTAAATTTTTTTTTTGCAAAATTATCAAAGATCAAACGTACGAGTGGGAAAATAATGAGAGGGGATATGAGTGATGGGCAAATGTACCAGTGGGCAAACGTATCAATGGGCAAGTAATCAATGGGGAAATAATGAATGGGCAAAAATACTAGTGGGCAAAAGTACCAGTGGGCAAATAATCAGTGGGCTAATGTCAGAGGGCAAACAATGAGTGGGCAATCGTCAGTGGGCAATCGTACCAAACCCGAAATAAGAATGTTTTTCTGCCATTTTTTAAGCGACTAAAGCGCATTTTTTATATTCACAATTTTGGTGTTTTCAAATTTTTTTATAGCTAAGTTAACTGATTTTTAAGGTTGGCACAGTAGCTTTTTCCCACGATTAAAATACCCTTCTGGTTCCGACATTGGGAAGGCATTCAGTCGAATGAAGCAAATCGGTTGATCAAGAGGAATTCGGGTACCACGAAGGCATGACTATAGCGCACGGTGCTAAGTAGTGTCATGCAGGCTTGGTTCCACTATTTGGGATAGTCAGTCAAACAATCGGATAATATTATGACTAAAGGCAATTATTGAGACAAATTGTTCAACAGCCATAAAAACAGACGGTCAGCATTAAAAAGTAATACTTCCAGACACTCATACAGACAGATAACAAGACATTTTTGCAAATATTAAGACTGTCAATTTGTAGGTAGCTTAACAACTAGACAGCCAACCAGTCATTGAAAAAACCAAAAACATAACAGAAAAAGCTCCTTAAAAATATTCATAAAAAAATTCTGCTTAAACTCCTTAATTTACCATAAAATGTCAAGTTGGTTCCACTTTCTGCAATTAAATCGGAATTTTTCTTGTGAACAATTTAGATTTTTTTTGCAACCTTCTTCTGTGATTTATTAATAATTGAGTCAATCTAAATGAAAATGTATTAAGGGACATTTTTATATCTCGCATTATTTCTCGTGCTTGATGTTACGATATATATCATATTTAGTATCGTTGGAAAGCTTAATACAGTAGCTACCCATTACTGTAAAAATTTTTGAATTTGGACTTATCCATTTTTTCACAGAACGCCTCAAAGTTCGAGAAAACATGCAATTTTCAAACTAAAATTTTGTGTATGTCGTGTGGTCAAAATTTATATTTTATTTATGTGATGATAGCTACTAAGTACCAGCTAAAACCCGCCACTTAAATCAATTTGAATAAATCAATTGGTTTCGAGATATGAATTTTTGAAGTTTTGCAAATTTCGAAAAAAAATTTTTTTTGAAAATTTATACTTTGACTCTTTATCTCATTGCTCATGTGTATTATCACCATAAATACAATGTTTTATATCGTTGTAAAGTTTAAGACAGTAGCTATCAATTTCTGTAACAAGTTTTTGATATAAAGCTATTCTGTTCCTTATAGAATGCCTCAAACTTTTACAAAAAATGGGATTTTCAAATAATAATTTTACGAGCATCTTGCAAACAAAATTTTTTTGTCTTTATTGTATCATAAACTACTTACAATAAACTAACAAATGCTTTTTAAATCAGTTTATTTTAACAGATTGCAGTTGAGATATGAATTTTTGAAGTTGGGACGATTTTTTCATATTTAAAAAAGTAAAAAATCATAAATTTTTGCTTTTAATTTCATTTCTCGTGTATAACTTCACCATATTTAATGAATTTGGTATCGTTGGAAAGCTTAAGACAGTGACTAGTCATGTATGTAGCAAAAAAAATTTTTGGACTTATGCTGTTCCTTACAAAATGACTCAAATTTTTTAAAAAATATACTGTTTTAATTCAAAGTTTCTGACTGCTTATCTAAACTTAATGTAGTGCAAAGTATGTTTTAAGTGTAGTCTTACTTAGTTACTTCCACAACACTAAAAATAAAAATATTTTTTGTTCAGAACTTACAAAAAAATTCATTAAAAAATGTTATATTTTTCAAAAAATTTGAGTCATTTTGTAAGGAACAGCATAAGTCCAAAAATTTTTTTTGCTACATACATGACTAGTCACTGTCTTAAGCTTTCCAACGATACCAAATTCATTAAATATGGTGAAGTTATACACGAGAAATGAAATTAAAAGCAAAAATTTATGATTTTTTTACTTTTTTAAATATGAAAAAATCGTCCCAACTTCAAAAATTCATATCTCAACTGCAATCTGTTAAAATAAACTGATTTAAAAAGCATTTGTTAGTTTATTGTAAGTAGTTTATGATACAATAAAGACAAAAAAATTTTGTTTGCAAGATGCTCGTAAAATTATTATTTGAAAATCCCATTTTTTGTAAAAGTTTGAGGCATTCTATAAGGAACAGAATAGCTTTATATCAAAAACTTGTTACAAAAATTGATAGCTACTGTCTTAAACTTTACAACGATATAAAACATTGTATTTATGGTGATAATACACATGAGAAATGAGATAAAGAGTCAAAGTATAAATTTTCAAAAAAAATTTTTTTTCGAAATTTGCAAAACTTCAAAAATTCATATCTCGAAACCAATTGATTTATTCAAATTGATTTAAGTGGCGGGTTTTAGCTGGTACTTAGTAGCTATCATCACATAAATAAAATATAAATTTTGACCACACGACATACACAAAATTTTAGTTTGAAAATTGCATGTTTTCTCGAACTTTGAGGCGTTCTGTGAAAAAATGGATAAGTCCAAATTCAAAAATTTTTACAGTAATGGGTAGCTACTGTATTAAGCTTTCCAACGATACCAAATATGATATATATCGTAACATCAAGCACGAGAAATAATGCGAGATATAAAAATGTCCCTTAATACATTTTCATTTAGATTGACTCAATTGTCTTGATTTGGGTGCGTCTGTATCTTGGAGCAATTGCACGAGGGACTTTCTCCTTTCCACATGCAATGTAATTTCTATTTTAAATCTAACTGTCTTGTTTTTGTGATTCTACTTATTGCTGTGCTGTTATTGTGATATTGTACTGAGGGTTGAATGCCTTAAATATTGAAGTAATTTATTCATGGTAGCAATTAACATGGAATCTTGTGGAAATTGTAACGTTTATTAAAGCCATTCAGACGTTAAATAGTTGAAATTTTGATTCCTTTGTGTTATTAAAGATATTTGATTCATTGGGGTGGCATTTTGCTATGTTCTGACGAGCAATTATGATTTTTGAACGAGTTCAAAGTTTAAATGCTGTGCATATATATAATTTTTAAAAAAATCAATTCGCAGAAAAGCTTTTGAAAGAAATAATCAGATTTAATTTTTCAGGTTCGTTTTCTTCAAATTCCATGAAAATTTTAATCTTATTTTCCAATGAAAAAATATTTTGTATAAAATGTAGAACGTGAAGCTCTGCAAATTTGACTTGAATCTTAAATCATAAAATCTCGCAAATTGGATGAGAATTTCTTACATAATGTAAAATAAAACCTCATAAAATTTACGGAATTAAATTCAGAATGTAAAATTACAATTGACTTTACAACAGAAATTTCTTCAGAAATACTTATTAGGGGTCGTTCCTTAAATTTGTAACACTTTGTGAGAGGGGGAGATGTCTTAGAATCTGTTACGCTCTATAAATTATATTTTAAAACTTCATTCATAATTTGATATGATCAGGAGGGAGGGGGATCAAAAATGGCAATTTTCGGCGTTACAAACTTTACTAATGACCCCTTAGGGGCCATTTATAAATGACGTCCAAAATTACCTGTCATTTTTCAAAAGGAACAAAATAATTCTTAGAAATTCTATTGTTCTCGGTCTTTACCCTGCACCCCCCTTGGACATCATTTATGAACGACCCCTTTATGAACGAGCTGTAAAAATTTAACATCAAATGTTATGAATTTTGAATCGCATTTATTTGTAAGCATCTTCAAATATTACACAATGCTTGAAGCCGCAAAATACATCTTTGGTATTTTAAATGAGATTTTAAGATGCTTCAAATCAAATTTTACTCTTTTGGGCCATAAATATTAAATTTATTTTAGTCTAATGGTTTATTATTATTCCAAAAATTAGTTTACTACTTTAACATGCAAAATATATAGAATTTTGTTGGGTTAGGGATGAATATGAGCATGTATGTAAAATAAGTATTTTCATAATGTATACATTGATCTACATCTACAATGTTTTTATGCATAAGTAAACCTCATCATTTTACTCAACAGTCAACCAGAATGATTAAATGTTTAGGTCTTTTGTTCTCTATTTACAAAGCGTGTTTCAGTTTTTACCTTACTTGTTCTTCTCAATTTGTGTTTGTGAAAGATGGAAGGAAACTTAAAATGCTGAAATTTAAAATTTCAAAATTTAGTTTTCTTTTAAAGAAATCGTTTGAATTTGATTTTTTTAAAACTCTTAAAATTTTAAAGATTTTTAAAACTGTTAAATTATCAAGTTTCAAAAACCGTAAAAATTTTAAAAAATCTGAAATTTTTAAACCGGTAAAATTTGAAAAGTTTAAAACTTCTTAATTTCAAAATTTTGAAAATCGTTAAATTTTAAAACTTCTAAGACGTTAAAAATTCAAATTTTTAAAACCGTCGAAATTTAAAATTTTAAAATTCGTTAAAAATTAGAGTGCCCAGTCTTATTTTTGAAAATTTTAAAATCAATTTCATTTATTTAAGCAAATTTTCATTATGAACAAACGTATATACACACAAGACATACAAACATGTCTATTTATATTCATTTTTGTTGCATCATCCTTACCATATATTCATGTCTGTATCAGAGATTTATTTTGATGAATAAATGATCACAGGGAAATTGTTGAACGCGATTATGCTGGCATAGATGTATTTTTTGTTGAAACATATTACAATATTTTAAAAAGCAGCATGTTGAACGGGGATGAAGATTGCATGTTTTGAAAAAGTTTTTTTGTGTATATATTTTGGTAAAATGTGTAGTGTTAAGTATCGATTGAACTGTGAATGTGGTTTGACGGTTGGTGTTAAATTTTTTTTGATACATCTTAAAAAAATTTGTAAAGAAAATTAAATATTTTAAAAATGTTAAATTTTTTGATACATCTTAAAAAATTTGTAAAGAAAATTAAATATTTTAAAAAATTATATTTTTTATATTTGAAAAAGTTTAGAGAGAGTTAAATAAGAGAGAAAGAGTTAAATTAAGAAAGAGTTAAAGAAGAGAGTAAGAATTAAATAAGCGAATAAGAATTAAAAAATACGACTCAGTCGGGATAAAGAAGTCGTGATAATATAAACTAAATTAAAACCAATAGAACCCAACGAAACTACAATGAAATAAATAAAAATCATTTATTTTTAAAATTGTAATGGATTCCGTTTTAATTAGGAAATTTACAGACTTCCTCGATTCATCAAAAAAAAAATTAACATTTTAATTTAGTTTATTCTGTCAATCACTAAACGAGATTGAGAAGTGTTGACCGTGAAAATCTAAAGAAAAGTGTGATTCTGTCAAAGTACTAAACGAGATTGAGATGTATTGACAGTGAAAATCTAAAGAAAAACCTATTCTGTCAAAGTACTAAACGAGATTGAGATGTATTGACAGTAAAAATCGAGACTAAAACTCTCAACAAATTCAACAAAAATAAGTGAAAGAAAAATTCAAAATTATAAAAATAAAAAGTGAAAAATATAAAAAGTCCTAAAGGAAGGCAAAATTAAAAAGAAATTAATTAATTAAAGAATTAATAAAGAAATATTCTACTTAAAAATTACATAAGAAAGTCTACGTGACTAACGGAAAAAATTAACAAAGCGCATGAAGCAGCTTGACATATGAGATGAAGAAAAAATATTATCAGCCACTACGAGTGAAGCTTGAAATTGAAAGAAAAAATAAAATAATAAAATAAAATAAAAAATGCGAAATTATTATAAAGAATAAAAAGTGAAAAATATAAAAAGTCCCAAAAGGAAGGCAAAATTAAAAAGAAATTAATTAATTAAAGAATTAATAAAGAAATATTCTACTTAAAAATTACATAAGAAAGTCTACGTGACTAATGGAAAAAATTAACAAAGCGCATGGAGCAGCTTGACATATGAGATGAAGAAAAAATATTATCAGCCACTACGAGTGAAGCTTGAAATTGAAAGAAAAAATAAAATAATAAAATAAAATAAAAAATGAGAAATTATTATAAAGAGAAAAAAGTGAAAATATTAAAAGAAAATTATCTAAAATAGTTAACAAATTACACAAAAAATAAAAATCTTAGTTGTAAAACTGTATCTACGTGACAATAAATAAAAAGAAAAAGCACATTTTTGAAGCGTGTCATATGAGAACAGTGTTTATATTACTAGTGACCACATGTGATGGCTTGATATTGGAGAACTTAAAGCAGATATGGCAGTGGATAGATGAATATATAGACAAAGACAAAGAATTCAAAAATAAAATAAGAATGAATTGTGTAATTTGTAATTTAAAAATTAAATCGCAATATGATTACATAAAATGTGAAACTGACCAGTGCAATAATTATGCACATAATATATGCGTCGCTCATCTACCTACATGGAGATGTATTAATTGTATTCAAGCATTGGATGCAACAAATGTTACAATTGCAAGAGGCGCAAGAAGAAAAGATACTAATGCAACATTAATGGATGCACCGTTAGTAAAATTAACTGATTTGACTGAAGACGAATCTGATAATCATACACAACAAGAAACAAACAACAATCAACAAGTTGACAACAATTCAATTTTAAATACAATTATTAACAATCCAGAACAAGTAACAAATAACAATCAACAAGTAGACAACAATTCAATTTTAAATACAATCATTAACAATCCACAACAAGTAACAAATGATCATCAACTTCATGGTAACAACGCCGTTGTAAACAATGCAAATCTGAAGACACCCAATCATGATTACAACAATCAACCAAGTGCATACCAATCAGAAAGAGAACGAGGATTTGTAAGTAAAGGAAATAATCGATATGAGAAAAACATGAATTCAAAAGGTAACAATGGAAAAGGGCCAAATCGCCCTCCTTTCGATCCAAATAAAAATCCCAATTATGCTAATCAATATAGTATGGACACTTGTGTGATTTGTAAAAGAGCTGGAAGTAATCCTCCAGACTATATGCTACGATGTTTTTCATGTGAAAACAACTTTCATTTTCATTGTATACAAAGATCTAATAAACCATACAAATTAGACAATAATATTTTACTTTGCGGAAACTGCTATGGTGATAGAAGCTCTAAATCTAGTACAAGAGCAACCAGTTCTATTAATTTAGGTTCAGATACCAGTCAAAGGGTCAATAATCAAGACAACAGAAGATCAAGAAATTCTTATCAACAAAACAGAAATAACGTTAGAACACCGAATAGAGGAAACAATAGAGCACAAGCCAGACAGTCATTTTTACCGCCAAACTTAAATGAACATGAAAGTACTAATTCAGCTCTATTATTAGAAATGAAAAGAAATCAAGTCAGACAACTTCCCATTATTAATGAAGGAGAAGGAGTATTAATGTGGCCCAGTTTTATAGCTGCATTTAAAGAAACCGAAAATTTGTTTTCCATAATAGAAAATTCCAACAGAATAAAAGAGGCAATTAAAGATTCAACTTTGTTACAAATAGGAGGAAGTTCACTGATAAGCATAACTGAATTTCAACAAGCTTTGGAAAATATTAGTCGAAGAATGAAAGACCCTGATAGAATGATTCAGAATCATGCAAACAAGTTGTTAGGACATAAAAAGCCAGAACCCAACAAAACTAAACAGGTCATAGAGTTAATGGACGCGATTATTGATTTTTATACCATACTAAAATCAATAAAATCCAAAACTTATTACAACAACATGGAATTTATTTCTAATGTAGCTGATAAATTACCAAATTTCATTCAAAACAAGTTCTATGATTCTTGTAGAAAATCCAACCAAGCAGGATATCAACCAAATTTCAGAAATTTAGCAGAAGTAGTAGAAGAACAACTTGAGGTACTACAAACGCGTTTAAATATGGAAAGTTATTTACCCAGAAACAATGCAACAAAACAACAAAATAATAATCAAAAGAAACCAGTAAACAAACTTCAAATAAATGAAAATGAAAATGTATACAATATTCAATATCAAAAACAAGAAAACAATAATATAATGAATAATCGAGATAATAATTCCGAAAATACTCCAAAGAGAGATATTTGTGCCAAATATTGTTGGTATCACAAATCTACGGATCATTATGCCAGTAAATGTCAAGATCTAAGAGACATGTCTGGTAAAGAAGTATTTGATCTTGCGAAAGCAAATAATATTTGTTTCTATTGCGGTTTACCTATACACGAAAATTGTAATCTGAGAGACAAACTTTGCTGCAGAATTTGTAAAGAAAATCATTACACACTATTTTGTTGGAAACGTAAAGGCAGAGAAAATAAAACTTTGGAAGTTGAGACTCAGACTAATTACGTAAATATGTTACGTATACATGAGAATGAGGAAGAAGAAGAGATTGAGGAAAATGATCAACAAGCTCATGGACATTTTTTCATACAAGAAATATATAATGAAGAGGTAAAAAACGAATATAACAATAAAAAGGAAACAGTTCTTAATATAAATAATAATGAAGAAACAAATACAGAGGTTAACGAACAACCTACTATAAATATTCATGGATGCGTTTCAGTTGAATTAAAAAATGGTACAAATCTTACCGTATTAATAGACTATGGATCTACCACTTCATTGATAAAAGAAAGCTTCGCTGACAAGGCTTTACTTGAAGGACCTAAATATCCTTTAAATTTCCAATCTATAGGAAATAAGTCTATAACTGACATAAATTCCAGAATCGTAAAGTTACAGATAAAGAATTGTGGAATAGCAGTTTATGCAAGAACCTTTAAGCAATTAAATCTACCAGAATATAAGTTTAAAGAAGCAGAATTTAAACAATATGAACATTTAAAAGATTTAAAACTAAAAGATTATGATCATATAGATGCCATAATAGGCTTGGATAATCCGGAAATTTTCGAACAAATACAAATTTTCGAATCAAAAGACAAAAACGATCCTACAGGATACAGATGTCCATTAGGAGACTATATTATTTGGCACAAGCGTCCAGTTTCAGCTCTTTATGAAGAATTGCAAAACAAAGTCCAAATCAACAATGAAAATCTAAATAACAGTTCAAGTAAGCAAAAGACAAATGAGACTACAGATCCAAAAATCGGCATCGATAAATCAGTCGACGTTAAGATAATAGAACACACAAAAATCAATCCAGAGGAACACATTAAGGAAATAAAACAGAGTTTTAAAGATGAAGTGAACTACAAACGAAGCATCAAAACGTGCATCAAAGAAAATAAGTTGAAGCTACCCAAAATTATCAAAGGTGCTGTCAAAATCAAAGATAAAAAGAAGATTAAGAAGATTAAACAAAGATCAATTTCTAACAAAATCATAAAAGTTAACACAGTAAATACCACAAAATATACAAATCAACAAGTTGATAATGAGAAATTGGAAACGACGCAACCGAGCACAAATCTACAGTATCACATCCAAAAATAAGTATCGAAACATTAAAATTCCTATTTGTTCTAATACATTTTCTAATTTCAGATTCATGAATCTGAGATCAGATATGAAGGTACATAACATATACAGCATCCAGAGAACATCCAGTTCTAAGAAGCATCTGACAAAAG
The DNA here is from genome assembly GCA_026123125.1 of Chironomus striatipennis. Lineage (NCBI taxonomy): Eukaryota > Metazoa > Arthropoda > Insecta > Diptera > Chironomidae > Chironomus > Chironomus striatipennis. The sequence continues at coordinate 37,677,780 of CM047393.1, forward strand.
GAATATTTGACTGCAGCATACAACGAAGAAATGGATAACATGATACAATAATGAACGAGAAGATACATTAGAATTAGAGTTTAAAAAGCAAAATTTAAAATCTTTAAATTTAAAGAAATATAAATAATTTAAGATTAAAATTTATCTCAAACATAAATAAGAATTTACTACACCAAAAATTCGAATTCTATCTAAAATTAAAATATTTCAAATTTAAATCTACAAAATACTTTTCATTAAGTTTAATAACTTTAATCATTTAAAAGATAAAATTTAATAATTAAAAAATTTTGAGAAATTTTTTTTTAAAATTAACATTAACAAAGCTAAAAGTTAAAGTAAGAAAATTTTAAAATATTTTAAAGACTAAAATTTAATTACGGTATACAAAAGATAAGAAAATTGCAATTAAAAAAAAATATATATATATATATATATATATATATATATATATGTTTTTCATGCTATAAGTTTCTGAAAACACATTTTTCCTTGGCCGGTGTGTTAAATTTTTTTTGATACATCTTAAAAAAATTTGTAAAGAAAATTAAATATTTTAAAAATGTTAAATTTTTTGATACATCTTAAAAAATTTGTAAAGAAAATTAAATATTTTAAAAAATTATATTTTTTATATTTGAAAAAGTTTAGAGAGAGTTAAATAAGAGAGAAAGAGTTAAATTAAGAAAGAGTTAAAGAAGAGAGTAAGAATTAAATAAGCGAATAAGAATTAAAAAATACGACTCAGTCGGGATAAAGAAGTCGTGATAATATAAACTAAATTAAAACCAATAGAACCCAACGAAACTACAATGAAATAAATAAAAATCATTTATTTTTAAAATTGTAATGGATTCCGTTTTAATTAGGAAATTTACAGACTTCCTCGATTCATCAAAAAAAAATTAACAGTTGGTTTATTATAATGCATAAAAAAAATTAAAATTTCCAAAATTATTTTTTCTGGAAAATTTTTCAAATTTTCAGTATTTATAACGTTTTCTGGAAATTAAATTTTTTAAGACAAAAAGCTCTTTTGTCAGTATTTCCAAAGGCATTTTTAACTTACTATATTTTCTACATATGCATCCAAACATTGAAAATACTACACCAAAACCATTTCTGCAAAGGCTTAAAAATATAAATTGCTGTGTGGTCAAATTTTAATTAACCACATTCATGCTTTCCCTTGTCTTCAATGAACAATTTTTCTATTTTCTTCAACTTTTTCGACAGATTGTTCTTCTTGCTCTATATGTTTGTATGTAGCATGAACAAAAGTTGAAAACATGTGTTATGGATGCTTTCCTCTTTTCAACAATCTTATAGATTAATTCTTCTCATATTGTGTGAAAATTCTTCATAAATATTCGTTCATGAATATTCATGTGTGAAGATTTTTTTTTGCTGATTTTTATTGCTTTTATGATTTATTTTGAAAAATTATATAATTTGTTTATGTTGATTTAAAATTTTGTTACTAAAGCTTTTAAATTCTATTTTATTGAATTTTTTAAGATTAAATTTTAAAAAAGTTTTTAAACTTTAAATTTTCAAATTTTGAAAATTTTTTCTAAATAATAAAATCTAAATTTTTTAAAGTTTTAGAAAAATTTTGTAAACTTAAAAATTAAAAACTTTTAAATTTTCGAAAATTTGATTTGAAATTCTGAAAATTTTATTAAAGTTTTTGAATTTTCCAAATTTCGAAGCTGATTTTCAAAATTTAAATTTCATTGAATTTTGAACATTTTATTTCAATTCGAAAGTTTTTAAATTTTAAAAATTTGAAAGTTTCTAAATTTTAAAAATTTGATTTTTTTTTAATTTGAAAATTTTATTTTTTTAAATTGATAATTTTCAGATTTAAAATTATTCATTTTTTTTCGATCTTAAATTATTTACATTTTTGTTTAATTTAAACAAAATTTATGAATATTCATAAAATCATCTTCATGAATAGAAATTCAAAAACAAAAGCGGGAAAAATGAAAAAATTTTGATTGAACATTATGAAAAATTATTCAAAAAAGCTTTATACCTTCCTCAAAAGCATTCTTCTTAAAATTCATAAAAAGGAGATAAAAAGAAAGAAAAAAAAAGTTTATTTGCATACATTTCAATATGTTTTACTACCCACTCTTTTCTTTTTTAGGAATGGCAATGACTGGCGAAAGCGTTGGAAACAACAACAACAATAATAAATTTTATCCTCCAAATAGCAATGGAAATGTTGAATTGGAGAATCTTTACAAATACTACAAAAGTACGGGACAGGTGAGTTGAGTTATTCTTGAATTTCTGTTGATGTTTTATACATGATGTGCAGCAATTAACCTCGACATGGAAATGCCATTGGACAAACAAACTTTTTGTCAAATTTGATGAATGTTTAAATAATTTGAGACAATTGTGATGCAGTCAGGTTGAATTGAGATGAATGTTGAGGTCAATGGAATCAAGTTTAATGCAATTTTGTTAATGGAATTGTCTATTAATGTTTGGATTTTAAAATATGTACATGGAAGATTTAAAGTTATTTCAATTCAACATCTTGTTACTGACATGAATGAAAATAAATATTTAAGCAGCTTTTGAGATGGGAACATTGTTGTTATGAATTAATTTGTAAAGCTTTAATAATGAGATGAATTTTATTGTTTTGAAATTTAGAAAAAAAATTCTGAATTGAGCTAAATATTTGCTGAATTGTTCTGAATATTTGCTGAATTAAGGTGTGGCTGAAGTACCACGGCATGTCATGTCCAAATGTTCTGAAACTTTGCCAGAATTAAGTCCATATTACGTCCAATTGCGTCTAGCAAAAATTTAATTTCGTCCTACTTCCTGTATCTGGATATGACAAGTCAAAGTTTTGGGCACTTTTGCCTTCGTACTTCAGGATTTAAAACGGCATGATTTCTTAAAACTAACTTTATGTGACATATTATATATAAAATTGATCTACTAATTACGTCCAATTGCGTCCCGCAAAAATCTTTTGGAACCGATGTCCCTAACGAAAGTTATGGCTACTCAAAGTTTTGCTTGTGGACCAAAAAATTTTCTACCTTGAAACTGATGATTTGGTCAAGTTATATATCAAATCACATCTCCTTTTTCTCAGGAACTCAAATATAAAAGAATTATTTACGACTATGCTGACATTTCAGACTTATGGCAGTTCAATTTTTGTTGTCGTACCTGAATATGAAAAAGTTTCATATTTTTTTTAGTGTCAAGTTATATGTCTAAACATATCTACTTTTCACAAGGATTATAAATATGGAATCAATTTTTGAATTTGACCATCCACGACTGACTTATGTCACTTTAAAGCTATGGATCATTATGCAACCATCTTGGAAAATTCACTTATCTAAATGATGATTTTTATTTTTTTTAAGCATCACCATTTTAATAAACTTTTTTGAAAATAATATTAAGCGTTTAATAACGAAGGCAAATAAATAATTAGTTTATTAATTTTTGGTCGGAAAAATTTGTGAAAAGTGCCCATGTAACCAAATGGAATATCAATGTATTCCATAAGAACCTTCCATGTATAATACCTATGTATTATACATGTATCGTCCTAAGGAACATATTGTCGCATGACAATGGAACAAAATGGAGAAGATCGCGTTTTCCATCAATGTAATACATCAATGTAATACTTATTGATGTAATACTTAGATGGAATACTTATGGAACTTAAAAAACGAAAAAATTTCACGTGTTCTTTTGTTCTATTTCTATTGTATTTTTTATGTAATTCATTATTAATGTGTTAGTGTTCATATATTTAACAAACACTAATACTTAATAAAATATTCATAAGCAACTTAATTTTGCTAAGTTGCACACTGATGAAATCAAAAGACTTCATCACACACATTAAAAACATATTTAAATGTTTAAAGTCTCATACAAATTATAATTCCAGATATAAAAGTGATTTCTGCATACTCTTGTGAAGTATATGATCAAGACTTTTTGAGACTTGAACTTATGCGCGTTGTAGTACATTCCTTCAATGGAAAATTTTTGGTACTTTCATGTAAAACAATTTTTTGTATGAAAAATTTGATAGTACATTCAATCTTCCATTGAAGGAAAAGGAAAACAAATGGAACATTTTGGTTACATGGGTGAAATAAAGAGTGAAAATCGATGAAAAATCACTTATCTAAATGAAAATTTTTATTTTTTTTAAAAAAGTTTATTAAAATCGTGATGCTTAAAAAAAATAAAAATCATCATTTAGATAAGTGATTTTTCATCGATTTTCACTCTTTATTTCACTTTTCACAAATTTTTCTGACCAAAAATTAATAAACTAATTATTTATTTGCCTTCGTTATTAAACGCTTAATATTATTTTCAAAAAAGTTTATTAAAATCGTGATGCTTAAAAAAAATAAAAATTTTCATTTAGATAAGTGATTTTTCATCGATTTTCACTCTTTATTTCACTTTTCACAAATTTTTCTGACCAAAAATTAATAAACTAATTATTTATTTGCCTTCGTTATTAAACGCTTAATATTATTTTCAAAAAAGTTTATTAAAATCGTGATGCTTAAAAAAAATAAAAATTTTCATTTAGATAAGTGATTTTTCATCGATTTTCACTCTTTATTTCACTTTTCACAAATTTTTCCGACCAAAAATTAATAAACTAATTATTTATTTGCCTTCGTTATTAAACGCTTAATATTATTTTCAAAAAAGTTTATTAAAATGGTGATGCTTAAAAAAAATAAAAATCATCATTTAGATAAGTGAATTTTCCAAGATGGTTGCATAATGATCCATAGCTTTAAAGTGACATAAGTCAGTCGTGGATGGTCAAATTCAAAAATTGATTCCATATTTATAATCCTTGTGAAAAGTAGATATGTTTAGACATATAACTTGACACTAAAAAAAATATGAAACTTTTTCATATTCAGGTACGACAACAAAAATTGAACTGCCATAAGTCTGAAATGTCAGCATAGTCGTAAATAATTCTTTTATATTTGAGTTCCTGAGAAAAAGGAGATGTGATTTGATATATAACTTGACCAATATATAACTGGACGCAATTGGACGTAATATGGACTTAATTCTGGCAAAGTTTCAGAACATTTGGACATAACATGCCGTGGTACTTCAGCCACACGAATTAAGCTAAATATTTGCTGAATCGTGCTGAATTAAGCTGATAATTTGCTGAATGGAGCTGAATATTCGTTAAATTAAGCTGAATATTTGCTAAAATGAGCTAAATATTTGCTGAATTAAGCTCAATTGTGCTGAATTGTGCTGAATATCATGCTGAATTTAGCACAACATTTGCTAAATAGGAAAAAAATCATCCCTTTTATTATGATCCCTAAAACACTTAACACACAATGATTATTTTCTCATAAAAGCATTCAAATATATTTATGTCACACAGCAAGTTGATTGAAAAAAATTTATTAACCCCCACAACACCCGAAAAAGGGCATCCGTCTGTAAACCTGAAACAAATTTACAATTCATAAATGGTATTAAATTTTCAATATGATTTCATAATCGGCACGAATATGGAAATATTCACAGTATACATTAAGCTCCCCTCATCATATCATCAAGAACTTTTCTAATGTTAATGATAGAAGCTCAAGGGGGAACACACAACATTTGCATAAAAAGAGTGTAAAAATTATTTCCAGATCATTTTTTGTTACTTTTTAAAATTTAACAAAAGTGAGGAATATAAATGATGTGAAGACACACTTTTTGTGCAATGTTATTGAATGTGAAATTGACAGTAATTGTCATATTACAATCAGTAAATGCATGGTTTTTGTTTACAGATTATTAAGCAATTTGTTTTAAGCTTTTAATGCTTTCTATTTTGTTAAAATAATGCTGTTTAACTGACGAACATTAAAGAAAATTGCTTGAAAGCTTTAAAAATTAATTTATTTTAATGAATTGGAATATTTAATGTGGGAAATATTAAAAGCAAATGAGTGAGCTTTGAAGTTGTGATGATTGGTATGGTTTGGTGATTAAAAAATATAAAGTGTAGTATCATTGTAGCTGTGACTTAATTAAGAATAAGTTTTCAAATTTGGATTTTTAAATTTCCAAATTCTACGAATGTTTGTTTTTTGAGAATTATCTTCGAAGTTTTGCATCGAAAAGAACTTAAATAAGTTTCATAAGCTTTGCTTTATCAATTTACGATGCAGAAATCCTTGTTAAGAAGTCTAAAATGTTATAATTGTTGAATTTTTATATTTGCAAAAAAATGTCAACAAAACGCCAACTTCACTTGAAAGAAATTTCAAATTTGTTTTTATCGTTAAATTTAAATCAAAGTAACATGCTTTTCAAATCAAATTCAGATTCATCCAAGGGTCAGGGACACATCATTCTTAGGGTCTAAATTTGGACCTAGCCCTTAAATTCAGCTGCTTAAAAAATTGTTGGTCTTAATTGGAAATTTTTGACAAAATTCAAATAATGAATAAAACTGCCTCAATTCATACCACAAGATCATCAATTTCACACAATATTCATCATGACATTTTGCATCACATTTCCTCGACAACAAATTTTCCACCAACTTAAAAAGAGACATTTTATCACAAAAAAAACCCACTCACAACTTAAAATATAATTCCTTCCTTTATCTTATTTTATCCCCCCAGATGAGCACATTGAATGCCTTATCGTTGAATAATACTCGTCATTCAGAAAATCAAATCATATTCTTCAATCGCGTGCCAAAAGTCGGCTCACAAACATTTATGGAATTACTGCGTAGACTCTCAATAAGAAACAATTTTCGCTTCCATCGTGATGCTATTCAGCGAGTGGAAACTATTCGATTAGCACCGTATCAGCAAGAGGAGCTGGCAGAAATGGTTAGCGAACTTTCAACACCGTCAGGTATTGTATAAAATTATAATATGGTACACTCATAAAAAAAAAAATTTTAAAAAATATTATTAAAAAATTTAAAATTTTATTTTTAAAAATTATTTTTAAAATTTAAAAACTGGTTTTTAAAAATATTTCTGTATATGTAAACATATTGCCAGTATGAGTCACATGGCTCGGTAGCTCAGTAGTAAAGCGCCTGGCTACCATTCCTAAGGCCAAGGGTTCGATTCCCACTCCGAGCAATTTTTTTGAATTTTTTTAAAAAATTTTTAACGGTCAAAAAAAATTTAAATTTTTTAAAAATATTTTTTAAATTTTAAAAATTGTTATTAAGCGTACAATTTAAAAATAATTTTTAAAATTTTCCATACAAATTTAAAAAAGTTTTTAAATTTTTTTTATCAGTGTAGAAGAATGGAATGGAATTGAGTTTAATGCTATTAGTGTTGAAGCAAAGTATAAAAGGAAATAAGAAGAAGTATTAGATGTGAATGAATAGCTTGGTAGCGTTTTGTGGGTGTTTTGTATACATTTGAATACATTTTAAGATTACTATTTGTACTGACAATAGATGTTAAAAGTAAATGTGTTGGTAGAAGCTCTTAATGCTCCTTATATGCTATTTTATGCATAATCCCTCTACTTTTACTATATAGGGAAAAAAAATTAGGGACTTTTTCAAAAAACAGTATTTTTGATCTGGTGCTTTAACGTTGCATTATTTTTAAAAACTGTAAAGGACAAAATTAAACCTAATATGATTCCGCGTCTAATGGTATATAATGTGGGACATAACTTCCACACCAATAGGGAGGAACGCTATTTCAATTTTTTGGCATAAAATTTTTTCGGAAAAAAATTACATTTTTTTACATTTTGAGTCAGAACTTTTGTTCTACTCATTGAATCTTGCTGAAACTTTCACAGATTATCTGTCTTTGGTTCCTAAAGAGATTCTGTGAGTTTCAGATTTTTTGACGAAGATGTTCTTGTACTTCCGTGCTCATAACTATGTATGAGTAAAATTTTTAAAATAAATTTTTTATGGCTTAATACGCAATGTTAAATTTTTTCTAATTAATGTATTTAATACTATTTTGTTTAAGCTTTAATTTGATATATAATTTATTATCCAAGTATTAATAGTTTACGAGAAAACTTAAGAAAATTCAAAATGGCGGTCATTTTTACGACAAAATTTTTAGAAAATTATTCATAACTTTTAAAAAACTCGACTAATTTTTAATTTCTTTTCATTTTTATAAAGATCTTATGATTATCTACAAGTTTTTAATACATAAGAATGTTCTACAGTGAATGCAAATAGATATTTTTTGAGCATGAAATGTCATTTCTGAAGCAAATTGCAAATTTTTCTACAGCGAAAAACTAAAAGTTACTTTTTTCTCAAAATACTTATTAAATTATAAGGAAAATCATAAAATATTAATGTAACATCACGAAAACATCAAAATATGTCCAATTGAACAAGTATTTTGCAAAAAAAGAAAATTTTAGTTTTTCGCTGTAGAAAAATTTGCAATTTGCTTCAGAAATGACATTTCATGCTCAAAAAATATCTATTTGCATTCACTGTAGAACATTCTTATGTATTAAAAACTTGTAGATAATCATAAGATCTTTATAAAAATGAAAAGAAATTAAAAATTAGTCGAGTTTTTTAAAAGTTATGAATAATTTTCTAAAAATTTTGTCGTAAAAATGACCTCCATTTTGAATTTTCTTAAGTTTTCTCGTAAACTATTAATACTTGGATAACAAATTATATATCAAATTAAAGCTTAAACAAAATAGTATTAAATACATTAATTAGAAAAAATTTAACATTGCGTATTAAGCCATAAAAAATTTATTTTAAAAATTTTACTCATACATAGTTATGAGCACGGAAGTACAAGAACATCTTCGTCAAAAAATCTGAAACTCACAGAATCTCTTTAGGAACCAAAGACAGATAATCTGTGAAAGTTTCAGCAAGATTCAATGAGTAGAACAAAAGTTCTGACTCAAAATGTAAAAAAATGTAATTTTTTTCCGAAAAAATTTTATGCCAAAAAATTGAAATAGCGTTCCTCCCTATTGGTGTGGAAGTTATGTCCAACATTATATACCATTAGACGCGGAATCATATTAGGTTTAATTTTGTCCTTTACAGTTTTTAAAAATAATGCAACGTTAAAGCACCAGATCAAAAATACTGTTTTTTGAAAAAGTCCCTAATTTTTTTTCCCTATATAGTAACTCTTGTTACTTTCTTATTCCCAACATGTATATTTATCTATCTTCGAGTATTGCACAGACGGAAGAATGATGTAATTTATATGTTTATGTTGCAATAAGAAAATGTTCTCTAAGTACACCTTATATGTAACAAGCATGTGATATTGATATTTATATTGTATGCTAAGTGAAAAGTTTTACTATTTATTTTTTAATATACATTCTATAATTTCCTGAGGTTCCTTTTCTTCTTCTTCTTGGGAATATTGAATGCCTTTTGCAGTATGTTTCGTTGAGATTGGAAGATATGTTTATCTATCAGGATAATTTTGATACGAATGAATTATTTAGAAGCTTTATTGTTAAGTGATGGCCAATAAACTGATTCTTTGGCAAAACGCAATGTCTTTGTAATTCCCATATGACCTTCATGAAGATCAACAAGAACTTTTTCTCTTAATGATTTGGGAATTATTATTCTGTCCTGATAGTAAACCAAATCATCAGAAACGTAAATCTCATTGCGCATTTTAAAATAAAATTTTACTTCATCCGCAACTTTCGATTTATCTGAAGGCCAACCTTCAGCAAAGTATTTTTTCAACAAAGAACATTCACTATCTTTATCTGTCTCATCTTGATAAACTTTTAATTTATCATCACTAATATTAACGGAATGAACCATTTGCTTCATGAAATTTTCCTCAAAATTATTTGAAGTTTTTCCTGAGACATAACGAGATAAATAATCTGCTACTGGAATGCTTTTACCTGATTTATACTTTAACTCTATATCATATTTATGCAATTTCAATCTAATGCGCTGTAGACGCTTAGAGCCTATTTTGCTAATGTCCTTATTAATAATGCTTTCTAAAGGACGATGGTCAGATATTACGGTTACTTTTCTTCCATAAATATAATTGTGAAACTTTTTACATGCAAAGAAAACTGCCAAAAATTCTTTTTCAATCTGACCATAATCCTTTTCTGTATCTGATAAACATCGTGAAGCAAAACTAATAATTTTCTCTCCTTGCTTTAAACATGCACCTAAACCGTATGACGAAGCATCGGTTTCTAAAATTATTGGCATGTTTTTCATCGAAAGTTGTGCATGCAGTAACATTTTTAATTACATCTTTAATATTGTCAAATTCAGCTTGATGATTTTCAAGCCACAAAAATTCGCTATCTTTTTTTAACAAATTACGAATATTTACAGTTAATGAAGGTAAATTCGGAATGAAATCTCTAATATAATTAACTACTCCTAAAAACTTTTGTACATCTTCTATATTTTTAGGATTTGGAATTTTATCAATTGCTGAAATTCTTTCTGGGTCAACTTGAACTGAATTCATCGAAAAAATGTGACCAAAAAATTTCACTGAACTTTGTGTGAACTGTAATTTCTTTTCATTAAATTTCACACCTTTGGCTAATGCCCTAACCATTAATTTTCCTAAATTTTCATCATGCTCTTTAAGCGTTTTGCCTGTTACTATAATATCATCTATATAAAACTTTACACCAGGCAAATCACCAAAATTATCTGTCATGTATTTTTGAAAAATCTCTGAAGCTATATTTATACCAAATGGCAATCTATTGAATTGCCATAAACCAAAAGGAGAACTGAAAGTGCATAATTTTTTTAGATTCTTCATCCAATTCTATATGCCAAAACCCATCCTTTAAGTCTAAAACAGAAAAATATTTGGAATCTTTCAAATCCTGCTTTAATTCTTCAAGTGAAGGTATGGGAAAATGAAATTTGTTTAATGACTGATTTAAATGTTTAGGATCAATACAAATTCTAATCTTGTCTCCTTTTTCAACTACAACAATACTATTAATCCATTCACGTTGCTCATGCACCCGAGAAATAATTCCCAACGCTTCCATTTCATTCAATTTATTACGAAGTTTATTCTTCAATTTAAATGGAATACGACGGTTCTGATTTGCAACCGGAATGGCATTTTCTTTAAGTTTTAATTTCAGAGGTTTTTCAAATTTTCCTAAACCTGTGAATGCTTTTTATAATAATCTGTAAACTTATCCTTTTGCTTTTCAGAGCATAATAATTGATTCAACTGTAATGAATCTAAACGAGATATAAGTTTCAGATTGATGCATGATTCAAGGCCTAATAAAGGTTCTGTTTTTTTACCGATAATTACAAATTCTTCTAGAAAAATATTATTATTCATTTTAATTGGAATTACTGTCTTTCCTACAGGGTGATTTACTTCACCAAAATAACTTTTTAACAATATGTTACTCTTCTCTATTTTAAACTTCTTTCCTAAACTTTTGAATATATCAACACTAATAGTATTAACCTGAGAGCCTGTATCCAATTTAAAATTAACCATCTTATCGTGCACAAGTAATTTTTTATACCAAATATTTTTGCCATCCCTATTCAACATATCACAATTAATTGTCTTTGCAGACTTACTGTTCACGCGTTCATCAACTGCAATGACCTTCTCCTTCTTCTTAGCGCCTATCAAACTCTCGTCTTCATAGTTTCTTATAACTTGCGAAGTCTTTACGCTCGAAGTTGTCGTTTGCTTGTGATGTATAAAGTCCGATTTCTGACTCACTGAAGCTTTGTCTGCTGACAATTCTCTTAATTGTTGCTGATTATGATGAAAAACCTTTATCTTGCTAATAACAGCATGCAATGACTTTTCTTCAGATAAGATAATTTTCTCTCTCAGATTTTGGTTTTTCAGACCAAACAGAATTTGATCACGAATAGCTTCTTCTTTAAAATTATTGAATTCACAATCCTCAGCTTGCGTTTGAACACTGTTGATGAATTTCTCAACTGATTCACCTTCTTTCTGAACGCGATTGCGTAACTTCAAACGCTCAATGAAGAAATTTGTTTTCGGTGAAAAATAATTTTGTAGAGCTTCTAAAACTTTCTCCAAACTCTGCTTCTCAGCTTCTGTTAGCAATAAATTGTTGATGATATTCACAGATTCATAACCCATTAGAAGTTTTAAATAATTTAATTTGATTTCTTCTGACTTCTCTTTGAGACCGTTGATTATCAAATATGACTGGAACTCCGATGAAAACCGTTTCCATTCCTTTTTCAACGATGAAGCCTCAAAATTAAACTTCTCTATGCTTACATACAGCTGCGCCATGTTTTATTTTTTATTTCAAAAACTTTTACACGTCTTTATGTTTTTGTTCGAGTTTATTGATTGATCATTTTTGATCATGATTGCTATGATCATTCTATTTTACAATTTTATTGTTAGCTTTACTTTCTTGAAGTAATAGGGTTTGAAACTATAAATTAGCAGGAATTTAAATTATATTTTGAGAGTGAAACTTGCCTAGATGTCTATGGAAATATCTTTTTAAAATTGGCCTAAAATTTTATTCCTCTAATTTAGATCCGTTTTCAAGAAGTATCAAAAAATTCTTAGAAAATCAGGCTTCTTGCGACACTAAACCACAAAGAGCTACCATAAGATCTCCTTAGTCAATATCAAGCTTGATCCTTGCCTGAAGAAAATAATAAAAGATCCAACAATAAGATGCAAACCATATTCATTCAATATTGTTCAAATAAATTTTAGTATCATCATTAAATGAGGTCAAAGCATTCAAATCCTCTTACATATCCACCTACAAAAAAAAATCACACATAGTAATGCAAAAATAATTTTCACAAAGCTAAACATTTTCTTATTTCTTCCAACATCTTTTTTCTCAGATTTATTTTTACAATCAATTTACTATATACATGAAAATTCATGCATTCATGTGTGAATCCTCAAATCATCTTACGTGAAATAAATCTTTTCGAAATTCTTTTTTCTTTCTGTTCTGTTCACTGTTTCACCATAAATGGTTTTCATGTTACCTGCTAGAAGCGTGGGAAATAAAATAAAAAAAAGATTCTCAAATTTCGGGTGATATAACAAGCTTTAAAGCACATAAAGGGAAGAGAATGAGAGATGAATATGTATGTATGTACATGTATAGTGGGAAAAAGGCAGCAGTACTGAATATTATATAGTACAAATTTCCAATTCCGCTTGCTCTTTAAAACATAAAATATATAAAATGTACAGCTATACATACATACATATAAAAATGTTCACAAATTGTAGCGACGAAATGGAAAATGTGTTCCATTAGTTGCATGTTTTATGGCAATAGGATTCTCTTCACAATTTCCTTTTTTTTATTTCGCTTTTTCACGTTTTTCAAATATTGAATGGAAAGATAAGTGCAAAGAAAATGCAATTTTCTGCTATCGTATTAACAAACCTCGGATATTTTCTCTCTCTTTTGTCTTTTTTCAGTGTATGTGAAGCATGTTGTTTATACGAATTTTACAAAATTCAAATTACCAACGCCAATCTATGTTAACTTGGTTAGAGATCCTATCGAAAGAGTCATCAGTTGGTTTTACTATATTCGTGCTCCATGGTAAGATATATGGATATTCTTGTCACATCGATTTGTAATGTATAGAGGTGTGGAGAGATGGGAATTGGCTGATATTGAGGATGATCATTTAGGGAATCGGCATAACTTTTTGCACATATGAACGTTCACAAAGAAGAATGTTCCGGAGAAAATGGCCATTTTAAATTCAGAAATAGTTGACCGATTTTCGCAAAACACATGCCCAAAAAACTTTGTTTACACCGAAAAATTCAATTCGTCATGCTATAAAAATATTTATTTTACATTATGAATGGATATTTTTTAATCTTATTAAATCATGACGAATTGAATTTCAGTGTAAACAAATTTTTTAAGCGTGTGTTTTGCAAAAATCGGTCAACAGTTTCAAAATTCCAAATGACTAATTTTTAAAGAACATGTTCTTCTCTGATAGCGTTCCTATGTTAAAATAGATTTTTTTTTAAAGATCAGTTGAAATTTTTCTGCTAGAATTCTGTCATAAAAAAATCTGCTGAATATTTTGCCCGAAAAAATTAAATTCGCTGAAATATTGATAAAAATTATTTTCAAAGATCATCAAAAACTTGTCAAATTCTCCGTAGATCCGTAGGGATCATTCATTTAAAACGTTCATAAAATACTTGAATGTTTCCCCCTTCTGTCACAAAATTTCCAAACAAAAAAAATCTGGCAGACAGCCTCTGACCCCATCTCTCTTAACAATTGAACGACATAAGTGAACAGCCTCATATAAAGTAATTCACCTTCATTTATTTATTGTTGAATTATTAAAGGTATTACGTGGAGCGTAAGCAAGCATTTCCTGACTTACCATTGCCTGACTCACACTGGTTAAGAAAGGATTTTGAAACATGTGTTTTGCGCGGCGATCCCGAATGTACATACACGCAAGGTGAATCTCATGAGGGTATTGGGGATCATCGTAGACAGACACTGTTTTTCTGTGGACATGAGGATGAGTGCACGTAAGTGGATAACGAATATACTCGAGTATATATTTATAACTAATGATGATATGTTATTATGATAATGTTAGGCCATTCAACACGAAAGGAGCTATGGAAAAGGCAAAGTATAATGTAGAGACGCAATATTCAGTTGTTGGTGTACTTGAGGATTTGAATACAACACTTGCTGTGCTGGAGAAATATATACCAAGATTCTTTGCTGGTGCAACAGAAATTTATTATAATGAAATTAAAAACTTTAATAAAATTAACAAAAATAATTTCAAGCCACCTGTAAGCGAGGAAGTAAAGAATCTTTTAAGGCAAAACTTTAGTCGTGAAATTGAATTTTACAAGTTTTGTAAACAGCGACTACATAGACAATTTTTGGCAGCAAATTTATTGGATTTAAAATAATTGTGATGAAGTATTTTTTTTGTAAATAGACGCAAATTTTCCGTCCTAAATATGATGAGAAACTTTTTAATGTTCCACATTCAATTTTATATGAGATGCTTAATTTCTAATTTTATTGCGATGAAAACTTTTCCTTTCAAGTGGTTTTCAACCTATATGTGCACATATTATGTATAGGAAACTTATTATTTGGATGTTAATTTTACTAAATTTTTATAAACTAAAAGTTATTGAAACTATTTTTTAAATTCAATTTACTTTCAAATTTCTTGCTTTTTACTTTATTGCAAGATATAACTTGTTTTATTGTTACATAGATCCCTTGTTTGAAAATTTGAATTTATCTTTTGAAATTTTTATTTTTTAAAATTGTAAAATCATTTTTTCACAAAAAAATGAAAATTTTAATTTTTTTTTAATATTTTTTGAAAACAAAGTTTTTGAAAACAAAGTTTTATTTTTTTTTTGTTTCTTAAAAAATATTTTAATTTTTTCCTAAAATCTGTTTTTAAAAAAAGTTGAAAAAATTATCAAAAAATTATTTTTTAAAAAAATTGAATAAATTCAAACTTAAAAAATTTTATCAAAGGGAAATATGTAACTACCATCTACAACTAACAGATTATAAACATGGATGCAGAAACCATGACAATCTAAATGATTTTACCAGAATTGAAAATAAAATTTTATGTAAATAGAGAAAACTTTCAATGTTTGTTGAAAATGAGAAATTAGGTACATATTTTGTTTGTTAAAATAGTTAATAAAAATTTAATGTTGTTCCTAGAATTAAAGCAAAAAAGTGAGTTTCATTCAAAAGTTAATAATTAATGAAATTTCTTAAATTATTTTCAGCATTTTCTAGCATTTCACAGAACTCAATTATTTTAAATGTGGTATTCCTTTGAATTTTCACTAAAATAAATTTAATGTTTTAATATTTTGAATAGAAACGAACTGTAGATGCAGGTAGGAGTAAAGTCAAAAATAAAAAAAAAATCGGTTTTATTCAAACAACTCCCACCTAACTACCATTAGCTGTACTACTCTATATATGATTGAAAATTAAACTAAATAAAAAGAAAAACTGACATATGAACTCCAAAATTTATTTAAAATTGTTTAGTTTTTCCAACAGGTCAATCTAGTCCTATAAATATTATTTTTCATGCTTTAATGATTTTTATTTGTATACAAATTCAGCTACAAATATGAATTTGAATTCAAAATATATATTTATTGCACATAACTTAATCAGATTCTAACACAAACCAGAGTGTGATGAATTTTTGCTATTTCTGATTTTAAAATGTTTGCTGTATACACACGAATTTGCATAGAATTTATTTTCATTAAAACTATTTAATTAACTTAATTATGTTGAATTTAATTTTTTTTACACTAGAGACTAGGTTTGTGTAGTCATGATGTGTAAATTTTCATACAAACATGTAGAATTGAAGTGAAATGCTTCCGGAATGAAAATTGTAAATATTGATGCAGAAATTAATTTTATGATAAATTTGCTTGAAAAGTTTTTAATTAATTTACATTCGTGCAATATTTATGCTTATTTATAAATGAAGAAAATTCAATTTGAGGTTTTCACAAACAATTTTTAATGAAATTTATGAAAAAATATAAAATACAAAAAACTCAAATTTATTTTTTTAATTTTCTCTTAAAAATTTATATTCAGCAAAAAATTATTCTTCATCATTAATTCTAACATTTAAACTGAACATAATCCTCACGCATATGCTGAAATATAAATAATAATCACGACGCACATTTTCATCCTAATTCCTAATAACAATAACTTCCGCAATCTCATAAACATATCGATTTAATATTTCTAAAATCTAAAATATCACATACTATAAATCATAAATAAATTCTCATTTAAATCTGATTTATGCTGTGATAAATTAACAAGCCACTTATGTTTAAATGCATGCCTACATTCGACCTTGTTAGTAAATTTCACATACAACCTTCCTCTTAAATTGAACATATTAATATTCATAACGATTTATTGATGAAAGATGATCAATCTTTCCATACATCATAGTTTCATTTACCCTTCAATGAAGCCATAAAGTTGCCGCTTGAACAGTGTTTTAAATTTGTTGCAATAAATTTTCCCTGTGAACTTAATTTTAAGCAGAAGCAATTTTTCAGCACAATGAAATTTCCGCTTTTTAATTTAAAGTTTTTTTTCCTAATAAATGTTCAATTTATGTGGAAGATTGGAAGTTTAGTTGAGGAGTTTTTAAAGAAAAATATGAATGAGCTTTTGAAGAATTAAGTTTGTCTTTTTGTTGGCCTTTTTAAGTTGAATGAGAGTTTGTCGAAGTTATGAGGGGCAGGGACGTTTTTTTGAGGGGGGTTTTTGCTACTTTTCGACGTTTTTTTGGTTCGAATCTGAAAAAGTTCAATAATATCTATTGTAACCTCACGAAAATAGGAAGGAGATGGTTTAACCCCGTGGCTATGCCCCTGTTGAGGTTTGTCACTACCATTAATGGATTTATTGGGATAGGTTATGAGGGGCTTGTCACTACCATTAATGGATTTATCACTACTATAAGTAGCTAATAAACTACTATAAGAGGCTAATCTCTACTATGAGGGACTTGTCACTTTTTTGAGGGATTTGTTACTAATATAAGGGGTTTATCACTACTATAAGACTGTTTTGAGGTGGATACAAATTTTTATAGGATTATTATTACTGTGTTTATCATGTTTTAAGAGACTGTAATTACTTTTAAGTAACTTTCACTACTAAGTACTTTCAGTTTCTCCCAATTTTCAGAGGGGCAACTCACTAAGTCAATTAAAAATTGAAAGAATTGTCTACATACTCTGAAATTGCTGTAAGTGACTGAAAAACTTTTAAAAACTCTTTGAGATGATATTCCAGACCCAGAGGCACTTGTAATTTTTTAAAGGAGCATGCTACTAATCAAAGGGATATGTGAAAATTCATTTTAAATTCTATTTCAAAATACTAAATAATTTTACAAACCAAAACTCATAAATGCGCTCTAATCTTGAGAAAAATATTTCCAACTTGTCGTCCCACGCTACTACAAATATTGGAAAAAGAAGACCAACTTTTTAAAGCATTTGAATTAGTACAGATATTTGAAGGAAAAAAGCTATCTCATTTCTGTCGTGATGAAACTTACTCGTGAAAAAAAAGTATTTTCAAATTTTTCTATGTCATGCTACTTTTCTGATATGGAGATGATGATTTTTCCTGAAAATTATGTTCATTCCGTACTAGTTTGATAATAATCATCTATCCCTTAATGCATTTGATGCACATTCCATATAACTTCTCATCATCATATTATTATTATTTTTTTTTTTAATATCGAGTGTGGAATTTTTTCCGATGTCGTAGTCGAGCAGAGTTAAAAAAGGAATAAGGAACTTTTTTTCATCCCCTGAAGCATGAGAATATGAAATGGAAATAGTTTATGCTTAAAGCTCACTCAAGTGATTATATTTTTATCAAATCCTCTCGTACCTGGAATATGCTTTAAAATTTCCTCAATTTAATGTCATGTCATTATAACAAGTACATAATAGGAAAAAGCATACTGTGAATGACACTCTATGGCTTCTAGCTTTACAGGCATATGCTCTACAACTTATGCTACATTTTAAATTTTTCATAGCATGTCAGAAAGTTTCAGACGATGAAATTTAAAAATAAACCTTGTAAACACTCTTCGTACCTTTTTGCAAAAATATTTGTTCATGGTGCCAAAAAATCAATTCCTACTCTTCCACGATGTCTGCACATATTCTCTCTTTCACATAGACTTTTTCTATTATTTTTATTTTATTTCATGTAGTGACAGACTTTTTTTTCGGGCACATGTAGTGCTCTAGTTTTTCCTTTTTTTCCTATTCTATTTCACAGTATATAGCATTGATAGTTCGTTGGTTAGATAAATATTTTCATTGACATGCAATAAATTTTAGCTTTTCTTCGGGATTTGTTTATTTTTTTCCCTCCATTTCAATGGGATTTTTTTGGTGGAATCGTTCATTATTTACGTTAATTAGAAGGGTTGATATTTTTGCAGTTTTGATATTTTTGTAGGTTCGATTCCCCTTAAAAATTGAGAATAATTCAATTTTTGATTAAAAAATTCCTATATGACCAAAATTTTCGATTTCGAACCTTTTATTAGCAAGAAAAGTCATTCTTTAAAAAGTTCTGATCGTCTCCAGCAGTGGCGTAGTCAGAATTTTTTTTGAGGAGGGTTAAAAAAAATAATTTGACTTTCAACTGTTCATTCTTCCTCTAAGAATATAAAGATTTTTAATCTATATAATTTTTCCAAAATTTTCCTTGTGCCTCTGGTCTTCATGTTCGTCATCAAGTAGCACCCGAGTTTGGAACCTTACTACATAAAATCCTAATAAAATCTCATGAATAAAAATTAAATTTTTTCTAAATTTTCACAATTCAACCGACCACCCATCTGACTCCATAAACCAGCAACTTGTTCTGAATATTTTCCTATAAAAATTCCTTTTCCGAATAATTCATATCATCCACATGTCAGCACATATCACAAATTAAATTCCTCTATGTCATTTGACCTGATTTCTGTTCTTTAGCCTCATAAAAAAGTTATAGACATAGATGGATTGATGAGTACGAAAAGCCTACACAGATGTCTAATACATCGACATTCACCATAGGAAGTGAGGAGACTTGATGTCGTGTAAAATTCAAATTTCCCTTCAGAAATATGCCACATGTCTCTCATTTATGCTCCAATGTGTATGAGTGTCTATATATATTGGTCCTTCTATTTAGTATGTGATAAATTGACAGGAATAGTTCAGATGCTGTCACTTTGAGCAGCATAGCATGAGAAACAAGCACACAGAAATTGACAAAAGTGAAAGAAAAAAAATTGAAATAGAAGCAATAAAAAAAGCCAGTAAATACGAGGAAGTTAAATCGATTGAAAATTTGATAACGATGAGCAATAAGGTAGATTGAAAAAATTCATGAATAGTCCACAAAAGTGCGATAAAAATGGCAATCGAGGTAAAAAAATATCAACAATGAAAATTGAAAATGAGCACAAAAAAAAAAAACTTTGTATCACGACTGGCTGATAAAATGAGACAACGAGGACATTAAAAATGTAGCATATACGATATTATGTTCATTCCCGCCATAATTTCCGTATTTTAATGGATTTTTGTGAATGTTTTATTTTTCGGTAGTTCATTAATTATGCTGATTATTATTGCTTTATGATGATGACAATTTTTTTTTATTCTTTCTCGGGTACCAAAAAATTGAAATTTTTTAAATTAATTTTTGTGTCGTCATTCTGTGTTTGTTGCCGTTTCAAAGCCGATTATGATACGCTCTATGTGCTGATGCATTCATTTAGCCTTAATTTAAAACTGATCATTGAATTAATGAGAATATTAAGTATATTTTTTTGCGGAAGAGTGAGAGGAATATGATTCGATAAAATTT
Source organism: Chironomus striatipennis (assembly GCA_026123125.1). Classification (NCBI taxonomy): domain Eukaryota; kingdom Metazoa; phylum Arthropoda; class Insecta; order Diptera; family Chironomidae; genus Chironomus; species Chironomus striatipennis. Next base: position 37,698,312 of record CM047393.1, read on the forward strand.
TGAAATAAATGGGTTTTTTTTTGGGGTGCAGATAGGAGGCATAAATCTGACCAGATAGATTTTTTTATTTGTTAAAAATCTGCCTTCCAGGATATCAAACTATAATTTTCATTTAATAGGTCAAAATATAAAATAAACTGATATAAACAGAATATTCAAATTTCCGCGAAAAAAGGCAGTAAAATTTAATCAACATATTTTATGTCTATGAATAAATGATAGATATTTATGGCAGAGAAATAATGAAATTCTATATCCACGTGTTTTAGGCAGAGTAATAAATTTTTGTGCACTTTTTGTGGTGGAAATATTAACATAGTGTTTGGCTGAAAAAATTCGAGAAATTTTGATAGTTTTTTCGAAAAATATTTTTAGTCATAGAATCGTACAAATTTAACAAATTCAGGATAGTAGCTAAATTTATAGTTAGTTAGTAAATTTTTTTTGGCAGTGAAGGTTTCATTTTTTAAAGGGTCGTTCCCTTATTACGTGGCGTTAAAATTCGACTTTGGACTCCAATGCAGGATTGCAATACATGCACCTGCATACAGGTAAAAACCGTACAATTCCTTGAAAATTTGTAAGGTTTTTCTTATAAAACCATACAAATTCTAACAAAATCACACAAATTATCAAGGAATTGTACGGTTCTCACTTGTATACAAGTGCCTGTATTTCAACTCTACTTTAATGGTGTTTGCCTCAAAAATCACTAAAAATTCTTCTTCCTTAAATTCAAAATTTTACAAAATTTTTTTCTGTTATATTAAATTTCAAAGCATTTTAAAGTATATTTAACCAAAAAATTGCAACATCGAATTCGAAACCAATATCAGAATATTCTCAATATCAAAACACAAACAAAATAAACAAACAAACATATTCATGTCCTATACTCTGTACATCCACGAAAAAAATTGCTATTTTGTATATCCTTTTACACCGTTAAACTAGCCAAGAGGATTGAACTCAATATGCACCAAATAATTTCCACATCGATGAATGAAAATGAGAAATTAATTGGATGGAAATAAATTGTTCAAAAACTGAGCTATAAATATGAATATGATACTTTTTTTTTGGTTGAGAATTTTAATTAATATTTCAGTAAATATGAACATGAATTAATGATAAACGGTCATCGAGATTGAATTCAGATTTTTTTTTTATCAATAGAACTTTTTTTGAATTCTCGTTACTTTCATCTTTTATTTCTGTTGGGTATGAAAGAGATTTTAATAAAAAAAAAATAGATTTTTTATACAGTTTCATTAGATTTTTGAGCGATATTGAAACTTAATTGAATTTGGTAGTTTCGGAATCAAAGAAATTATTTTCATCTTTTTGTAATATTTTTTAAAAAAATGAGACCATTATTTTCCAAAATATTTTTTTTTGAATTTCATTTCCATTCCACAAGTTTTTGAATGATTAAAATTCAGATATTTCATTACAGTAGAAATAGATTTCAAATATCATTAAATTTTCAATACAAATTCATTAGTTTCAACAGATTAGAGAAATTCGGTAAACCTCAACATTCTAATACAGGAAGGATCATACATCGAGTATTTCAAACCGCAAACGAAACCATTTAATAGGAATTTGAGGTTTGTCAGGTGAGAATTTATTCAGAAATTTCTAAATCTCGTATCTTTTGGTAAAATTTGCATACATTATTGAGCATTATTATAGTCACTGCATCATTTAAAGCTTGTTTACTCTTTTATTAAGAAATAATTCACTCAAAATGCATCATAAATCTACAACAAACTAGCACATAATAACAACAAAATCCCTCAAAGCTTTAATGCAAATATTTAACAACAATTTCTCCTTTAAGTTATGCAACATCATCACACAGCATTACTGCATCAATTTGTGTTTGAATTGGAATTTTCTCTATTGCTTCTTATTCAGTTTTAAAGCTCATAACTTGTTACTCAATACCTTATTAAATAATTGATTTTTACACTTTTCATGCTATTTAAGGTGACTCGGGTCAATTTATTTTCCGTTATTATTATAAGGCTTCTAAAATTATACTGAATGACTGTCGAGTAAGACTTTTGGGGTGAAGAAACTTTTTGACTTGTAAGACTTGCTTATTATGAAATTCTATACCTTATTATTTTATTGGTAAGTTATTAATGACTTTTTAGGTGTTGTTCACTTATGATGTCCATCAAAGTCTTGGATTTTTAGACCTCCTCCCCCTCTGTCAAAAAATCTTCATACAGATCCCCCCCCTCCCTTAGGATTAGAAACTCCTAGGGTATGGGGTATATCTTGGTGTTTTCCCATGAAATCCACCCCAGGGGTCTACAATTTGCATAGCGGAATTTCTTCTTTAAAAATTTTTAAATTTATTTTTAACGGAAATTTTGTATTCAAAAATTAAACTTTTCAATGTGCAAAAATTTGATTTGAATTAGATTTTCTCAGTCTCAAGCATTTATGCAAATCAAGGACCTCATTTATACAAATACTAATTAGAATTAATTAAAATCATTAAAACCCAAATTTAATCTAATAATTCAGATCAAACTTCATAAAACTACCCTCAAAAAATTTCTAAGAAATCTTCAAAAACTTTATTGAAAATATACAAATATTAAATTCATTTTTAGATAAAAATTTATCAAATGCTTGTTCTTATTTTCCAAAAACATAAAGTAGAGTAAGCACACACAAAAAAGGATGATTTTCAGCATCGAAATAAGACAAAGTTTTTAATGGGAAAAGAAATGAGAATTTTCCATTAATAACTTAATAAGGAGGAAAAAAAAGTTTTCTTCCAACCTTTAAATACATAATAAGACCTTTTTAACCTTTTTTTGTAAAGAATGCAAATGTAATAAACACAATGTTGGTGGAAATTTTACCTCTCTTATTGTTCCAGAAAACGTATCGATGCTGAAAAAATGTGGGCATTGAATGAGATTGAAATACATGAATTGATTTTTTTTGCATTTTTGTTGCTTTAAAAGTAGGATGTGGAAAGAGTTTTTTTGGTATCCGGATTATTTTGATTGAAAATGAATTTTTCATTATCTGTCAGTGAAATGGAAGCGTGCAATCAGTTATTTTTGGACGTTTTTCCAATAAAATTTAAAAGTTTAAAATTTTTAAAATTTAAAATTTTAAAAATCGTTAAAATTAAAATATTTGAAATTTTGAAAGTCCTTAAAATTTTAATTATTTAAAGTCATTAAAATCTGAAATTTTTAGAGTCGTTAAAATTTGAGTTTTCCAAAATCCTGAAAACTTAAATTGTACAAAATCGTTAAAATTTAAATTATTGTAAGCCGTTAAAATTTAAAGTTCTTAAAGTCGTGAAAATTTGTTATTTTAATGTTTTCTTACGAATTCGTTACGAAAGTTAAGAACAACCCCTTAAACATCAACAATACCAACAAAAATTCTCCTTACAAAAAAAAAATCATCTTTAGATTTGCCAAGAGTTCACGTATTTCACATAATTGTTTTGTTCTCAGCACACGATAATGACTTCATCATGAGAAATTGCGTCATCACTTCTTAAAAGGATTTTTGATGACTTTTTTAACTCACATTTCGTTCCTAATTTTTTTTTTCTGCCTCCAAAAAAAAATCCTCTTTCGTTTCTACTTGCGGGTAACTGAAACTGAAACTGAGAACGAGGAGTGAGTGAGAAAGAGATGAAAAAGCTCAATATTTTACAAGAAGAAAACAAGTAAAACGACCTTTATTGAAGAACGTGCTCAATAAACGCTGCTTTCATGTTGATTCATTGGCTTAAATTAAAGTGTGCACAGTTAAGAGAAGGAATTTTATTTTTATGTATATTTATAAAAATTGTACCATATAAAAAAGTTTTTCTATTATGACGTTAAATGATTTTCTCTTTCTTTTTTTCATTCGTGCGAAAGCTTCCGTTTGCTATTCTTTCTCCTTTATTTTTATATTATATTATATTCTTCGTGTAATCGGGACAAGAATTCAAGTCTATTTTCTCGTATGATTTATTACATTAAAGTGAATGGAAAAAATGAATTATGTTTCTCTTGTTTAGGGGTTTTGTTTGTAAATGACGTCCACAGACATAGTCAAAAAAGTTTCTGAGTAGGGGCAGCTTTTAGAAAAATTTCGACATTTTTCACAAAAAATTCTTAGCAAAGTTTTCGAATTTTCATTTAAGAAAGGGGTCATTCACTTATGATGTCCACTTTTTAGGGAGGGAGGAGGGTCTTAGGTTGTGTGACAGTTTTGAGCAATAGATTTTCTTGTATGTAGATTTCGTGACAGAGGGGAGGGGAAGGGGGGTGGTCTAAAAATCCAAGATTTTGATGGACGTCATAAGTGAACAGCTCCTAAACAAAATGCTTAATAGTGCTAAAAATTTTCTATAAATTTAGAAAAATTCAGAAAGACATCATTATCGTACAACCTTTTAGCTCTCTTTCTCACTTTTTTGGCTTCCATTTCAAGTACCTCTTTGCCCTTCAGCTAATTTTGTGGATAATTTTTCAAGTGAAAAGTTCCTTTTTGTTGACTTTTTTGGGGATGATTCCCTTGATGCTTTTAAGGTAGAAAGGTTGCTTTTTAAATGAGTTAAAGTTTAAGATCTTGACTTTTATCTAGACACATTGTTTTTTTGCATATCTCGAGCTTCTGAAGGGAAGCTAAGGATTATTTTTGGATGAAATTATAAAATCGATATAGTAATACAGGTAAGAGATTAGAGTATTTAGGTTAAATTTATTAAAAAGTTCGGTAATTCCTCTCCAGTAAGACATCATAAAATTCATAGTTCAAAGTTCAAAGTTCACTAAGCTCGTTCAATCTTTTCTGCAAAAATATGAATTGCTATTTCCACTAGGGTGTAATCATACACATTGTAAAAAGAGAACTTCATCGACTTCTTATTGAGAATAAGTAAAATTATGAAAATGAATATGAAAGTCTGTTGAATGTAACCAAACGCATAGCATGACGAGAAGCATGAATGAAAGGAAAAAGAAATGAATTATTGTATTTTAAATTAATTGAACAATGATGAAGAAAGTTTCTATAAGGATTTCCTTTATTACTTAAACTTTTGTCTTTTCATCAAACTGTGCATGGTAGTGGAATTTTAGTGATGCCATTTTTACTTTAGGAATTAAATTAATGTCTACAAAATTTATTTAATTACTCTGAAAAGAATAAATATTGAGCTTCAAGAAGATAGTTTTAGTATTTTTTATCTTTGAATTAATATACAGCGAACTGTTTTCCAGCATCCACTTGCCACAGTTTTTATCTACCAATCTTAAATTTTGTTGCTCACTTTTTAGCCTTTTATTGCTCAATATTAATCTTATGTTGCTCAGTGTTGAGCTTTTTTGCTTCTCAGTTTCGAACTTTTTGTTGCTCAGTTTTGAGCTTTTTGTTGCTTAATATAAAACTTTTGTTGCTCAGTTTTGAGCTTTTTGTTGCTTAATATAAAGCTTTTTGTTGCTCAGTTTTGAGCTTTTTGTTGCTCAGCTTCAAACTTTTTGCTGCTTAGTTTTGAGGTTTTCGTTGCCTACTTTTAAGCTTTTTGTTGCTTATTCTTGGATTTTTGTTGCTTAAACTTGAGACTTTGTTGCTCAAATGTGAGTTTTCGGTCTTAAACTTTCCTAAACGCAAACAGCTTGCTCATATTTCACAATAAAACTTTTTACTAACATTTAATTTTTCTCAGCTCATAGAAACTTTTCAAACAGAAACTAAAGCTTTTTACTTTTACAGCTATAGAACGAAAATGCAAAGTTTGTGTTTATATGACACATAACATTCATTATAGCCTTTTTCCTTTTTGTGTGAAAATGTTAACGAGTAACAAAAAAAAGCCAACAAGGTCACATACAAAAAGTCAATAATGGAATTTCAAAGAGATTTATGCTACGCAATTAAGTGAAATATTATAACACAAAATATTTTAGTTGTATATGAAACGATTTCGAAAGGATAAACAGTAAATAATTTTTATTAGAAAGTTGGTATTAGATGTAATCCGCAGTGAAACTTTTTAGGGCACTCAAAATATATGAGATGCTATAAAAGATTGTAATTGTTCTTTAGTTTATGGCTGAATGTGCTATAAATACTTTTTGATATTGCTAACTGCTAACTGCTTTGACCGAGGAGGACTAAAGTCATTGTTTGGTGTAAGTGTGTTGGGAATAAGCTTTGACGGTGGCAATTTGAGATTCTTTAAGCATATAGGAGGTCTGTTGAATTAAAAAGCTAAATCCGAAGGAAATAAATTTTTCATAAAAATTTTTAAATATCAAAAAATTGGCAAAACTTCATCATATTCATCGCATTGAAAGCTCATTTATCACCAAATAAAATTTTTTTGAGTAGTTACACTTTTCAAAAAATCTTTAAGCACTGAGATGAAATGGAATGATTTTAATTTAAGGAAGTATCTTGAGTAATGCAAGGCAAAAAATGTCTGAAAAGTTTAAATTAAATTAGTTTCATTGCGCGAAAAAAAGAGAAATAGAAGATTGGATGTAGCGAACATAGTTGCTTCAATTCACATAAATTAAGGGATTTTGATGAGTTGGAATCAGATTTGATAGTTAAATTTTGTGAAATCAAATTCTAAAGCTTTTCTAGAGTTGATACCATGTGCCACCTACCATGTGCCTTTAAAAAGGTGGGCTGAGGCGAAGGCAATTCAAAATCAAAAATTATTTGTTTTTTGTGGAATTCACTGATTTAGAACCTAAAGTCAATCATAAATCTAGTTTGAAAGTTTTAAATAATATTTTTTTGTGTCGGCCATTTTGAATTTTGTCAATGTTATGCAATAATATGTTAAGCCATCAAATTTTTTAAAGTAAAAATACCTATGATAAAAATTTTAAAGGTTATAAAATTTTTCATCCATTATATTATGTGAATGAATACTAGTCTTGACCTAGTAGAATGATCAGTAATTCTTCAGCAACTCTGTTTAGTCAGATAAAAAGCAAAGAAAATCCCAGCCAAGATGAAAAATTTCTTCTATTTCATTAGATTGAGAGCTAATTACATTTATTTAATGAAGAGAATTTTTTCTCCATTCTACGGACGTTTTTTACCTTTTTTTTATTTTAAATTAATCCTTTTGTAAACTAATTTTCATATTTTTCATTCAAAGCTCCCTTTTTTCCTTCCGTACAGAAAGCAAATCTCTGATGAATAGTGGAGGGAAAAAAATTCTTTAAGCTTTCAGTCGCCCTCTCTCGTGTTGAAAGAGTCTGAAAAGCTAAAATAGATTATATTGTGTGCTATGCTACTTCCATTTTTTTCTGTATAATTTTCATCCGGCAAAAAAAAGATGTGAGATAATAAACAGAAATTCTTTTGTGAATATAGCACGTGCTGTTTGTAATGTTCTCAAAATTAATTAATATCAAATTAATTTCCTAATTTTCTTTTTTCGGACAAAACAAAGCATTTACTTTAATAAATGAAACATTTCTATTATTATGATGGAAACGCAGACAGACGGAAAGGAAGACATTACAACAAAATCATATAAATAAAAGTATTTTGACTTTTGTATGAAAAGCATCACAAACCCTCGTTTTGCTTTTGTATGAATTGATTCGCACATATGTACAAGACATAAAATCATCCCATCAATATTGAATCACTCATTTCAATTGAACGACTGATTGGAAATGAAGTTTGGAAGGCATTGCTTAGCTGTTTTAGGGATGGTATGGAGCGCATAATTTCTACGTAAATATAGATTTTCAGATGATACTGATGATTAGTTCCTATTGATCCACAGTGAATCGTGGGGTGAATTTCAGGAGTAGACCTAAATATACCTGGTTTGGTTGTGTAGAGAAGGATGTTAAAGTCCTTAATATCCCGAACTGGCAGATGGTATCGAAGGATAGAGCTTGCCTTCGACGAATCTTGAGCGCGGTAATGGACCCACCAATATATAAATATGTCTTCATACAACTGAGCATCAACCATAGCTCAGTTGAGTTGCTCAGTTTTTTGTATTTGATAGTGTTAATGAATTTTTTCAAAAATTTGAAAAAATAACGGTCACTTTTCTTATAAGAAGACATATATAAATATTGGAGTCCACATGTGCACCATCCAAGGAAGTAAAATATTTTTCAACTCTTAAATATTGATAAAATCGTTATTTCTTTCAGACACTCAGACATCCTGAAATATCCAACATCCTTTCACATCAATCTAGTTCCAGAAAAAAAGATAGATTATGTGAATGTAAATGATATTGATCCAAGAAAATACGATTGTTTGATGACTTCATTTGCTTCATTTCATCTACATTCTTATTGAGATTATACTCATCATTTTTCCTTCTTCTTGCTACCCTCGTATTTTTCTTATGCACACTTTTTTTTCATCTCTCTACTCATTGTATCAAGCAGTGATTTGTTGAAGTTCCTCAAGCTCAAGGTTTTAGGAATGAATGAAAATTTGAAAAAAAATGGGATTAGTGGCTTTTCTCTTTTTACATTTGTAGACACTCAAAAGTTTTTCAGAATCTTCTTGTTTGTCATGGATGTTCTTAAATTATTTTATTATAAGATGTACTGACTGTGAAGTGTTTTAAGGAGCTTTAAATGTACTTAAAAAATTGAATAAGAAGGGAATTTCGTTTTAATTATGAGATTTTCTACCTACGTTGCTGTAAACGACTTAGTAACATGTCATGAATAAGTAAGTCAAAAAAAAAAATAAAATCAGGATAGGTTTAGGGATACTTTACATGCAGTATTAAAGTATTCAGAACAAATCTTAATTTTTGTATCGTAGGGAAGGGGGACCTCTATTTAGTAGAGATTTCTTAATTTTTTTAAAGTTTTCAAAAAAAAAAAATCTAGCTACGCCCCTGTTTAAGAGATTTTTACGTTATTGTACATCCGTTATTGAGGGGTTATAGGGATGAAGTTTACACTAGATATTATTAAAATTTTTCAGATCCGAAACAAAAAAAAAAAAAAAAAACATCGAAAAGTACCACAAATCCCCCACAAAAAAGTTCCTGACTACGTCCCTACAATAAGTCTAGCAACAAAGCTTTCAGGCAATTTTTTTTTCAATTTTCAGTGCACTAAAATATATCATATCCGCATGATAAATTTCATTTTTTTCAATTCAATTCAATTCTTTATTTTAGACCATTCCGGTCGTTAATTAAAAAATAAAGTACATAATATTTTACAAAATTTATGAAAAAACATCAGAAATGCTTATAATAATAATAATAAAAAAAAAAAGAAAGAAAAAAACAAAAACTTATTATTTTTTTTTTTTTTTTCCTATATCAGCTATGCTTTTTTAAATTCAACTTTTCCTCCTCTAAATATCCAAATTCTTCCATAATCCATATCAAAAGGCAGAAATCTGAAACGACTAAATTGGATAAATTAAATCATTATTTTTCAAAACTGACAAATCACCAATCATTCGATCATCACCAAATACTTCCTTAATTTCATTGATTTTATTACTTGAGCATAAATGTAAAGTCATGCGAGAGAAATAAACAGTGCCAAAAACCTTTTTGAAAATACTAAGTATTTCAACATTGATACATGCATGCTTCACACTCACTCTTATGTAAAATTCACCACTATTTTCCGTAGATGCCTCAAGAATTATGCCTACAAAAAAGGCAAAATTATGCTTTAACTCATCTTGTATTAACAAAAATGTCTCATATATAGAAAATCTATTATCAACTTGAAAACTCTTTGACTCAATGTTCAATATATCACCATTACACATGCCGTATGTGGAGCATACTGATTTGCAGGGAAGTAAACATTGATTATATTCATGCAATATTACCAGAAATACAATTTGCTTATCAATAACTATTGGAAATTTTCCGTCACAGATCTTCACAATATTATTTTTGGATTTTTTCTTTAAGACTTTGTTTCCCAAACGCTCCTCGTAGATGGAAAGTAAAAAATTCTTTAAAGAACTATTTACTTCCACCTCGACCAGAACGCGTTGGTCGTCTTTCCAGAAAATTCCATTTAAAACTAATTTAAGTTCTTCAAAAAGAAATTTCAATAATTCATCTCTGATTACAGCACATGACAAATTTCCTTTCCGGAAAAATTTAATCCATACATACTCCACAGGAGTTAATGTTACATTAGAATCTCCATTTGATTCGAAGAAAGACTCATCATCACTAACAGACTCATAGAATAGAGTTTCATTATCAGATAAAATATCGTTGAAATCGGTATTAATCTCTAACACTTCCTCATCACTTGCATATAACTCCATGTAAATTTTGCTTTGAACTCCTCAAAAAGCAAATAAGGATCAAAATAATTATTAAAAATTATTAATTAATTAAATTTAGGTTTCTTTTCAATGTAAACACAACTGAGCAACTTTTTTTTTTTTTTCCCCAAATCATTTTTCAAAATCAGCAACGATCGTTAGAGAAAGAAACTTTTATTGCTAAATTGTCCAGATTTTACTAGCGAGCAATTTCGACTCACTACAAACTTTTTAAGCATTTGCTTATACAAAAACATATTTTTTTCCGACTTTATCTCCATTGGAAGTTCATTGTATAACTTACATCCAACATGTGTCAAATCATCCGATAAGACTTTCTTAGACGCTTTGCATATAATTAAATCTTTTTTCCTAACACTTCTAGCTTGCTGGATGTAAGGTAGTGAATTGTCTATGCAGTTAACACATTTTCTAATCATTACTAATGCATTATTGTATATCAATCCAATTACACACAGGATATTCTTCGCTTCCTTTGCAAACAGATCACTATTGTCATAAGAATCAGGCAAATCGAAAATAAGTTTTAGAGCCTTACTTTGTAATCTCTGAATTCTATCAATATCAATACTTCTACATCTTAATAAAGCGAATGAGCAATAATTTATATTTGCTTGTATGTGAGCATGAAAGAACTTCATCAAGGCATGATTAACAAGATTTTGTTTCAGAAATCTCAACGCATTAATTCCATTTGCTAATGCAGCACAAATTTTATCAACCTGAGTCACCATTTTTAATTCATAATCAATCAGAAACCCAAGATATCTTAAGCATTCACATTCCTTAATTGATTTTTCAATTAATACGTCTTTCAACCTCTGTGGACACATTCCAAGTGCCATGAATGTAGACTTATTGTAATTTACTTTCAAATGATTATTGGTATAAAAATCAGTGAGCAATTTAACATCATTTTCCAACAAGTCATAGACATTCATTGAGGAATCAACACAAAAAACAGCTATCAAATCATCAGCATACTGATAAAAGGTAGAATGGGTTTTCAAAGCTGATAAATCATTTAGCATAATGCTGAATAAAAGAGGACCGAGAATTGATCCCTGGGGAACCCCGAAAATAATGCAACAAATATCACTGAAAGTCTTATTGAAGTTAACAAACTGCTTTCTATTGCTCAAAAAGCTCTTTATCAGTTCTAATGCAGGTCCACGAATACCCAAAAATTCAAGTTTTCTTAGCAGAATTTTGTGACACACAGTATCAAAAGCTTTCTCAATGTCAAATGACAATAAGATTACACCTTTTCCTACATCTAATAGTTTACTAACATGATTTAAGATCATACAAAGGGCATCAGGACAGCCTCGACGAGACCTAAAGCCATATTGAAATTTATTGAGAAGTTTGTTATCCTCAAAATATCGATTTAATTGTTGGAAGATTAGTGTCTCAAATATTTTATCAATCAATGGTAACAAACTAATTGGTCTACTATTTTCCAAACTCAAAGAGTTGCCAATTTTTGGAATCGGCTTTATCATTGCTATTTTCAATCTTTGTGGATATTCACCATTACGAATCATAATATTAAATATATTTGCTAAATGTGCACACAAACCTTCATTACATTTTTTGAGTAATGCTCCATTTATATCATCATATCCAGGCGACTTGCTATTTACCAAAGCACCAATATTGAAGAAAATTTCTTGTGGGGTGGTCATTTCCAATATTAAAGAGTTAGGCACACAAACGCCCAAATACCGATGATCTTCTATGCTACAGGTCACAGAAACATCACCCACAACATTCAAAAATTTGCATTGAAAAGATTCTGCAATTTCTTTTGGATCACATGTCGCACTCCCGTCACTATTTTCAATAATAAGATTATTCGTGCCCTTCTTTTGTCGTCCAATTAGCTCATTGACAATACTCCAAGCATCTTTCAAATTATCAATCTCCAGTCGACGATAGTACATTTTAGCCTTTACATTAGCGTATCTATCTCTAATTTCATCCAAGTCATAAAGTTTTTTCTGTAATATATCATAATCAAGACCATTAGATTTTCTTTCATAAATTTTTTCTTCAAGATTATAAATTGTATTAAGCATCTCAAAATACTTATCGTCTGCCCATTTTGGTAGAGTTAAATGTGTGCGTGGTAACTTCACGTTGACCATTCTTGTGTTATTCTTGGCTGTATTGATTAATAGATCGTGAATCGTATTAAAGTATGAGTCAACCGATTGAGAATTTAACTCTGCAATTCTTTCATTAATAATTTTCAGTTCACTGTAGAATTGTTCTGTAAATAGATCAAGATTAATTCTTTTGTATTTTAAGAATCTATTTCTAATTGAAGCATCAGGCATTTTGTACATTAATAACACAAAATTATGATCAGACATCGTAATTATCCTTTTAGAAGTGATGGATAAGTAATTTTCACTCGAACGATTCAAATCATTGATTATGCAATGATCAAGTAACGTTCCAACTCCTGTTATTGGATTAATACGTGTAACAACTTTATTTACAACAAACAACTTTAAGGAAGAAAGTAAATCATAGTACTGCATAATTTCACCTTCACTCTTATTGAGAATATTCAAATTCATATCACCATTAATTATTAATTTTTCACGGTCCACATTTATTATTACTCTCTCTAATATTTCAAAAAACATTACAGTATCACCATCAGGAGGTCTGTAAACCGTTAAGACATGCCACTCACTATCACTAAATATCACTTTAACCAATAGCAATTCAATATCATTATTAATTATTTTCTCCACCACATTTGAATAATAATTCTTATGAATGTATATAATAATGCCACCGCCAGTCATTCCAGAGATTCTATTTGCTGTAAAAAAGTTGTAATTTTTAATACTATAATAATTAAATTTTTTATCATCCCTTAACCACGTCTCAGTAAAGCACAATATATCAATGAAATAATTTTTACGATCACCAGAACACGAAATAGGAAATTTTTTCTCACAACTTCCTAAAATTGAGTTTCTAGACCATTCATCCAGGTAATGTTTAATTGTATTTAATTTTTTATTATTTAGGCAATGTATATTCCATGACAGAATATTAAGATAAGGTTTATCAAGACAGTTATTATTAGCAAGTTTTTTAATCACATTATATGTATCTAATATAGAAAAATTCTTAAAGCATGCTTCATTATGAAGCTCAGATAAAATTTTATCTTGAGACACTGCCTTAATAATCTCATCAGGTTTATTAACAAATTTTGGATGAACAGTCGTAATTGAACGTCACTTTGGTGATGATGATGCATTAACTTGCACTGGCAGGGAAGCTTTAGTCTGTTCATTTTGTGTTGGACATTTAGTGAAGCTTTCTTTATATAATTTTCTTTCATTGATGTTCAATTTAAAGTAATTTCCATCATAAATACGAAAAGAAGGTAATTCACTTCCAACGTCTCCAATTTTTTGTCTCAGAATATCCAAATCAGCCTCAGTTTTAACAACCATTCTTATTTGCTTCTCCATCTTTTCACCATTTTCAGTACATTCTTCTTTTCTGAAATAAACTAAAATACCTGTATCAGAAACATGAGCTTTATCGATAAGTTTAAAATTAGATAGGTCATAGCAAACGCGCAATAATTTCCAAATTGCAGGGCTCCAGTTATCCCTAACTGTATATCTAACAGCATCAAAATTTTGTGCCATAAATTGCTTCTTAGCATATTTCATGATGAGATGCTTTAGTTCCAACACTGTGACACTGCTCGCAAATTTTACTCCCATTAACACTTCATTCTCATATCCTTTTTCAGATTTTACAGATACTTTCTGAATGAAAACATCATGCACTTGTCTGTTTATACTATTCATCCATATATCCATTCTATTAAAGATCAATTTTGCTTCCTTAATCAATTCTGATTTATTTTTCAGACGTAACCCATCCACTTCTTTTGGATCAATAAAACTAATCCACAAAACACAATTTTCTTTTGAACATTTATGTAACACTTCAATAGCATTAAATTTCTCTTCATTTTTTTCATTTATACGATCAATTTTACCATGCAAGTCATTCTCAAGTGATACCATTTGATTGTTTAAGCGATTCATTTTGTTAGAGTTAACAGAATTTAATTTTTTGAATGTTTTCCCGATTATTTTTATAAAACTCCGCGAAATCATCAGTGAGCTTTTCAAGAATTGTATACGGATCATCCTTTCTCTTAATCATTTCTTTGACTATCGCTATATTTTTCTCAATATTATCACAAGTCACTTCTGTTATGTTAAGATCAATATCAACTTCACTTTCACTTTCAACACTCATGTTCACTTGAGAAAAAGTGCTTTCGTCTCTTGACTCATTCAAAATGCCATTGAAAATGCCAGAGGCAGCTCTATTTTTCTCAAATATATCTCTTCTACTATTTGATTGGACATTAAAGCGTCTGCCTCTTAAATCAAAATTCTTTAACTTTTTTGGATCATTTAAAGCCTGACTAGATTCAGGAGGAGATGGCAATGAGCGCTTTCTTTTAGTAAAATCAACAAATGCAGATTTTTGCTTCTTCGTTCCAATTTGGATCAATTTCATTTTCATTAATTCTATCCATGACCCGCCAATTGCACAATCAATAGTTATATTTAGAAAAATACAATTAAGAATGACAACCCGGATATCAATAGTCTAGAAATTAATGAATAATGAAATAATGTAGCCTGGAACCAAGCAAAAATCTTTTATATTTTTATGATAAATCAAATGTACACAGAGCAGAAAAGTTTAATACACTCAATTAGATTACAACTCAATTTTGCACAGATTTTACTTAATGTAAATATTATCGTTTTTTCTCCCAAGATAATTGATTTGATATTTTGATTATCTAATGAAAATAATTTCAATTTCTTCACTGTGAATATATTTCACTTTTAACTGTCACATAAAATTTAAATGTGAGCAACATCGAAAAAAAAAATGAGCAAATATATTTTTCAATTTCACAAATATTTATTTTCAATTTTTTACTTTCTTTAAGCACTTTTCTCTGTAAACTTCACAATTCTTACTTAATTTATGACTTAAATAACAGATTTTTCAACACTTTAACACTTAGGAATGTCCATAAATTTGTTAATTAAAAAGTTTTTTAATTTCATACTTTGAAAAATATATAACTTCCGTGCGTAAAATGATGATATTAAAATGAAGATATTATTAAAATTTTTCAGATCCGAAACAAAAAAAAAAAAAAAAACATCGAAAAGTACCACAAATCCCCCACAAAAAAGTTCCTGACTACGTCCCTACAATAAGTCTAGCAACAAAGCTTTCAGGCAATTTTTTTTTCAATTTTCAGTGCACTAAAATATATCATATCCGCATGATAAATTTCATTTAATACATATTTTCTTTTTATCATTCATTTCTTTTAAGTTTCAGTGTCTTTATTGTCTTTTTTTTTTAGGAAAAATAAGAAACAATCTCAAAGAAGCATAAAAGAAAATTGCTTTAAGGGTTGAAAAAAATTCTTTTTGAATAGCCAGACTTTGCTTCATAAATTCCTTTTTTCTACATAATCTCAAAGAACAGAAGCAAAAAAAAAAATATCCTTAATATTGAATGAAAGATATAAATGGATGAGAAATAAGACGAAGAATTAAAAAGTCAATCCAAGTTTCTTCATTTAAACTTTTATTTATCTTTTTTTCGAATTTGAAATAATTTCAAGTTTCTTCCTTATTTCTGATGTTATGTAAAAATTTATGAAAGACATTCATGAGAGGAAGGGGTTGTGTGTAAATGATGTTAGAGGTAGGTGTTTTTTTTTTAAAAAAAATATGGAGTAGTAGGTAGAAGGAGAAAGTCAAATATAGAAAAAATGTGGAAAATATAGAAATGGAGAATTGATGAAGTTTCAAATTAAAGATTTTTTTTTTAATTTTTGGTTCAAAGAAGTTATTAATTACATGTGATTGATAAAACATATTGAGGGTGGGGTGCATGCAAAAATTTTAAAATTTTTTGGCTTTTGCTAAAGAAGGGTTCGAAACATCCATTACATTAGAGGTATAAATAGAAAAGCTTCAAAAACCTTTTAATTTACACTTCACTCTCAAGCCTCACATGATCTAATATCATTAAAGTATGCAAGCATCATGCCTAATCAATCTAAATACATATGCATAAAACCCTTTGTGGGTTAAAAAAAATCAAATTTATGCTAGACGACACTTACAAACAACTTCACAAAGGAATTAAGATCAATCAATTAATTAAAAGTTCATTGAAATGAGCACTTACTTAAATATTTAATTTTTTTGCTCTTCTTATTTTCTCTTTCATGTCTATTGATTTATGATGTTCTTAATTTTCATGCACTGGTTTCTACATATTCATCAGAGTGATCTAATTCTCTTTCTATTTACATGCACGACTCATCCAGAGAGAATTTCCAGACATTCTCAATTTTATTATTTTCTCTCTTTCTCTCATTTTTTCTCAGCTGTTCGGATTAGATGATTTATTCCAGTATTCCAGTCACATTCCATCGGTACACTAATACATTAACATCTCTACCTTACTTACTCACAAATGCCGCATTCTGTGCCTCTCATGACTTTCTTCCTCATTCTGTGTAAAATGTACATAACGTAACAATATTTTTTTTGTTTACAGAATGAAAATGTGTAGACGTCTCGTTGATAAAAAATACATGAATCAAAAAAATGTGTGTTAATCGTTTATTTATGGACTTATTTAATAAATGACATATTCACTATTTGCTAGAACATGATGCAATGTTCTTGAGAATGAATAATTTTGCTGTGATTTATTGATTAAATATTGACAAAGCTATAAATTCTTTTTGGACTAAATATGCAGTATAAAATGATCATCTGTTGAAATATTGAAGTATTGGGTGCTAATTATTGAACTATTGGCTATAAGTTTTAATTTAGTAAATTTTGCGTATTTTAGTCTTGAAAAATGGCAGAAGAGATTTATTGGAATTTATGTTTGTAAGAGAATAATTGTTGTGGTTATCATGGATTAATAGGCGTACTAAAACTAGTAAAGTAAACGATTATTTCGTAGCATTTTTGGTACTTTCGGAATTTTTTAATTTTTTTTTGTTATTCATATTGTTCATTTAATCTCTTTAATTTAAATTACCTAAGTTCTCAATAAAATTGAATAAAATTAATTTGGTCTTTAATTTTATTAATTTTGTGATGAATTTTGATTCATGCTAGATTTTTGAGAAGATCTTTAATTCTTTCCCTCCTTCAATAGCATTTTTTTCGTAAAATAGAACATTTACCCCCTCTTGAGAGGAAGGAGAGCTCTCCCTCTTCCAAATTTTTCAAAACAAAAAAAAAAAAATTTAAAATCAACTGCCCTAAAAAATTTCAGGGTACGGTAGAGATTGATGTTCAATTTTGCATTTATGATGTTCAATATTTTGAGGGGGAGGGGGTCTGAGGCAGTGTGACAGTTTTAAACAATAGAATTTTTTGCATGACGATTTTGTGAGGGGGGAAGAGGGTCTAAAAGTCCAAAATTTCGATGAACGTCATAAGCTATAAGCCCCTTATGCATACAATTTAACTTTAGTGATGATTGAAGGAAAATGTCAAGCAATACAAAAAGAACTTAGTCTAGTTTATCTGCAAAATATCGAACAATCCACATCATAGCTCCTAATCAATCTGAAAATCGAATCCATCCATCCTTTCAGCAAACTTTCCATCCGATAAATCAAGTAGTGAACAAATTCATCAACAGAAGTAATTCATTCCAGTAGCTCATAACAAGTTGAATTAACAGATATACATTAAGTTTAACTCACTTTTTATGTACTCCATTAAATCGTCAGGAAGGCAAAAGTGAAAAGAGAAAAAATTACAAGAAAATTGTAAAGAAAAACTTTATAATTGTAGCGAAAAAAAAAGTTAAAGATTTGAGGAGAATGATAAGAAGCAAATGAAATTGGAGAAAGAAAAGTTGAAGGAACAAAAAAAATACAAAAAAATGTTCATGAAATGAAACACATTTTTCCATTTTTATACTCGCTATACAGTTCAGTATATAGACATACATTACATTGTATATACTTAACTTAGAAGTTTCTCATTTTAATTTCATTTTTTCATGCCACTCATTCATTCAGTTCTGTTCTTTATTCTTTCTTCTTACACTCCTCACTAATGAACTGTGAAGTAATGGATTTACATGACGCATATTGTTCTCATATATATGAAAATGAAAATTTTCTCGTGAGAGAGTTTAAAAATCAATAAGAATTCAGATTAATGGAGAAAATGTGGAACAATATTGGCTTAATAAGTTTAATGCTTTTGTGAAAAAAAATTGAGTCTTTGACCTGAATGGAGGATCTGATTGGCAGTTCAATTTAGTAGTCACGTGTTTGATAAGATGACGCCAGACTGTAGATGACGAGTGATTTTTAAGTAAAATGTACTAGTCGTGGAGTGACTAGTGGAGTAATTTTTTTTTGTGTTGATTACTTGCTGTTGTTTTTGAAAGGTTTAAACTTTAAAGTACCTAATATTTGATTTTCATGTCAGTAGAGTTTTGAATTAATCAAAATTGCTATCTAGTTCATTTATTCTAGTAATTTGTTATGATTTTTGACCAATATATGATTACATGTAGTTTTATGAGCTATCTTATTATAAGTAAGTCAAAGTGACTCAAAGGTAAAATATTTTAGTAATTTAGTACCTAAGTATTGATACAACCGACAATGCAATCATGGGTTCGAGACCCGACATTAGAAAATTATTCATGTGTCCTTTTTCGAATCAAATGCACTGTGAATGCAGCTCATAGTTTCAATTATAAGGCTACAGGCAGTAATGTCTTCAAATAAGTATAGTCATGTCATTTTGAATTATACCGAACCGAACAGAATGAACTAATTATAAATTAAGCTAGTTATAAGTTTTGATTACTACTTTTGGACCACAATTGAAAAATTATATAAAATATAAAACAAACATTTTTTTAACTTCCACGCAAAGCGTGTAAGTTATTGTATTCACTTTTTCCGAAAAATTTTATTTTTTTGATTTTGTGAGCCAACGGAAGCACCAATCATGACGTTTTTGGTCTCATTCGATTGGTATTTTAAATATCTATCATCCTAGACATGTTTAGTTCCGGTCACTTCCGTTGTGTTGGAACTAGACGCAAAAAACCGTTAAAAATCCATACTTTTGTATGGAAAATTTCTCAAGGAAGCATTTTTTAAGAATTTCTTCCATTTGATTCGATAGATCGTACCAAAAAACAAAATTGTGCTGAATAAAATCTGGACTTTATGTCCATTAAGATACTTAAAAATGCCAAAAACTGCAAATTTTGCAACAGTTGCGTGGTTTTTGATACAGGCCTGGATTTTAATTGTTAGTAATGATAAGTGGCTTAAAATCAAAGTTTAATATAAGAGCTACAAAAAATCTCGGCTATGTTTATACCTATGATGCTTCTGTAAGAAGTTACAGCATTAAAAAGATTGACAAAAAATTTTAAAAAATTTTGTTTACGTTTTCATACGTTACGTAAACTTTACGTTACGTAAAATTACGTAACGTGAAATTTGTATGAAAATAATCATTTTCAGCAATTTAAAGACAATGTTAGACTTAAAAGTCACTGGATCATGCTTAATTAAATCAAAAAGGAGAAAATGTTTACTGGATCTCATTTATTTGACATAAATGTTACTGGATCTCATTTATTTGATATAAATTGTTGCTGGATCTCATTTTATGATCATGAATGCACACTAGATCTTATTTTATGACCATGAATACTCACTGGATCTCATTTTATGGTCATGAATGCTCACCAGAACTCATTTATCGAACACTCCTGTTATCTATAACAGTCGAACGGAACGAAGCGAAGCGAAGTGGAGTTCGACACTCCTGTAATCTAAAATAGTCGAACGGAACGAAGCGAAGCGAAGTGGAGTTCGACACTCCTGTAATCTATATTAGTCGAACGGAACGAAGCGAAGCGAAGTGGAGTTCGACACTCCTGTAATCTATATTAGTCGAACGGAACGAACCGAAGCGAAGTGGAGTTCGACACTCCTGTAATCTATAATAGTCGAACGGAACGAAGCGAAGCGAAGTGGAGTTCGACACTCCTGTAATCTATAATAGTCGAACGGAACGAAGCGAAGCGAAGTGGAGTTCGACACTCCTGTAATCTATAATAGTCGAACGGAACGAAGCGAAGCGAAGTGGAGTTCGACACTCCTGTAATCTATATTAGTCGAACGGAACGAACCGAAGCGAAGTGGAGTTCGACACTCCTGTAATCTATAATAGTCGAACGGAACGAAGCGAAGCGAAGTGGAGTTCGACACCCCTGTAATCTATAATAGTCGAACGGAACGAAGCGAAGCGAAGTAGAGTTCGACACTCCTGTAATCTATATTAGTCGAACGGAACGAAGCGAAGCGAAGTGGAGTTCGACACTCCTGTAATCTATATTAGTCGAACGGAACGAAGCGAAGCGAAGTGGAGTTCGACACTCCTGTAATCTATATTAGTCGAACGGAACGAAGCGAAGCGAAGTGGAGTTCGACACTCCTGTAATCTATAATAGTCGAACGGAACGAAGCGAAGCGAAGTGGAGTTCGACACTCCTGTAATCTATATTAGTCGAACGGAACGAAGCGAAGCGAAGTGGAGTTCGACACTCCTGTAATCTATATTAGTCGAACAGAACGAAGCGAAGCGAAGTGGAGTTCGACACCCCTGTAATCTATAATAGTCGAACGGAACGAACCGAAGCGAAGTGGAGTTCGACACCCCTGTAATCTATAATAGTCGAACGGAACGAAGCGAAGCGAAGTGGAGTTCGACACTCCTGTAATCTATAATAGTCGAACGGAACGAAGCGAAGCGAAGTGGAGTTCGACACTCCTGTAATTTATAATAGTCGAACGGAACGAAGCGAAGCGAAGTGGAGTTCGACACTCCTGTAATCTATAATAGTCGAACGGAACGAAGCGAAGCGAAGTGGAGTTCGACACTCCTGTAATCTATATTAGTCGAACGGAACGAAGCGAAGCGAAGTGGAGTTCGACACTCCTGTAATCTATAATAGTCGAACGGAACGAAGCGAAGCGAAGTGGAGTTCGACACTCCTATAATCTATATTAGTCGAACGGAACGAAGCGAAGTGAAGTGGAGTTCGATACTCCTGTAATCTATAATAGTCGAACGGAACGAAGCGAAGCGAAGTGGAGTTCGACACCCCTGTAATCTATAATAGTCGAACGGAACGAAGCGAAGCGAAGTGGAGATCGACACTCCTGTAATCAATTAAAATTTCAATTTATATTTTATATTTCATTTTATATACTGTAATCTATCAGTTCAAATGTCTATCAACAAGTAGCGTGGAAGTTCGTGGCTTTCTATGTAAGTCGTGTTTTTTTTTAAAAAAAATAAGTGGTTTGAATCCCACTTTAAGATCGTAGAAGATTTGAGGTGGTTGCAACCCAGGTGCTGAGAAATACATATTTTGCATAATGAAAAGTGATCAATTTAATATTATTGTATGTTCGATTACTATCAAAAAATATCTTAATTTAGCTCATTTAATTTTGACTTTTCAGACCAAATATCAAAGAAACCAAGGAATCAAAGAATTCAAACTTATCAATATCCAAGTAAAGTCCTGAGTAGAGCTACACTATTTACTTATACTTTAAAAGATTATTAAAATTAATGAAATAAAGCAGACGCTGTAGAATAAATTCATCAAAAAATTAAAGTCATATTTTCTTTATTTCATTGTGAATGAAGCTTACCTTTTACTATCATGAATACAAAACTGTGAAGCACAGTACCTTAGGAAAGATTGAAATAATGAAAATAAAAAATAGAGCAAAAAAAAATTGAAAACGGAAAATTAAAGTTTTTTTCCTTTCATAATGAAAAGAGGCGAAAAAAAAGAAAAGAAAAAAGAATTACCGCATTTATGTACATCAACAATTTTTTTTCAGTTCTGAAGTAATGCACGAAATGTTTGTACAATTTTTATATACCTAGAAGCACACTGCTGCACATTTATGAATACACATAGAAGTGCATCTTTATTCCCTCATATACTCTGTTCTTTTTATCACTTTTTTTGGGTTATTTTACTCTCATGCACACATGCCTACACGTCTGTATTGGTATACATTTATGTGCACTGGTGCATTTTGTATCTCTCAGTTCTTTAGTATCATATTTTTCGAGGGCATAAAAATAAATTTTAACATTAATTTAATGGGTAAATGAAGGGAAGGAAGCGAGTGAAAGAATCGATAAAATGAAACGAACAAAAAAAAATGAATTTCTCTTTGAAGGTCAAGGGTAAAAATTTAAATTTCTGTGCTGCTTCGTTGGAATGAAAACATTTGACGTCTTGTTTCGAATTATTTTCAGACAATTTCAGACAAAATAAATTTGAATCTTAATATTCTGTGACATTTGACATTCATTAAAGATCTTTTATGATGCAGACTTAGTCACAAATTAGAATTTAATTAGAAATTCATGAAAATTTTTGTCTGCAACTTTGTTGTAAAATTTAATTTGAATAAATTGATTGGAATATTTTAATTTATTGAAGTTTATTACATTTTGTTTGGTTTCATGGATGTAATATCTTTTACATATGGAAGTAAAATTTCATTACTAAGTCAATATGAACTTTATGAGCACTTTTAATTTGTAAGGATTCATTTATTTAAATTTGAAATTATTTTATTTGATTTCATTTTAAAAATTTGTTGATTTTGTTAGATTTTATGAAATATAGAATCAATTGGGCATAAAATGAATCTTCTTCAAAACTTCTTCTTGATGATCTACAGTATAGATTCTACAGACATGAGAGAATTTTTAGGAAAATATTAGGTTTTTTATGAAAGCAATTGTATCCATTTTAAAAATTTAATTTATTTAACCAAAAAAATCCGAAAAATTTATTAAAAAAATGTAAAGTAAATAAAATTCATAAGCAAGTATAATTCAACAAATTTTTCAACTCGTGGACATTCTTAAAAAAATTAGAGTTCATTGAAATCACAGCTTCTGAATCGTTGCCCAATTAAGGCAATTTTGAGCTAATACCCATGAGGCAAAAACCAAAATAAAATTTTGAATTCCATTAGGGGCCGTTCACTTATTACGTAACGCTCTGAGGGGGGGGGGTCGAGAGTTTGTTACGGTCTATTGTTCTCACAACTGATTCTTTTGTTAAAAACGTTACGCAGGGGGGGGGGGGGTTAAAAAATCCGAATTTTTGCGTTACGTAATAAGTGAACGTCCCCTTAGGAAAAAATTGCTTTAAAACATGAAATGTATAGTACAGAGGTGTTCAAAGGGTTCTGTATAACCCTCTGCAAAAAATTATTTGCTTTGAAGCTAAATTTTTTTTGGCATATCCTCGCAAATTTGTCTTCAAAAATTTGAGTCCCAAATAAAATTTTTTTGACTACGTCCCTGACACAGAACACATTCTGACAGTCGAAATCAGAACAGCAACAACAAAATCATACACAAAATTATAATCAGCAAGAGCAGCGATTTTCATGTCAAATAAGAAAAAATTATGAATGAGTCAATTTTGATTTCTTATGTATACACGATGACTCATCATAGTTCGAATCGGAAATCATCAGAATGACATCATTAAGATTCGTGTGACTTAGTTTCAATATTTTAAGCAATTTAAATTAAATATAAATTTTCTCATGTTACTTGAAACCAGAAAAGTCATTGAAATGACTTTAAGCATCAATTCATCAATAATTGATCAGTTTACGACAACTCTAACACAAGCAAATCGAAATTTATACATCATCAATATTTTTTTTTGCCTTCTTGGTATAGAATTGCTGACTGATTTGCCTCAAATTGAATTGATTTGTCTGAAAGAAAAATCCGAAAAAATCTTCATGTAAACAATTAAATTAATGAAATGTGCTGTTCCAAGAAGAAATTCTTTCATTTTTTTGCGTACTTTAATTCCAGTAAATAAGATAAAAAGGTTAGCAAACACAACAGACATTGGCAATACACATTCATGCAATAATATGAATACAGTAACAACAATGAAACATGTTAAATGAAACCGGTTCGATGAGATCTACTTAAGTGCTGTATTTTTTGTGCTTATTTCTCATTCTTTATCTATCGCACTCACTCATCCGTGCTGTGCTTCTTTTGATTTTTTTTTTTCATTTCATTTCAATTTTGTTCAAAAGATTTGAGAGGAAAAAGTTTTTTTTTGCGAACTTGAAACCTTTCACATCTCAAGCGAATCGTAGGTGAAGAGAAATGAAAAAAACAAGACACGGAAAAAGACTATACAAAATAAAATATAATGGTATGTGAAGTGTTTAAAATTTTTTGATTGGGATTATTTAAGCGCATTTTGATTTCATTCAAAGTTTGGGACCTAAAATCAACTCAATTCAATTCAATTCAGTTCGATTCTTTTCAATTCAGTTAAATTCAGTCCAATTCAGTTCAATTCAGTTAAATTCAGTTCAATTCAGTTCAATTCAGTTCAATTCAGTTCAATTCAGTTCAATTCAGTTCAATTCAGTTCAATTCAGTTCAATTCAGTTCAATTCAGTTCAATTCAGTTCAATTCAGTTCAATTCAGTTCAATTCAGTTCAATTCAGTTCAATTCAGTTCAATTCAGTTCAATTCAGTTCAATTCAGTTCAATTCAGTTCAATTCAGTTCAATTCAGTTCAATTCAGTTCAATTCAGTTCAATTCAGTTCAATTCAGTTCAATTCAGTTCAATTCAGTTCAATTCAGTTCAATTCAGTTCAATTCAGTTCAATTCAATTCAATTCAATTCAGTTCAATTCAGTTCAGTTCAATTCAAATAAATTCAGTGATCCAGCCAGCCATTCAATAGTTGTATTGAATTAATCCAAAAATCGCATAGTTTAAGTGAATCAAGACGAAAAAAATAAATGCGCAAGAAATAAGAAAGAACTCAATACATTATGCATAGAAACGAGATTTTAAAGTCCATTAAACTCTCTTTAGGCAAATTTCATTTCTGAATTTCAAGTGTAGGCATTCAAAACAGTTCACTTGAAATTTTATACATTTTTATTATTTTCGTTCTGTTGTTTTGTGTCTGAAACGATCCACAAGAAAAAAGAGCAAAGAATATCGAATGAATTTAGTGGGAATACAAAATAAATAAAATGAAATACACCATTCATGCTAAATGCCTCATTGCCCGTTAATCGATTGTGCTTTTTTGCCTTGAATTGATTTTGCTTATTGAAGAGGAAAACGAAAAAGTTTTATTGAGAAAAAAAAAGATTTTTTTGTTTGCCTGTACATGCACACTCAATGATTTGTTGAACTTTTTCCTATTTGACTGAAATAATAAGTAGCAAGCTGAAAACAACTCATTTACAGCTCTGTAAATATAAATTTTGATTTATTTGACATGGCTATGAAATTGTTATGCTCAATTTTCATAGAAATGAGCTTTGATTATGCTAATGAGGTACGGTATTTGAGGTTATGTTGTTATTATCAGGAAATTTGATTTTTGTTTGAGCTTTTTGGGATGGTAATTTTATAGAAGTTTCAATTTTAGATAGTTTGAAGGATATAACAATTTCTGGATAATTTTTGTTAAGTTTATTACTTGTTATTTGTGATAATTAATTAATATTCTAAATTAGAAAGACTGGTAGTATCTGGTACTAAAGTTAAGTTAACAAATTGGCAATTGATTGGTTTTTTAAAAAAATAAAGTCAGTAAACTAGAAATAAATGACGTCTAAAGGAACTGAATTCTCAATAATGTTTATCAAAAATTATGTCATCATCATAGGGGCCGTTCACTTATGCTGTACGTTACGCAAAAAACAGCTTTTTAGACCCACCCTCTCCCCCTTCGTTACACTTTTTGTATTAAAATTCTTTCCTTTTGTTTGATATGTTACAACATTTTAAACCCCCTCCGCCCCCAAAAAAAACGTACAAAGTGAACGGCCCTCATAACTTTGCAGATCTATAAGATCCATAGCTTTGCTAATGCAATGCTCAGCTGATGATTGATTGCTCATTTGGATCTACAGTTTTAGTGGAATCTGAACCACTCGTTCTTTTGACGACATTTTAGTGTGCAATTATGAATTGGAATCGAGATATTACAATGAAAACTGATAGTGGTATGCAAGATATTAGATGGTTCCATGACCATCAAACAACTTTTTATTGCTCCTTAACTTATTAGTTCTAAATTTTGAAATTAATTGTAAAGTCAGTGGATTACTAGCTTTACTTTCTATTTCAATTAGCGGTTCAACTTTTACAAATTTTATTTTATGATTCTTTGTCTTAAACCGTATCAAAACTTCAACCAGAAATGCCAATAACGACAATAAAACAGATCCAAGCCAAATATTAAATCCAAACAAAAGATCATCAAAACTCAAAACTTTAGGTCCAATTTGGGGTTTCTCAAATTTTTGTTTCTTGGTGTAAAAGTTCTCAATCAAGTGTTTAATTATTCCTGTTGGAATCAAATTGTCAATGATATTCTTCATCATGATAAAATAAAATGAAAAATGTCGAAAAACAAAAGCTTCGTGTGTTATACCAAACAAATTATCATCAAGTCTAATCCAGTCTTGATTTGAAAGAGTTTTACATTCCATGTGATTTTGGAAAAATTCATTGACAAGGAGAGCCATTTTGGCTGATGCATTTTGCGATTGAGTCAAAAAGTAATAGGTGAAATTTTTTGACGGTATTGTTGCGATATAGAATCTGAAAATAATTAAAATTAATTAAATAAAGGAAAAATCATGAAAAGTTTATTTTGTAGAAATCAGAAAAATTAAGTCTTATGTTCCTTTAGCCATGTGCGTAGTCAGGAGGGTTCGAGCCTTCGTGGGAAAATTTGAAACCGCAGCGAGAGTACAATTCAAAGTTTTTTCAGGGGGGCTCGAACCCTCCTAGCTACGCCCTTGCCTCTAGCTACCTACTTAGACGCAAACTGACGAATTTTTGCTGAACTTTCGTCGTATGCCTTCATTTCAAATATTTCATAATCTCTTTCAATGACATCTTCAATCGTTTTAGGTGGCAATCTTCTAGGCTCGCTAGTCATGAATTCAAAGAATTTACTTTGAAAGCATGTCCGGAAAATGAGACAGAAGTAAACAAAAATCATTAAAATAATTCTTGAAAAGTTTGCATTCGGCAGTGTAGTCTGCGATATACCAAAGAATATGCTGATTACATTCCAAATAGGTGTAACAACATTGTGTCCATAAACAATATTTTGTGTGGATTTGGACAGAAAATTGATGATTATGATCGACAAAAATGTCACTAAAAATGTCATAGCTATTAAAATCCACGTGTCTTGATCAAATGGTAAGAAAAACTTTTCATATGGCGTGTACTTTTCAGCTGGAGTTACAAACATGTAAAATTTTAAATTCTCCACAGTATTCGATGTTCGTATGCCACGATGTATAATTTGTAGACTCATAATTTGAAAATATACATTCGGAATTTTAATTGTATTATTAATCCAAATTAGTTTTATTTTTGGAGGTCCAAATGATTCCATAAAAGTTGCTCCAATTTGAACTGGCTGATAACCAGCTGAAAAATTGTGAAATTTAGCAGCAATTTCAAAAATTTTTGGGGTTATTCCGTGAATTTTGAAATTTGTAGAATTTTTATTAGGGATTGAATATCCAGATACGTGATATAGGGTTCCATCTTCAAATGGAATTGGGAGCATCAAAACCAATTCACATCCATGATATTGTAAATATTTCTCATAATTTTGGAGTTTTGAGTTCCACTTCATTGAATTTTTATAGAATGTGTTTAGCTTATGAAGCTGAGGACGATTGCAGGAATTATAATTGAACCACTCGACAGTCGATAAGGTCACAGTTTCGTATTCATTTGTAATAAAATATGCAAAATGAAAAAATGTAGAGGTTGTGAAGGATATGTCTTTATAC
This sequence comes from Chironomus striatipennis, assembly GCA_026123125.1. NCBI lineage: Eukaryota > Metazoa > Arthropoda > Insecta > Diptera > Chironomidae > Chironomus > Chironomus striatipennis. Next base: position 37,726,689 of record CM047393.1, read on the forward strand.
ATTTTCAGGATCCAAGATTTCTTGAGTTGGTTGAATGTCAGGTCTGGGATGAATATGAAGTACTTTATAGGTTGGTCTAGAAATCGATAAATCTGATGATAGTCTTCAAGATATCTTAAATCCACAAGAGACTCTAGGAATATAATCATTGACCGAGTGATCCAATAATCTTCATCCTCCAGGTACTGTTTATAAAAATGTATCTTGTAATAAGCCTTGTCTCTTAAGTTTATTAAAAAATCATTCAGAATTTCCAAAGGAAATGGTGAAATTTTTTTCACGACCAAAACTTTAAATTCTACGTTCTATCTGAGAAGAAACTCATCAACTATCTCATCCAAAACACTTGATACATTTCTTATATCATGATTAAATTCCATATGCACTAAAGTAGCTTCAATCAGTTCCAAGTATATGATGCAATAGACAATAAATAGGAAAATATTAAAGCTTATGCTTTTTTGTTTCTTTTGATTAATGATGATCGTCATAATGCAGCTAAATAAAATATAAAGTAACTTTTAAGTTTTTAGGTCTACTGAGAACTGACAATCACAGGACAAAATTTAGACTGAAATCCTACAGTCAATGAATATTTAACGATGATACTTGTAGTATTCTTTTAGATGTGATCTCAGTAACACGTGTATTGCGTGCTTGTTGAATTAATATTAAATTAAGCTACCAAGCTATTGTTTCGAATGATTAGTTAAAGTTAAATATCAAAAGGTCTTCATTTAAAGCAATTTTCAACTTTTAAGTCATGTTTCAGATATGAGGGGTGGTTCCCCCGATACCTTTCCTATAGGAAAATTTGGCAATAAATAAAATATTTAATCATCCAATATTTGGTCGAATCATATTTAATCTAATCATAAAAATTTTCAATATTCCTACTAAAATCAAGCCTAATCAAAGTCATTTTACTTTTCAATTCAACCTGATTTTTTTTATTCCATTCAACCTTACTTCTCACATCTGATTGCGTGATTTTCATATCCATTAAGTTCCTTCAATAATCAGCAAATTACCGATTAAACACATACAATTTTGCCTTGAAAACTACACTTACACGTACCGACGAATGGAAAAGCGTGCTGAGGACATGAGAAGTTCCCATTTGAGAATTCAATTTTAATATAATATTAATTTTATTTTCATACATAAATTGCATGAATAGCTTTTTTGTAATTTGAGATTTTACTTGACTTTAAACCTGAAATATTGATTTCAATAATATTACTTGATCCACAATTTAACCTTGAGCTTGATATTACCTGTGATTATATCTTATTTGTGCTGTAAATGTTGACTTGCTTATAAATACATTAAGATTATTGTGCTGTTGTTTATAAATACGTTTCAACTTTATACAATAATAATATTTTACGATCTCAATGTCCTGATGTTATCATCTTTATATTGGTAATTTATTCAGTCGTAGAAAGGCACACAACAGAAACGTTTAGATGTTCTGTATTATTTTGACATCAACGGCAGTTTGTTTAATCTTGAATCAAATTTATTCTAAAGCAATGGTAATTTTGGAAGTGTATTTATTATTTTTAAATTTTCTGTACGTTTTGAACAACTGAAACATGTTTAGTAAGGATAGTAACATCTTATGTTGGTTTGCATGACATTATAGTTTTCAATTTTCAATTTAAATAAGTATGCTGTAAGAATAATTTCAATTGTTGAAGAATCTCAGAGTAATTAAGAATTTTGTTTGAAGTAAATGAGCTGGAACTTAAAGCAGGGATGTAGCCAGAAATTTTACAAGGGGGGAAAGGAGGAGGAATTGAAATTTTTTTTATAGCAAGAATTTTTTTCTCAAAAAATTCTAGCAAATTGAAGAAATTTTCCCAAAAGAAGGGGGTTAATACCCTCCCTGTAGGCTTTCTCGCTATCGGGATCGGGATCGGGAAATCCCGGGAAATCCCGATCCCGAAAAATCCCGGGATCCCGAAAATTTTCGGGATCGGGATTGAAAATCCCGATTTTAACCATTTGCATAGTAAAATATTTTTTTTTGACTTTTTTTCAAAAAAAAAATTTTAAATTTTTTTTAAACTGAGTATTTAAAGAAACATTCACTTTAAATTTTATTAAAATTTAGTGTCATTTGATACTTCATTTTGTAAAAATTTTAAAAAATTTGGAAAATCAACCAAAATTGGCAAAAATCTATATTTTTTAAAAAAATATTTTTGATACTTAGAAAAAAGTTTTTATCAGGGTTAAAATAATCGAAAATTGACTTTAAAATTAAACCTTAATTTTAAAAAAATATTATTTTAAAAACTATATATAATAATCTAAAAACGATTCTATAAATTAATTATATTTTCTAAAACATACATTAAAATGAAACTCTAGAAATAATTTTACTAAATTTTTAATTTTGTAGTTTTTTCAACTATTAAAGACCAATTATAACAAAATTGTTTCAATAATATGTTGTCCAAAAAATAAAAACTTTTAAAAATTAATTATCTTCATTCAAATATTAAAATTGGATATAAAATCCACATAAATTTTTCAAAAATATCTTTCGGGATTTCCCGGGATTTCCCGGGATTTCCCGGGAAATCCCGATCCCGATCCCGATCCCGAAAATCAATCGGGATCGGGATTTCGAGAAAGCCTACCTCCCTGGCTACGCCGCTGATCAGCGCTGGCTTAAGGTTATTAATGAGATTTGAACCAAAAAAATTCAATCCAAATTTTTAAGTAAGATTTTTAAAATTTTTTCTCTTCTAATTTTAAAGGTTTTTAGCTTCTTTACTTTACTTAAACGTGCATGAAAGTATCTTTTACGTCATCATTTTTCATTAAATTACAGTTCATTTAAATAACAAGTCAAACAAGACGTTCAACAAGACAAGACAAGTACAAAGCAAAGAAAGAATCTCATAAATACTAAGAACTGTCTATTTTTAGTACCGGAACAAAGATATTAACCCCCATGGCAACATTTTCATATTTTAAATGTCAAGGAAATTATAGAATTTTCTTTTCTTTGCTTTTAGTTGTTGTTTGATGTATTATAATTGACAGAATCTTACGAGATATTGTTCATTATTTGAAATTTTATAGAGATTTGGATTTTTAAAAATTTGGTGTTTGAAATGGCACCTTCGAAAATTTAACATTTTTTTCAATTCATTAAGAACAGTTTTAGATCCATCCTTAAATATTCTTAGTTCCACTTGTAACATGCATCATTATTTTTAACTAAGAGCTTTGAATGAGTTCGCTCACAAATGACGTCAAAGGGTGTAAAAAGAGATCGAAAATAATAGAAATTCTTGGAATTCTATTGATCTTTATTGAAAAATGATCGTTAATTTCGGACGTTATTCATGAAAGTGTACTTGAAAGTAAAATTCAGGACTCACCGCATCACATTTGTCCATTTAATTTCCATTTTTAATGATAATTAAAGAACCATTGTAGGCTTGAATCCTATAGTAAATGCTGAACAACAATACCAATTAATTTCCCCAAAAAGCATCAGACGTCATGAGCAAACGTCATCTAAAGCAATGACATCATCAAATTATTTTCTGTAAGTCATTTCATTGATAATTTATTTGCTTGTTATTTTCTTAGTCGTAATCAATGAAATTCTCGTGGACATTTTCTCATATTTTTTTTTCGTTCTGTTCACCCTCCTAGGAATGCTTGCAAATAATAAGACAATCAACCTGTGTACTTTATTATTATTACCTATTTATTTTTTACGTAAGTCCTTCTTTTTACTCTCGCTCATGTTTATGCTATTTTCGGTCTCATTCCATGCTCTTTTCACTCTTGTTTATGTTCTTCTTACTCTTGTTTATTGAATGCTACTAAAGGTGTCCTTTTCTTCTTTTATTGTTATCATCTCAATGTGCAAAAGTACATACGTACATACATACACAAAATATATTCACATATTTGGTAATAAATGACAATATTGCGTGAACATAAAATTGCATGAATTATATATGTAACCTTTGGGAATGTATGAACGTACTGTGAATATAGTCATAAAATAATAAGGATATTTACGTTATCAGACGCTTTAAGGAAATTTAAAAAAATTGATTTTTTTCGTCATTTTATCTTTTTGTTTTGTCATGGAGCTTTTTGTAGTTATGCTGAGTCATTTTGTCATTAATATTGTTTATATAATAATAATTGTTGATCAAGAATTGTAGCTCAATTAAATTGATGATTATTGGGATTAGGGATGAATTAGTTTTAAATGGGGGTTGAATTTGAGATTTTTGTGAAAAAAATTTTGATGAATGAAGTATTTAAAAATAAAATTTTTACTGCTTTCTTTAATAAATATTGGGTGGGTCTCGATTTGAGTAGATTTTTTCAGAATCAGATAATTACTCTAATCGAGGCTCCAGTAGAGTCATTTGAAGTGTTCCAGTCTATTCATGAATCTTCAAGCATATTTTCTATAAATAGCTAGAGATTACAAGAGAATACAAACTTTGTGAACCCAGCTTTGCACCTAGTAATAAACATATACGGCCTATTTCACTAAGATAGATAATCCTATCCGAAGATTATCCTTTTTTTCGATCCGAGGATAATCCACAAAATTTTTTCACGTTTAAAATTTCATGAAAAATTGGAAAAAGTTATTTGTAAAAAAAAAATTAAGGATTGATGGATTTCACTAAAAAAAGATAATCCATGGATAGGGATTATCCAGAGATTATCCAGTGGATTATCCGAAAATGAAAAACTTGGGGGAGACCAAGTTTCACATTTTTGATTTTCAGTGTGGATAATCCATTAGATAATCTCTGGATAATCTTTATCCATGGATTATCCTTTTTAGTGAAATCCATCAATCCTTAAAAAAATTTTACAAATAACTTTTTCTAATTTTTCATGAAATTTTAAACGTGAAAAAATTTTGTGGATTATCCTCGGATCGAAAAAAGGGATAATCTTCGGATAGGATTATCCACCTTAGTGAAATAGGCCGATAAATACTTTCATCATCAGTCCATAAATACATTTTAATCAGAACTACCTTTGTGCAAAAGTTTCAAAGCTACAATGTTATTAAAATCACAAATTCTCATCACTAGCATTGAGATTATTCTAGTTAAAAGCAAAGTTCCTGTATAGAAATTATACGAAACCAGAAGCAGCATCCTTAATGCAATATCATTACTTATAATTTAAAAGAAACGGAATTTAAAAATAGCGAGGGAACAGCAACAGCAGTGCTTAAGAATGACCTCCATTTTTTTCCTCATCTTCTTCCTGCTTTAACTTTTCATACCATTCAATGTAAGCATAATAAGCGACTTTCTATCTTGTGGGGATAAAGATAAATGATGTCACTTAATTTTTCTAGACATTTTTCGAAATATATGGATTGAACTAGCTTGAACTAGTAAGTTAGTAAAAATTATTTATATTTCCAGCATAAAATCATCATATAAGCACAACTCCTTAAACATTTTTTCTTAGCAAAATAAAAAGATATTCAGCATAAAGAAGAACTTCGATCGAGAGAAATCTTCTTTTCAGTCAATTTATTGATAAAAACGAAAAGATACGAAAAGTTTGAATAAAAATCGATTGAATCTCCTTACTTTCAATCTTTTCTTTATAAAGCATTCGCTACGTTCAGCATCAATAATAATAATAATAATGACATCAATAATAAAATGATGACGACAATTCAAGTATAATGGAAATTTTACGATAAATGAATAAGCCAAACAATGGATTATGATTGAAAATGTAAATATGTATTCAACAACAAAAAAGAAATTCGAACGGAAAGACGAAAGAGAAGAACTGAAAAGAATATTGAAGAAATTACAAGATGATGATGAAATGGATTATGTTGACTTTCTGGGATTGACAGAAATTGATAAAAATACGATGAGTACATATGGGAATGGTTTTATGCTATGTCAGCTCCAGAATGATTTTTTTAACGTGAAATTGGTTTATGCATTCTTAACAAATAATGTGAGTTAATCAGTTAAGCTGAATGTTTTGGTAATGGGTGCATTTTGACTGTTGAGTTTAGGGGCTGTTCACGCATTACGAAATGCTCTGAGGGGAGAGGGAGTCTGAGAGTTAGTTACGATCTTTTGTTCACTTTCTGATTCTTTTGCAAAAAACGTAACGGGGGAAGGGGAGGGGTCTAAAACCAGATTTTCAGCGTTACGTAATAAATGAACGGAAACTTAGAGACGTTTCTCGATTACAGGCCATTGATGGAGTCAAATATTCGTCAAATGAAAGAAGTATATTTTTTGTGAGAATTTTGAAAAGTTATTAGGGATAGGGTAGAGGCTAACCAGGGGAAGGTCTAACGGGACCCCACCCCCCTCAGGAAAAAATACATTTGAACCTTCCCGAAATTTTTTTCTTTCATACAAGAAAGTTTTTGGACCCCCGTTATGAAAAATTTCTGGCTACGCCGCTGGAATGAGCCACGGTGGGTAAGTTGGCAATCGTCTAGTAACATTTATTTATTATTCAACCCACATTACTTGCACAATATCCAAAAATTCTGCGCTTAAGTCAACTTTAAATATATTGACTCAACATACAGCAATTCCAAACTCTCATAACTTTATAGTACAACTACAAACACTTAAAAGTTTCAACAAGAATTGAAAGATGACCTCATTACACAATAAAAAAAAAATCGAAAAAAGAGAACTTTGACAGACATAGAAAGATAGTTTCATATTTTTTTTTTTTTATTATGGAATGCTTTTAAAGTGAACAAACAATTTCAATTCTCTTTTTTGATTTGTTTGAGAATGTTTGCCTGTCTTGAAAATGACATTGTGATGTTATGCTTTTATGCTTTGAAATAATTTATTGCTTTACACATTAAATCATGAGTACGATTGACATGATAAAATATAAATATAGTATTATGGAGGTTAACATGAGTCAATGAACAAAATTATATTTTTTATTTTGGTTTATGGACTTTTAATGAAGATGATAAGGTTGAGATTTTTTCTGGGAAGTTGTTTTTTTTTTTTGATTTTATGGATGTAAATTTATTCTTTGAGGCTGTTCACTTATTATGTAACGCAAAAATTCGGGTTTTTACCCGACCCCCTTTCCGTAACGTTTTTAACAAAAGAATCAGGTGCGAGAACAATAGACCGTAACAAACTCTCGGCTACATATGCTCTTATGTCTCTTAATGAGACGTAAGAAAATCAAAAGCTAAATATGCTTAAAATCTATAATATTTTTAGCTCAACTCTAGAGACAAAAAAACCCTTTGAGCCTCATTCATTGACATTTAATTCTAATTTACAATCATCCTTAATACCAAAAATAAATGCTTTTTAACTGCTCCATAGAGACTTCGTGTCTCCCACGAATATGCCATGCTGTTCATTTAAATAATATGTAATCATGCAGCATAAACGAATCAATTCAATTTAAAGTCAATTCTACTATAATCACTAGAAAAATTGTATTTATGGGAACATATGTCATTTTTGTAAGCACGAAATTTGTCGTCTTTCCTCAAATAAATCACAAAAATGAAAAATATTAAAATTTATGGAGCAACAAAGTTTTTTTTTTCTTCAACCATTCAAAATCAAATTTACGAGAAATTATACACTTTAATAATGTTTTTATGACATGCCACGTTTTTCCCATCACACATTACCTTCATACTTCATATTTCTCCTGCTTTTTTTCATTCATTGCTGCTTGCATGCAGTTATTTAGTTTTTATTCTCGAATTATAATGGCCTTCAATTTTCAACTCATTTTCGTGAAAAAATAACTAAAGAAATTCGCTCAGCTTTTACTTAAGCTTAACGATAATGTCGGTGCACGAATTTTTTTTTATTTTTATAAAAAAATATTTTGAATGTTATTAAGCTTATCGTGGAGAAAAAGTTTTGTACACATTGGCATAGTTTCAGTAGGAAGAGAGATTAAAAGGATTTCTGGGTTTGAGTTGAGTTTCAACATTTTGAGGTGCTGAATGTGGTGTTAATACTCAGTTTTGTGAAAACGTGCATGAATAAAATAAAATAAAGAAAAATAATTTTATAGAGTGAAAAAATCTGTTGTTGAAGTTGATACTGGATATGCAATTAGTTGGAATGGGAGGAAGTGCGGTTTAGGGGAAAATTTTCTAGAATGAAGCTAGAGAATTATTTTTGTTTATGCTGGAAAAGTTTCTAAACTGTGTGAAAATTCTGTCCATATCTGCTCAACTTTAGAATTTTTTCCAGGTCTGCTCAACCTGTACAATTTTTATTCAGGTTTGGTTAATATGAAAAACTTTCATTCAGATCTGTTAAACCTTGAAAATCCAGATTAGCACAAACTTAAATTTTTTATGCAGATCTGCTCAACCTTTGAAAATTTTTATTCAGATCTGCTCAACTCTGAAACTTTTATCCCGAAAGAAACAAGTCGTTTAATCCAAACCGGAGTGGTGCTGGCTTCACGGCTTAAATTTAATGCCAGCTTGGTTCTTAAGTTTAATCTTCAAAAATGACTTCAAAATCCCTCAAATTCAAAAAAATGAGCGCTATACTGCTCAGCTTAACAAAATGCCACCCGCTGTGTCCAAACAAATTGTTGTCCTTCTATCAACAATATTTCATGTCCTTATCAAAACTGTCACCTCACATCATACTAATCATATGCCATATAATCAACAATAAACCTCAAATACACACATACACATGAGCTGTTGCAGAAAAAATGAGTATATTAAATTGACATCTGTGCACACAACGACGAGAATAAGGGCGACAAAAAGCCTTTATCATGAGAATGAGTATGCGATCGCCGACAATGTAAGTAAGATGAATTAATGTACATCAATTTTGCTACCAACATTATTGCCCATATTACTAATGTTCATAGTTCTTCTACGAATAAAAGGTTTTGATTTCAAGTGATTGTTGCGTATTATTGATTTGAGTTGATGCTGATGTGAAACAACATATTGGTAATTTTGGATTAGTATGACTACATATATCAACCCTAGCCCATTAGAAATATAAAGTTACCATTTGCAACTATTATTGATAGATGATATTTTTGTGATAATGTTGTTAATGAGTGGATTATGTACGTGTTTTTGATTTCGCTTAATGTTTTTTGAGTGGATTATAATGTTAAAAATGTAAATTGATGCAGAAACTGCATCATTGCAATTGTAAATGGATGCAAAAAAATCAAATTGTTTCAAAAGATGAAGAAAATTTTTAATATGATACTAAATGTGAAGCAAAAACTGAAAATGATGCAAAATAAGATGCGAAAAAGAAGATTGATGCCCAACAACTGCGAAGAGACTAAACAGAAGTTGATTTCGAATAATTTGAAAAATTCCCGCACTTTTTTTCGGATGAATTTAAAATTTTTCGAAATTACTTTAAAATGAATTTTACTAAAAATGAACATTTTGAAGCTTGATTACATTATTTTAATCATTTAAAACACTTCTTTAGTTTATATATGAGCTTAATCAGTAATCACGTTAATAATTAAGCTAAATTTTGAACATTTTTTTTTGATCAATTTTATTTTTTCAATCAATGTAAACAAACTTGTTTGTTTACAATCAATTTCGAAATCTAATGACCAATTTTTTGCAAAATCTCATTAAAAACAGATGTATTATGATTAACAATGCTTAATTATGGACTAATCTGTTTTTAACATTTAAAATAAAGTTTTAGAAATAAAAATAAATCCACTTAAAAGAAAAAAGGAATTAACGGAATATTTTAATTCAAATTTATTCCGAAAATTAGATCCGGAATATCGAAAATTAGTTCTCGTCCGCAGTTGTTGGATTGATGCAAAATGTTAAACAAAACTCATAATTGATGCAAAATTTGAAGCAAAACTTAAGATTGATACAAAATGTGAATCAAAAACTGAAAATGATGCAAAATAAGATGCGAAAATGAAGATTGCAAAATGTGAAACAAAACTCAAAATTGATGCAAAAAGTGAAGCAAAAACTGAAAATGATACAAAATGTGAAGCAAAAACTGAAAGTGATGGAAAATAAGAAGCACACCAAGGTGATGCAAAATAATTTTGAAGATTTATAATGGATGCAATATGTCAAAAAGTATAAATGAAGTGAAATGAATAGAAGAAATTAAATTGATGTAAAATGAAAATTTTATGAATGAAATTGATGCGAAAGAGATTTTTCAAATTGATGCAAATTAAAAAAATTACAAAAGTCCTCGTTTATATCGAGGGACTTCAGCGCATTTTTGACGCAGCGATTAGCAATTGATTAAATAAAAAAGAATGTCGAGTTTTAAAACTCTATTGCTGTTTCTTTAGTCATAACTCATTTCAATAATAAGTTTAAAACTAAAGATCAAAATTCCTTTAAAATTGATTTTTATAATGTTCAATGCAAAAAATAGCTTTACGAATTAACGGTTTTTTGAAATTCAAAATTTTCCATCAGCGAAAAATTTAAATTTCTGAACACATCCATTATTTTTCAAATTTCTAAACGCACTTATATTTGTTTTGTATGAAAAAATTAAATGTTAATTAATTAAGATGTGTAAAAGAAAAAAATTTAATCCAAAATAACGGTCAAAAAATTTCAAATTTTTTAACGGTTAGAAAAAATTCAAACTTCTCATCAGCATAGCTTTGCCCTGCATTGTTTACATATTTTTTTTTTTGAAATATAGCTATTAAAACAATTCCGAGCTTGCTACGAAGTCTAGATCAAGAGATAATTGGGACCCGAACGACCGATCAAAGTGTATGATTGAGCTTCCTTTTTGAAAACAAGTTTTCAAAAATGCGCTAAAAATGAGAAGCAAAACACTGAAATCGTGTAATTTGAGGTTGGAATTCAAAATTGACGCCAAAAATGATATGAACACTTTAAATATAAAATTTTCAACTCCAAAGTTTTCAAGTGATAAGAAGCATCTCTTTAAACCACATCCATAAAATTGAATAATAAAATATTTACCATAAAAAACATCAACAAAAAGTCTGAAAAAGTCCTTGAATTTTTTTTACCTAATCAGCAATTCCGCAAGTCAAATAACATAAAAAACTTTCTCCGTATAATTTCTTCTTACACACATTCCCATTAAGCTGAATCCTCTTTCATACTGTTTAGAATAATAAGAACATATCTTCTCATTTGAATTTTCTTATTTTTATGAATTTGTGTTATTGTTGTTTCCTTCCCTTCACTTACTTCCAGTTCATCCACAATTTCACTTATTCATGTAGTAAAAACATACGATATTGCCAGTTTCCAACTGTGAGGTAATTTAAGCAACTAATTTTATCACCAATGTTATTTTCTTCTCCTTTTCCATCTTGACTAGTAACTGTATGCAGTTATTTTTCTCAGCTTCCTCAATTTCCCTAGGGATGTTCTTCATTTGCAATCTCATGAAGTGAATGATGATTTCAATGCTTGAAATTTTTTTCTTTGGAAATTCAAGGAGGTTGAAAATATTGTGTTAAGATGCACTAAAGGATTTTCTGATCTCATTTAAAGAGGAGATGTTCAGAATGTTGAAGATTCTTTGCGATGTAATTTTTCATTTCACTATATTGAAGTATTTTTGAGCTTCTGTCGAGAAGTTAATGATTTAGGTTGTCAGGCAATGCAACAATCCTTCAGATCAGTGATGGCTAGCCTGTGTACTGCGGCACACTAGTGTGCTGATTTTTTTTCGAAAAGTACAACGAACCGTGTTCCGCGTTTTGGCCATAACGTCAGTATTAGATGTGCCACAATCTATAAAAGGTTGTTCACCACTAAAAAACATGAAAATAGATAGCAAATTGCATAGAAGGAACCCTTAAATATGAAATCATACCAGTGGAATTTATAGTGGAATATCATGTAACAATTTCAAAAAATACAAATACTTTAGTAAGTAATTAAAATAAAATAAAATTCATTTGAATTATCTTGAGTGAGCTATGAATAATTTTTATCTATCTAGATGCCCTACATTCCCAGCCCATAAATTCAATTATGCAATAAAATAAAATTCTCATAAAATAAATCTCTCTGTACTTTAGATTTTATTCCCAGACCAACAAATTTTCAATTTACATCCTAAAATATTTTTTTTTATTAGGGTAAGTCATACCTGCCTCAAAGTGTATTTGCATCAAGTCACAATCCCTAATTTTTTATTTGTAAAATTTATTGTCATTGATGAAGACTTTCTTTATATAATATCGTAAATGAAAATTTATATCGAGTTTTTTCTCAGAGGCACATGAAAAATAGTAATAAAAATACAAGCGAAAATTGAAATTTATGTGTAAATAAAATTTTTTTTGCGTATATTTAACCTCTTGACGCACACAAAGACTCACACGCATATGTGAGGATATAGACACACAATAGTAAAAAAGATTAAGTTTATGCATATAAAATGAATTAAGCTATTTGGAAGTAATTAAGCAAGATTGATGTCGGTGGATTATATTACACAATGAGACACCTTTACGCATTTATTCTATGGAGACATGAGTGTAGTTAGGGTAGGGTTTCAAAGGGGTTTTGGGCTCTTTTTTTGGAATAAAATTTTACATAGGACAGCAAATTTTATTAGAATAGACAAAATTCTTAGAATAGACTCAGGGTTAGGAGTAGAAAGCATTTGATAGGAGGGAGATGACATACTTGATAAAAAAAACTTTAAATTTTGAATTGAAGGAGAGAATAACCTCCAAATCCTTTTAACTCCCCAAACTCCACCCCATCATCCTTTCAATAAGTATTATCTCACCAATATTCCGTACAATGCATTCCTTATTTATTTGGATGTGGCTTAAATCGCGCGGTTATCACATAAAAATAATGACAAATAAATCTTCGTTTATGGCCGTATAATGTTCCATTGTAACACTCCTGTACCATTGAGAGTCATTTCTACATGTATAAAATGGATTTTCTTCTCGCTTTTTTTATGTCGAATTTTCAGTTTTTCAAAAGAAGACTTAAATGAAAATTTCTGTTGAGTGTGGCTGTTAAAAATTGACAACGGAAATAATAAGTTGAAATGTTGGGCAGTTATATGGATTTTTTTGCTGTTGAGGTTGTTAAGGAGATAAAAATAGCTATGGTATTGAGTTAAAGTTGGATAAATTGTCTAAGTATCTTTGGATTTTAAAATTTTCAACGGTTTTTAAATTTTAAATTTTTTCAACTGTTTTTTTGAATTTGAAAAATTTAAACCAATTTAAAAATTTTTTTCGAAGCAATCTTTGAAGTTTTTTTTATGAGAAAAAAAAATAGTTTTGTTTAATCATTGTGCAATTGTGAACGTATTTAAGACATCAAACACAACAACTATGAGACCAAGAGGTACTTAAACAGCTAATTGACATCAATATCAACAATTGAAGCAGATCACATATCAGAAAATACCTTAGCACCAAAAAAATCACATCAAGTAAGTCCAATAAAAATATTTTACAAACCCAAAATGAACAACAGATCCCATTATCACAATGAAAAACAGCTTCTTGACAAGAAATCTGTGAAGAGGACTCTTGAGCACTTCAGCTCTAAAATCAAATTACATGTCGTATATTTTATCAAAAATGTCTTTTTTTGGGTCCTTTTCAACATTCTTTATCACTAACACAAGCATAAAAACGTACTTCATACGATTCCGTGTGGAATGTGATGTCTAATTTCTAATCATTTCTGTTCTGATAATGGTAGACGATACTTTTTGATGCAGCTTTAAATACATACATTTTCTGTATTTCTTGTCTTGTATCGTGTTTAAAGATTATCAGTAAGTGTGAAACAACAGTTTATGTGTCGCTATGGCACTTGACACTTTGGTATCATTATTTTCATTCCTCTCACTATTGTAAAATTGTTTGTTTTGTTGTTGAGTTGGAAATTTCATACTGATAACAAGCGGCGGCGTTGAATCGTCAACGATGAAAAAAAAAGTTTATAAATAAAACGAATGTAATTTTCCATAAACAAAGCTGATGAGATAAGAGAAGTGAGAGATGCAAGTAAAGACTTATAAATTTAAATGAGATTATAGCTGGTGTTTATTTATTGAAATTAGCTGCATTTCCTTCACTTCCATTCTCAACGATTATCGTTAGACGTTAATTGGATGTTTAACTTTCCGCTCTGTCGATTTTCTTCGACTTTCAATGTGATTTATGCTTTCTTGCTTCTACTTGAATTCGGAGAATGTTTTCTATGGTTATTGCCATAATATTCAAACCGTACTCAAATTAATTGATTTGCTTAGAGGAAAATGAGATTTTTTTAAAATGCAACACATCTTAATTAGCTTGCTGTTGGATGATTTAAGGCAACTTTTAATGATATTTTTTCAAAATTTCATCCAAAGAATTGCCTAAAGGCGTTAGAAACAATGCGTTATATTAATACGAAGTGGCAAGTTTAAAGCTTTGATTTATTTTTAAATCAAAGAGTTGAAATCAAGGCTTTGTTTAAAAAATTAAAAGCAACGCTTTTTTGTGCAAATATCGTAAATCAATGCTTTATTTCAAACAAAAACATAAAGCAACGCTTTAAATGGTTAAAACATTTAAAGTTACGGTACATTAAATGAATGCATTTTCATTTGCAATTGACAAATTTCAATTTAAAAAAAAAACTACAGCATATATTTAAAGCAACGCCTCATTTATGGGCCAAAGCAATGCTTTTTTTTCATCAAAAAAGAATTAAAAGCAACGCTTTATTTACAACCACTTTATTAATGCAACGCTTTGATTCGTCTGAAAAAATGTTTGAAAAAAATATATAAGGATTTCAAATAATTTTCTAACGGTTCGAACATAACTTCCAAAATTAAAATCCTCAATTTTCAGTTGTTGCTTTTGCTATTGATACAAAATCTTTTAGCTCATTATCTCCAATAAATTTCTAGCAAGGAAGTGAAATCAAAATTTATTTATAACAACTGCCAATGAGGAACAAAAATGTATTCAAGGAACATTTGTAAACATGAAACTGAATATAACCAATATATGCAGTAAATGAACATACAATAATAAAAATGAAAAAAAATGTTGTTTACATTAAAACCACATATAGAAAAATTTGAATACATTTTGTAACTGTTACAAGAATAAATATTGCGTTATTCAACAATTAAATGCACACATCACATCATATTGCAAGTAGCAGAGCAGAGCACATATAGTAATAATAATAATGTTGTGCATATATGAACAAGGGTTCATTACGGTTGCATTAAAAATACCATGCACACACATATACACACAGCAGAGCAGTTACATATTTTAAGTCATAAATTATAAACAGAACAATCCTCAGAAATAAAAAAAAATATATAAAATTATTTAAACATGGAACATTGGTAGAAATGGGAATAATTTATGGCCACAATTTCATGTTAATGTATTCCTCATGTTACAGTTTGCTGCTGCTGCTGCTCTGCTGCTCGTTCAATTGAAAAAAGTTTAAAAATTTTTTTATTGCCATTCATTTCGATTTTTTTTATTCATTCTTTTAATTACTCTTCATAAGCAAATTGTTTATGCCTTGACTGTTCACTCGCTAGTGCTAAGTAGCTGATGATGCTTATGATTTTTATTGTATGCCTTTTTTCAGATTTTTTAATAGTTTCTTTTTTATGAATTTTTCATGTCTAGTTTCTTTTTTTAAAAGAATTATAAATTGAACGAAAATTACTTTCTGTTGTTTACATCAGATTTACGATTTTTATAGCTGCTCTTAAAATGCAGTTTTGAGCTAACGATGATGAAAAAAGTACATGAATAGTCAGGCGAAAATTGTTTTCATGTTATGACTGCTGCATTTGTAATTTTAATGCACTTTTTTCTCTTTTTAATTTGAAATCTTTCAACACAATAATACTTAGAACTACAGCAATGCATAACAATATAAAGCAATAATATAGCAGCACAGTAATGTACATAAAGGATCAAAGAAATTGTAAACTTTTGAAAGAAGCACGTTTCATACTTTTTCTTCATATGATGTTTGATAGTTTTAATTTGTGTTACTTTGAAGAATTTTTCATGCATTGAATTTTCGATTTGCTTTAATAATTAGAAATGTGTTTAGTTTTATTAAATTTTGTTCTTTGGGGATTCTCAATTTGGGTTTACTGGAAATTTTGATTTTAAGAATTCTTAATGTTAGTGATCAAAATAATCATTTAATTCAGTGATGGTCCAATCGGTGTGCCGCAGCACATTAGTGTGCCGAATTATTTTTCGAATAGTACCACTAGTCGTGTTCCGTGTACGGTTTTGGTTATGATTTACTCACAAGGTGTGTCACGACACAAAAAAGGCTGGCCACTACTGATTTAAATTAAAAATTTCCAATATTAGGTTTAATATCTTAGGTTAGGGGCCGTTCACAAAGTACGTTACGCCAAAAATCGACTTTTCAGACCCCCTCCCTCCTTTGTTACGCTTTTTGTACAAAAATTCTTTTGTTTTGTTTAATCTGTTACAAAATCTTAGATCCCCCTCCCCCCTAAAAAGCGAACGTACTAAGTGAACGGCCCCTTAGTTTTTTCGCGCAACCAGCTTTCACCATCATGTAAAATTTTTATAAATTCATACAAAAAAAACTTTAATCCCAGAGAGAATTTCGTAAAAGAATAAAAAAATTGCATTGCAGAATATTTTAAAACTTTTAATATTTACCACTCAAATAATCATTCAATTATGAAAAGAAATATTAACGCAAAAAATATTCCTTTAAGACATTTAAATTTGGGTACATTCTTTATGACATTATAGCTTTTACTTATAGCTTATTTATGAGAAATTAGATAACTTAAGAGACATTTTGTTCGATCAATTTTAGGGTTTCTTAAAACCGCGGTTTTGCGATTTTTTTTTCATCCAAAACCTTTTTTTTAAAGCCAAATTTAAGGCCAAAAAGTGCAGTTGTGCGGTTTTGGGAAAACCGCAATCAGAAACCCTATTCATTTTGTGTATAAATAATGAAGAAGTCACAAATAAAATCATTTTAATCCAGAATTTAAACAAAATCACAATGAGTAATATTAATTGAAATTGCAAGAATTTATTGAATAACATCAGAAATGCGCCTTGTTGTCAACTATAGTTAGTTATATTCACCACTAATTTGCTCCTTCTTCTTCCCATACATTTCTTAATGCGTGATTCTGAAAGTACGCACACACACACACACTCACGAATATAATAAAAAAATGTATAAATTAATAACATAAAAGCGTTCCATAAACTTTTTTTTTGTTCCCTTTTTATGAAGAGATATGCGTAAAGAATGAAATAAGAAAGCACACAAAAAAAAACTTTTCTTTCAATTCAACTCAATGGGATCGTTTTTTATTCTCTTTCAACGCCTTAAAATGTGCTGAATATCTCGTGTTTTTTAAGGTTTGATGAACAAGAGTGCGAATAAAAATTATGATATACACATTTCGTGTATGGCAATACATCTTATTAACATTACAATATCTTCATAAAAAGTCGTCACCCAAAGTACTTTACTCTTTATTGTATATTATGTATATATCTCGCATTTATGTTTGTATATAATGTGATACATCAAAGTTATTAGTATTAACATGAAAGGATCATAAAATTGAGAGGGGAACGGAAATGCTTTTTTTTACTTTACTTTACTTTGCTGTGCGTTTAAAAGCTTGCGAAAAGAAATATGATCAACATAAAAAAATAACTTAACATATTATATTTGCATACATGATTATATAACTCTTGTACTTTAACTCTTTTCTCTAATGCTTATTTTACGCTTTTTGATGCATTTTTGTGATAGAAAATGACGCTATGGTCCGCATTTTGTCTGTTTGTCTGCCTGTCATCGTATCTCCTCCTCAGGTTTAAACTTTTTTGGTGTAAATTTTGACTTAAAATGTTTATGGTATGTCTGACTATAATTTAACCAAAATCAGTTCGAATTATTATTTCTTCTGCTGGATCTAACATATTAAGTTACAAAATGGACATTTCTTTGTATCTGTTAGTGTGGTCGGTCCCAGTTCAAATCATGGCGTGGAAACTATGCAAATATCACAATTGTCCCAAAAATATGCAAAAAATCTTTTTGTCTGTATGCATGCAGAGTTGATACCTAGCATGTGCCTTCAAAAAGGTTTGCCTAGGCGTAGGCAAATTGAAATTAAAGGCACATACCTTTGCCTTTGTCAAAGGCAGAAAAAATTGCCTTTGCCTTTGTTTTGCCTTTGCAAAGGCAGAACTTTGTCGTGGTGCCTTTGAAGCTTTGCCTTTGTAAAAAAAAATTTTAACAAAAAGTTCCAAAAATTGATAAAAGTTAAAAATTTTCAAATTCAAAAATATCAAAGGCAAAGCTAGGCAAACTCAAAGGCAAAGGCATTGCCTTTGCAAAGGCAATGTTTTCGTGCCTTTGCCTTTACTGTGCCTTTGCAAAGGAAAAGGTTTTGCTAGATCAAAGGCAATGCCTGAGCAAAGACACCTTTGTATCAACTCTGTATGCATGTTAGCTGAGATATCCCAACTTATCATTACTATTCTGGACACTAGGGATACGTTAGAACTTGCATGCATATTTTTGTAATAATTGAGATATTTGCATAGTTTCGCTCCTTAACTCAAATCTCATTCATTTTCCTTTCATTTTTTTCCAAGATCGGAACTTATTCTATCCTATATGCGCGATTGTCACAATAAATTTTCAAAATAAGACCTTAAACTTTTAACGCATTTGATAATTACCCTTCATCATTTACTGTACTATAAGAACTGTAAGAATTGTAAAATGAAGGTTTAATTCATTCTTGATACGCACTAAAAAGCACGAATTGTACTATACGTCAGTTATTTCATCCACCAGAATCCTTACACGCAATGTATGTGTTTGGCCTCCACTTGGGATTGCTTATTTTCAGCCTCGCATGATAAAATGAAATGACAAATTTTTCATTCACATACACACGCGCACGTAGTATTAAATTTTCTCATCGAAAATAAAGGCTGAAAATCAAGGACATGTACTCACCAGCCACAGTAGAATTTGACATTTGTTGGACCATTAATTTATCAGCCCAGGTTGACTCAATTAGAACTTTTACATTTCTCAGTTTTGTTCTTCTTTTTTTGTTGTGTATGATTTTTCTCTCTCTTTGTTGATTAACAACATTTTACGGCATCTCATTTTTCACCATTCACGTTCTCATGTTTGTTATCACGCATATTACAGTATGTACGTTTTATTTTACTTTGTAGTTAAGTAAATATTTAACAATATGAATGGATGACAAAACATAGAAACGAATGTATTATTGTCATTGAAATTGTCATGAGAAAATAAAATTTCAATTTTTTTGTGAGTATCTATTTTTCAAAAGTTGGGGGAGATCTGCTTTTGGAAATTTTTAAAAAAATTTTGAAATTCAAAAGACTGGAGAGCATGCAACTTGCAGTTGTCATTACATAACAAACTCAAAAATTTTTTGATTTTTGTTCAAATGGCTTATCATGCTCCAACTTTTCGGTTTTATTCATGAATGAATTAACGAGAGGTGCTCCAAATTACGAAAAAAAGCTTGCATTTCTCAGATTTTGCCCAGGATTTTTAGCTCGTTTAATATTTTTATGAAATAATCCGTGCATTATTTGCTGGTCGAATGAAAATTTAAAATCAATTGAATAATAAATATTTGGAGAAAAAAAAAATTGAAAAAAGTGCAAACTACGAACTTAAATAATCATTCATTGAATAATTCCATAGGGTTAACAGAGAAGTGTAAACTCCTTCAATTCATCATGGATTACATAAAATATCGTACAGAATTGCATAACAAGCGTAATGTCTATGGATCTTAGTTATGATGATGATGATCAGGGATTTTTTTGAGGGGAGGGGGGGGGGTTACTACTTTTCGACGTTTTTTTGGCTCGGATCTGAAAAAGTTTAATAAAATCTAGTGTAAACTTCGCGAAAAAAGGGGGAGGGAAATATAGAATATATAGAAAATAAAGTTTCAATTTTTTTGTGAGTATCTATTTTTCAAAAGTTGGGGGAGATCTGCTTTTGGAAATTTTTAAAAAAATTTTGAAATTCAAAAGACTGGAGAGCATGCAACTTGCAGTTGTCATTACATAACAAACTCAAAAATTTTTTGATTTTTGTTCAAATGGCTTATCATGCTCCAACTTTTCGGTTTTATTCATGAATGAATTAACGAGAGGTGCTCCAAATTACGAAAAAAAGCTTGCATTTCTCAGATTTTGCCCAGGATTTTTAGCTCGTTTAATATTTTTATGAAATAATCCGTGCATTATTTGCTGGTCGAATGAAAATTTAAAATCAATTGAATAATAAATATTTGGAGAAAAAAAAAATTGAAAAAAGTGCAAACTACGAACTTAAATAATCATTCATTGAATAATTCCATAGGGTTAACAGAGAAGTGTAAACTCCTTCAATTCATCATGGATTACATAAAATATCATACAGAATTGCATAACAAGCGTAATGTCTATGGATCTTAGTTATGATGATGATGATCAGGGATTTTTTTGAGGGGAGGGGGGGGGGTTACTACTTTTCGACGTTTTTTTGGCTCGGATCTGAAAAAGTTTAATAAAATCTAGTGTAAACTTCGCGAAAATAGGGGGAGGGAAATATAGAATATATATAAAATAAAGTTTCATTTTTGTTGTGAGTATCTATTTTTCAAAAGTTGGGGGAAATCTGCTTTTGGAAATTTTTAAAAAAATTTTGAAATTCAAAAGACTGGAGAGCATGCAACTTGCAGTTGTCATTACATAACAAACTCAAAAATTTTTTGATTTTTGTTCAAATGGCTTATCATGCTCCAACTTTTTGGTTTTATTCATGAATGAATTAACGAGAGGTGCTCCAAATTACGAAAAAAAGCTTGCATTTCTCAGATTTTGCCCAGGATTTTTAGCTCGTTTAATATTTTTATGAAATAATCCGTGCATTATTTGCTGGTCGAATGAAAATTTAAAATCAACTGAATAGTAAATATTTGGAGAAAAAAAAATTTAAAAAAGTGCAAACTACGAACTTAAATAATCATTCATTGAATAATTCCATTGGGTTAACAGAGAAGTGTAAACTCCTTCAATTCATCATGGATTACATAAAATATCATACAGAATTGCATAACAAGCGTAATGTCTATGGATCTTAGTTATGATGATGATGATCAGGGATTTTTTTGAGGGGAGGGGGGGGGGTTACTACTTTTCGACGTTTTTTTGGCTCGGATCTGAAAAAGTTTAATAAAATCTAGTGTAAACTTCGCGAAAAAAGGGGGAGGGAAATATAGAATATATAGAAAATAAAGTTTCAATTTTTTTGTGAGTATCTATTTTTCAAAAGTTGGGGGAGATCTGCTTTTGGAAATTTTTAAAAAAATTTTGAAATTCAAAAGACTGGAGAGCATGCAACTTGCAGTTGTCATTACATAACAAACTCAAAATTTTTTGATTTTTGTTCAAATGGCTTATCATGCTCCAACTTTTCGGTTTTATTCATGAATGAATTAACGAGAGGTGCTCCAAATTACGAAAAAAAGCTTGCATTTCTCAGCTTTTGCCCAGGATTTTTAGCTCGATTAATATTTTTATGAAATAATCCGTGCATTATTTGCTGGTTGAATGAAAATTTAAAATCAACTGAATAGTAAATATTTGGAGAAAAAAAAATTGAAAAAAGTGCAAACTACGAACTTAAATAATCATTCATTGAATAATTCAATTGGGTTCAGTACAAATCCTAGTTCATATATTATTCTTACAATTATATAAAATTCGAATATGCAGTCCCCCTCGCAATTTTTCAAACCATTCAAAAGTGTCTCAGTGACAAACTCCCTCACACCTCACCAACATCAATCAAAAAGTTAACAGAAAAATAGAAGAAAAAATTACGGCATGTCTACTTAAATTCTCTCATTTAACTTCATAAATTTTCTTCTTCCACTTGATAATTTTTCAAAAGATTTTATCATCATAGTCATGAATATAATAAAAATTAGGTATGTGAAAATGACTAGGATTGAGAATATACATATTCACAAGGTCAAGGTAATTAATTAGCATCGTTAACATGTTGAAACAGCAGTAAGCTTACATAAGTCGATCTGCATGAACCTGACGAGGTTAATTAATTGTAATGTTCAAACAACATATTTTACTTAAAGTGAATATATATAAAAAAGTGAAAAATAAGACGAAGACTACACGCCTCATTATAATTTATGATATGCAAAAAAAATGAAAAAGTTCACAGCTCTTAATTAAATGTATAGTAAAAAGTGTGAGGAATCATTTGTTCTCGAATATTTTGGTAAAATATGTTATATAACATATGTGCTGAATGTTAAGGATTAAAGCTCATTAAAGACGAAAAATATGAAGTTGAGGATTAAAAGCACTGAAATTACATAAGTGGTTTTAATGGTCAACCTCATAAGTTTTAAGTGTCACCATATGTGCGTCCACAGTGCTATGACATGATGTGTCTGATGTGACACAAAAACAGTGTGAATTACAAAAAAATATTTTGTTTTTGGACACTTTAAGATGATTAAAGAGGCAAATGCAATTAATTTATATTTTAATGATGTTTTTGGATGCAAAGTTGTGGAATATAAAATTTGGTATTCAAACCACAAACCATCGAAATGATCTGAAATGAATCAGCATGAAAAACATCATAAATTTGATGAAAAAAAAATATCATTGATGATCAAAATGCTTTTTTTCTCGAAAAACCATAACAAAATGAAGCTATTTCTTCTCAAAGGGGGGTACAAGCCCCCTGAGAGTCCTAAAATTATCGACTTCCCACTAAATGTCAAGAACTTTTTAAACTTTTTAATTAAAAATTTCTCGACAATTGCAGCAGTCAACAAAGCTATCAATCGAATAAAGTCACTGAAAGCAAATAATTTTTTTTTCGGCAATAAATAAAATTTGAACTTTTTGAACTCACATCCATGTCTTCTTATCAAACACAGCACTCATAATTTATAAATTTTTTATTGAGAATTTATTCAAAAATAAAATGCAAAAATTTATTTGCGAGTTGAGAGGTAATCTTTTTGGCGACAATAAAATATATTTTTTTTATGTACTCATAAGATTTTAATGGTATAGAATTTTTAATCATCGACATCGTTATCGTGAGTTTGAAGAGATTTTTTTTTTAAAATTTCTATTTAATGGTTAAAATAATTGCTGACTTGACTCCAACTACATATCATGTGAGAACCATTGGCTCATGTAAATGGTAGGTCAAGGCAGCATGCAGATTAAAGTTGCTCTTTTTTAAAAAATTACAGCAAAAAAACTGACACGAGTGAACATAAATGCTCATTAACCTTTGTTGCTTGCGCTTAAAATACATATTTAAATTGCTTCATTGTTATTTACAATTGTTCTTTGTAGGAGTCAAAGTGCTGGAACAAATGAAATTGTAAAATAAATATTCAGAGATAAAAAAATGATTGTTAAATGTCAACATGGTATTGAAATAATGCTTTGAGGTAGAGTTGATGATTAATTGAAATTAACTGTTTCAATTTATAAATAAATTTCGAAAGAAAAAATTGTGAATTTATAATTAGGGGCCATTCACTTAGTAAATTTGGCGAAGAGGGGGTCTAGGATGACTTCTTAAATGGTTCAGAAAAATTCTAATAAATACAGCAGTAAATAAAAGGAAAAAAAGCATCACATGAATATTTTATTAACAATATCTTGTCGGATAAACGAAATAAACACTGGTCGGATAAACGAAGTAAACAGTAGTCGGATAAATGAAGTAAAATTGAAATGGATAAGTAAAACAAAAACGAATAATCGAGATAAAATTTTCTTGGATAAGTGAAATAAAAACTAATTATTAAAGTAAGAACTAGTCGGATAATCAAAATAAATTTAATAAGATATATTATGGGCCATTCACTTAGTACGTTCGCTTTTTAGGAGGAGAGGGGGGTCTAGAATTTTGTAACAGGTTAAACAAAAGAAAAAATTTCAACTCTAAAAACGTAATAAGGGAGGAAGGGAGTCTAAAAATTCGTTTTCTTGCGTAACGTACTAAATGAACGACAACTTATCTATTTTTTTTTTATTCCTGGGTTTATTATATTTAATTTATTTTCTTTTATACTATCTAGCATCCATTACTCTCTGACATGCCCTTCTCAAGACATTCCAAAGATTTATAGATTCCTTCTATAATTATCACAATTCAATTCTATTCAGGAATTTCGAATCATCATTTCAATAAATCAACATTTTTCTCCTCATTCAACCACAACTTATTCAGCTCTACTTCAGGCTTTTGAAAGCATTAAAATATATATTCACTTTAATTCCCATAAATCACAAAACAATTTTGTGAGAATTTATAAATAGTTGTTGTCTGTCACCAATAAAACAATTTTTTTCTGTATTTCCACGCGCTTCAGTGGTCATAAAAATGGCCTTATTATTTAATTGATAATTTATTGCTTCGGTACTTGTTTATTGTAGATTCAATAATTTTTTTAAGTGGTCAAATTGAATGATTCTGGGGAAAATTGTCGTAATGACATTATCAACTTTAACATGTTATAACTTTGAAACTACATGATAAAACATAGACATATTATATATCGTTGGAATTGACATCCAAAATGCTACATGATGGTGCCATTTTTGAATCGGTTCAATCGGTTTAAACGGTTCAAAAACCGGTTCAAAGCTAAAAAACTAATATTTCTTATAACTTTTTCAATCCTTAATATTTAATTTTGGTTTTTAATTTGTTTTGTAGCTTATAAAAATGCTCACAACTTCTTGGGAGCAGATTTTTTATTTAGGGCTTGTGACGTCATTTATAACCCTTCCAATGTTGAATCTTCATGAGTGAATTTCTCAGCAACTACAAATGCTATAACATTGATACATATCTTAAAATTTCACATTTTAATCCTATTTTTAATAAATGTAATCACTAATAGGAATTATTACAAAGTTAGGTCACAATAAGTAAAAATGTGATTTTTAGGTGATTTTTCTTATTGTTTTTTATTAAAAATCAGTATTTATCTTAAAAATTCACCAAATTTTCTTCAGAAATCGAATAGAACATTAAAATACCTTTATAATGATGTATCACATGATTAGGGTTTATCCATCAATGATGTCAAAAACAAATTTTTATATTTTTTCATACATTTTTAAACTTTTTGAAAAAAAGTAATAACAGTTCCATAATCTACGTTTAAATACCTTTTCAACAATATATCACTTGTTTACAACTTTTGTGTAATAAGAGGGTGAAAAACGAAAAAAAAAATCTGAAAAATTTACAACAACAACAACAACAAAACCGGTTCAAAAAGTTTTTTAAAAGAACTGCCTTCATACTGCTTCCAACTATAACAAATGATATATTGTTGAAAAGGTATTTAAACGTAGATTATGGAACTGTTATTACTTTTTTTCAAAAAGTTTAAAAATGTATGAAAAAATATAAAAATTTGTTTTTGACATCATTGATGGATAAATCCTAATCATGTGATACATCATTATAAAGGTATTTTAATGTTCTATTCGATTTTTGAAGAAAATTTGGTGAATTTTTAAGATAAATACTGATTTTTAATAAAAAACAATAAGAAAAATCACCTAAAAATCACATTTTTACTTATTGTGACCTAACTTTGTAATAATTCCTATTAATGATTACATATATTAAAAGTAGAATTAAAATGTAAAATTTTAAGATATGTATCAATGTTATAGCATTTGTAGTTGCTGAGAAATTCACTCATGAAGATTCAACATTGGAAGGGTTATAAATGACGTCACAAGCCCTAAATAAAAAATCTGCTCCCAAGAAGTTGTGAGCATTTTTATAAGCTACAAAATAAATTAAAAACCAAAATTAAATATTAAGGATTGAAAAAGTTATAAGAAATATTAGTTTTTTAGCTTTGAACCGGTTTTTGAACCGTTTAAACCGATTGAACCGATTCAAAAATGGCACCATCATGTAGCATTTTGGATGTCAATTCCAACGATATATAATATGTCTATGTTTTATCATGTAGTTTCAAAGTTATAACATGTTAAAGTTGATAATGTCATTACGACAATTTTCCCCAGAATCATTCAATTGTTATGACTTTTTTGGGCGGGGAAATTTATTAGAATTGTTTAAATTTTTATCACTTTTTAAGGAGAAGTTGAACCTGCATATCTCTGTGAATATTAGTCAGAATAATTTATTTTACTGTTCATTTAGCTCCAAGCTTAGAACAAATTGTAAGGCTTATCATAATTTTCATAACACATTCTTTTGTCTCTAATTGAAACTCATTACTGCTGTTTAAATAAAATTTATGTACTTTAGTACTTTAACCACAATACACTATTCATTTGCACAACAATTACAATGAAATTCATGTACTTAATGCACAATAAAGGTGACATAAAACGAAACAATTTTCTATTTGTTGTAAATTTATTTAACAGGAACATAGTCAGAAGATTTTTCTAGAGGGATCCAAAAAGTATTTTGGCATAAAAAATTTCTTTTGGGCCCGATTGATTATTTACTCGAAAAACCCTAGCAAAATGAAGAAATTTCTACTGAAATGGAGGGGTCTGGCCACTGGCGTAGACTGGATTTTTGAAAGGAGGTGCTCGGAATTTTTCTTGTACCCTTAAGGATACACCTTTAGGATATGGGGTGTATCCTAGAAACCCAGATCAGATAAATTATGATCCATGTGACCTCCCTTGCTACGCCCCTGCAATTTATTAAAGTAAAATACATAATTTTGTGCTTGCGTAAATTTAGCTGTAATTAATTGATAATTCATAGTCGAAAGTATAATTTTTCTTCTTCCTTACTTTATGAATCTCATAAATCCTGCAATGCTATGAGAAAAATAACTTAATTAATTTCTTAAAATTTTTTCTTTGTTTCATACTTCATTTTTTTTATTGCTCCTACACGCACTTCCTGTCAACGGTTTTTCCTTCCTCTCCTCTCAAGAAATTTTCTTTTTTTCGCATTCAGAGTCACACCATTTTGCTAAAGTTATAAAAAAGCCACATGAAAGTGAAAATGAAACGAAAACGTTAAAGGCAACAACGGGCGGAATTATTAATGTATATTAAAAATATTGAGTCATAAATTAAGAATGAAAGGAAAGAAACAGTTCTGCGAAATGATGATGATGATGATGAAAAATTTTGTGAGAGAGAGAAAGAAAAAGGAAAATATGAGGCTTCATAAAAATCAATGGTATGAAATTATTTTATAGCTGAATGATCATGTAAACTGTGAAAGAATGAAGCACTGGAAATACAGAGTTGAAGTACACAAAATTGGATTAAAAAATGCATAAAATCTGAAAAATGAAAATCGTACAAAAAGTTTTGTAATTTTTTTAGCTCAAGAGATCAATTGAAAATATTACGAATTAGCATCTGGAGAGCGTGCAATTTGCAGTCATGATGTAATGCACTCCAACATTTTCTGATTTTTGCAAGCGTTTTTTATTCAAATTTTTATAATTCATCATATTTTCCAACTGTTCAGTTTATTCATGGATAAATTAAAGAGAGGTGCTACAAAAATAATACAAAAGAAAGCTTGCATTTCTCAGTTTTTGCCCAGGATTTTTAGCTCAATTAATGTTCTTATGAAATAAGCCGAGCAAATAATATTTTGGTCGAATGAGAATTAAGAATTAACTGAACCGAAAAAAATTGCAACTGCTATCGAAAGTACAAATTACAAATTTTAAAAATCATCCATTGAATAATTCAGTTGGGTTAGCAGAGAAGTGCATACTCATAAAATCTATCATAGATTACGTAAAAAATGATTCCGAATTGCATAACAGCCAATCAGCAAAAAAAAAAAAATAAATAAATAAGATTTCAAATCTCCATCCCTGACTATCAATATAAATACACCAAAAATTATATGAGAAAATTCACATCAAAGAACAGAAAGAAAAAAGCTTCAATCATATCATCTAGATCAATCTCCTGATAAAAAACGAATAAGCTAATTAAATCCTGTAGTAAATTTTTTTATGCCTCCAAGAAATGATTTTCCTTCATTTTTATTCGATGCGATATTTCATCATCCATCGTCGTGTACGTAGCTCACACCGAAAAAAAAAAATTCTATATTCATTCAATTACGAGACTATCACGAATAAAAGGAAGAAGTTGAACAATAAAGCAGTAAGAAGAACTTAATGAAAGCGTTACATTGCTATGCTGAAATGAAAACCTTTTGGATATACATAAAAAAAAGTTTTTTCTAAAAAAAATGTTTTTTTTGGGGGTCGATTTTTATCAACTAGAAAAAAGGTTGGCATGAAATATTCACTGCATTCAATTGCGCATTTAATGATTGGCAATCAGACCAATTGAAATGAAATTTAATTTTTTTAAAGGTGTTATCTCGGATAAAAATGATTGGAACAAGAAATGGTCAAAAGGTGATTACAATGATTATTTGGGGTGAGTTTCTTGGAACAATTGGAATTTTTTTTCTTTCATTTTGGAAGAAATGCTAATTTTTTTTTTATCGGACATCTTAAAGGTTTGTGCTTTGGGTCGAGGGGTCGATGTACTTGACAACTGACCGGAATGTTGAGAGAAATGAGATGTGATGTTGAGATCAAAGTTTGAGTAGAATTTCTGTGCATATTAAAGGTACGATGAGTTTTTATAAGGTTTAATGAGACAAATTTTTTTGAATTTGAAGAAAATATTAAAGTATTATTAACAAATCATGTGTTACTATGAATGGATGAAGCTAGGAAGCGAAAAAAATTTAAATTAGATTTAATTGAGTTTTAAAAAAATTTTCACATCAAAAATTCGTAAATAAATTTTAGAACGTAGTAATTAAGAAAGTTTTATAGCCACCAATCCAAAGTGGTGTAAAATTTTTTCGAAGAGATCGAAAATGTGTGCCACGAGGAAATTTTTGTGTCGAAAATTAAAATTTTTTGTAGACACTGGCGTGGGTAAACCCTTAGAAGCCCTTAGCTTATAATGGTATTTAATAGAGCAATAATGGCCAACAGGTGCTTCGGCACACTAGTTTGCCATTTTTTTTCAAAAAGTATTACGATAAGTGTTTCGCGTGCAGTTTTGGTCATGAGTTACTCAAAAGGTGTGCCGTGGCATAAAGAAGGTTGGCCACCACTGCCCTAGAGTTTATTGAAGGTAATTCTTATAAATACCCAATGAATTCTTAAAAATACCCTAGGATAAACTATAGGATATACTCTAGAAACCCTCACCCGATCACTGATCAACGTAGCTTAACTAATGATAATTAAACCCAATTTAATTTTTTCCAAATTTTTTCAGGTCAGTCAAATTGATTTTCAGTATATTCAGAATTTCTAAAAATTGCATACCCCTACCTCTTATTCATTTAAAATACGACAACTTTAATTTCTTCTTTTACCAACCAAATGCAAATATTTAAAAAATTTTATTTCAATATCTAGCACAACAAATAAGACGTTAATGAAAAATACGAGAACGAAACTTTTTCATGTTTCTCTCAAAACTTTCGAATTTTTTCCTATTCTATAAATTAGAGAGACACAAGAAATAATGCTAATGTCTTCGTTAAACTTTGAACCATAGAAAGAAAATCTTACTACACATGCTTAACTTTCCATAAAAGTCTTCTTTAACAAACATTTTCATTCCAAAAATTCTTCTCATATCTCTTTTTATTATTTTTCATGGATAAAAAAAAAAATCATATGAAAAAAAATATTATTTTGAGCTCATCTCTTGTTAGTGTTTTTTACACACAAAGATATCTTTGTGTTGATGATGATGACGATGATAACAATAATGCTTCAAGTACGATATGTAAAAAGGGATCCGGATAAAAACGAGGGCATGTAAAAGTTTAGACAGAAGGGATTTCAATTCAATTAGAGAATATAGAATAAAATGAGAAGAAATTTGTGAATAGGAATGGAATTAGAATGAGAAAGAATCTTGAATATGATTTTTCACACATGTATGATTTTTTTGTAATCCTTTGGCAATTATCGTCCTGATTTTGCTGACAAGTATTGTCGATAATTTTTACTTTGATGAGGATTTTTAAGGATTATTAAATTTGTGATTCTTGTTATTTCAGTATGATAATTTTGAATAACTTGATAATCTTGATAGGGTCCGTTCACTTATGATGTCTAATTTTTAGGGAGAAGAGAGGTATGAGACTGTGTGACAATCTCAAACAATAGAATTTTGGGGAATTTTGTTGTCTTAAGGTTTTGTGGCAGATGGGGGGGGGGGGAGGGTCTAAAAATCTGATGAACGTTATAAATTAAAGACCTAAATCAAGATTAAAATTTTTATACCTAAATAATTTATCTGCAATAAAAAATATTTTTAACTTCTCAATATACAAGACTAAGACCAAAAAATCCTTAAATTCTGATCAGATTCTAAATTCCAAGAAGACTCAAAAGCTTAAATTTCTCTCAACATTTCACAAAACAATTGCTTCATAAATCCCCACACAAGATGACAACAACCTACGCCATGCATATATACACAATCATTCATGAATAATTCCCAACATGCATGTGATTGGAATCACATATGAATTCATAACAGCTCAGTTTCTCTTATTAGGTTTCATGTTAATTTTTTCTGTGTGTTTTATTAACTTAAATGTAATCCGAATCAAAAGTGTAAGGATGTTTCATGAATACACACATATGTACATATTTTTGCAATATATCACGTTTTATTAATACAATATGAGAAGTTGACTTGATGAGAATGGAAAGTTCTTGAAACGAGGAAAATTTGAGGTTAAGATTGTGTCATAAGAAGCAAATGATCACAATCGTGTTTTGTATTTTTAACGCATTTTCAGATTTCAGTCGAAAGCTAGTCGCTATTGTCCTCATTATGTCCGTAATACAATCCTTG
Organism: Chironomus striatipennis; assembly: GCA_026123125.1. Lineage (NCBI taxonomy): Eukaryota > Metazoa > Arthropoda > Insecta > Diptera > Chironomidae > Chironomus > Chironomus striatipennis. The sequence continues at coordinate 37,757,742 of CM047393.1, forward strand.
GATGCAACTATATAGTCCCTTGCCTAAATTTTTCTTCGAGTTCTGTGACTTTCTGACAAAGAGATGGGATATACCACTTGGTGTAAAAATTACGCCAAGTTCGTAGGTATAATTTCTCCACCAACACTTTTTTAGACTATTTAAGTGGTTTTCTCTCTGCTTTCTAAATAGGAATGGTCTTCGAAAGGTGGGGTATATTATCTGGGGACCATTTTTTTTTTTTTTTTATTAAGATGATAGAATCTGCTGAGATTTTGTTGAAATTATTAAAAATATAAATTTTATAAAGACACTACTAGTCACATTTTAACTTTAAAACTTTTGGCGACAGAAAGTGGGTAAATTTCATGCTAACAATTGATAACTTTTATATTCAAAAATATTTTATTAAACTTAACTTTTACGATTGTTTCCAAAAATCTCTCATTTAAAGCTTTTTTATGTCGTCTCGATAAGCAAACAAGAAGTCAAGAAAAAAAGTTTTATGCGAATTCTTCTCGCATTCATTATCATTGTGATTGGTGTCATTTACAAGAAGCCATCCATTCTAATCTTTCCTATGCCTCATTACATTAATGCAGTGTTCGTGATTGATTGTATAATAAGAGAATAATGGGAAGCTATTATGGCGACTTTTTTTATATCAATAAACATTTTGGCTACTGATGCTGACTCAAAAGTGAGATTGAAAGATTTCGGAAATTTGTTCTTCATCTTTAGTTGATGGAGCGTCGTTGATTATTTAGGTCATGTGAGCATTGAGCTTTTGGAATATAAAAAGAAAAATTTCATTGGAAAATTCATGTTTTAAAAAGTTTATTTTTTTAGCTTTTGTTGAGTTAAAAATTGGATGATTTACGTTGATCTGATAAATGCTATTGACTGTACAAATAAAATGACAGATTGAATTTATTAATGTTTGATTGAGTGAGTATACATAATTCTGAATATTTATGAATTAAAATTTTTAATGTAATTTCAAAATTAACACTGAAGTCGGAAAGAGGAGCCTCGAAATAGAATTTTTAAAATGAAAACGTTCAAAATGTTTCTAAATTTAGAATTTTTGATTAATCGAAAAACAGAACAGATCATTAAAAAATTCTAGTCTGTTTTAAATCAGGGGCCGTTTGATTGGATTTTATTCCTCTACTTTACTTAGCACATAAAACGTAAATTACACTAAAAGCAACTTTTAAGACCCTAGCAGCTTTTACTAGACACCACTCCCTCAATTTGGCATGGGGCAAAATACTAGTTAACTTCTTTTCATCTCGTCTGAAAATAATTGAATTAAATCAATATTCAATGTCAATAAAAAATAAAACATCCTGTATGAATGACATGAAATATTGAGTATATATTTGGTGAGCAAATAAATTTAAAATCCAATAATTAATATTTATAATCGTTGATAGGCATTAATGGATCTACAATAAGTTGCAATTATATCAATAATTTAATAAGAATTTAAAAAGTAATTTTTTGATTTACCTTTTTTAGCCTTTGACGACCATAAACAAAAATTTAAAAATTTTTCAGTTTCAAAATATTTGACAAAAAAAATTAAAAAGTTAATTAAACTTAACAAATACATATGATCAGGGACATAGCCAGAAATTTTTTTAGAAAAGAAAAAAAAACCCTAGCAAACTGAAGAATCTTCCCGAAATGGGGAGGAGGGGGGAGGGTTGAAGTGTTAAAACCCCCAAAACCCCCCTGACTACACCCCTGCATATGAAATAATGTTGAATAAAATGTCATATTTTTATTTTTAATAAAAATTTTATTTATTATAACAAAAGATTCTTTGCATTCATTATGTAATGAAATTTTAATTAAATTAAATTTGTATTGATTGTTTTCAATATATTAAACAAATTGATCAAAGCTTTCCAACATCATGAACTTTAATTAAATTTTACCCATTATAAAAAAACCGCTCGTGTATTGAGCAAAAAAAAGTCACCAATTCATAATTGATTTTATTGAGAACCGTGAATACATAAAATTCAATTAACTACATTCATGAACTGAATTACATTAAAATAATGTAGTAAAAAGTACATGTAAATTAGTTGAAATGTTGCATTAACCATTAATGAATGAGTTGAATATAAATGTAGCTGGACTGCGCCATCCAATCGTTTGTGAGGGTGAAACCACCTCATTAATTATCAACTACCATAAAGTGTATGTACGCCACACAATGTACTGAACATAATAAATATTGCACAATTTTTCCGCCTGAAAATAAAAAAAAATAATCAAGTTTATGATTGAATTATTGCTTCACGTCTGAACAATGTGAAACGATTTAATCCTGTTGTAAAGAAGGTTGCCTTTACCTGCAGCTATTTGCAATCAATAATGTTTATATTGTTGTATACACGTTGTATAATTCAGTAATTAATTTGAAAGGATTCACAGCTATTAGTAATGAAAATTAATATTGCAATCTATTGTTAAATAATTTTAGCAAAATAGAGTTTATTTAGTGTTGAAGTTAATATTATTGTTCCAGTATAAAAGAATTATTGATGCATATAATTGTTAAGTATGTCTAAATATGAAAGTAATTAGGCAATACAAATAATTACAAAAATTTGTCTAAAAATGTTTTAGTAAAAACTTTATTTATGATTAAAATTTTTAACTCGGTGTAGGAATGGTTTAGTTCATTTAGGGTTTTAAAAATTTTTGATCGATTATTACAAAACACATTGTTAAAAAATGTTGTTTTCACAGCAAATTACACTTTCTAATATTTTAATATTGTTAAAATACCAATTTAAAATGTTAATTAAATAGTAATAAATTATGACAAAATAAAATTTCCTGCAAAAACAAAAATTTTAACAATATGTTTTGCAAAAATTGGTCAATTATTTTTGAATCTGAAATGACTGTTTTTCTCCGGGACATTCTTCAATGTTCTAGTGTTCAAGTACAACACCGACGATGAAAAATGTTCATTTTCGAATCATATTCAAATCGAACTCGATTTACAGTCTCTTTTTGAAGTCTCCGATTTTCCGATTTGAGTAGAATTTTTCCGGAACAAAACGATTTTCTCAAAAGAAAAAAAAATTAAAACTACATCTTAAAAATTAATTTTCATATCCTTAACAATCCAAAATTCAATAATATAGGCTAAATATTAAGCAATCAAGAGCAACAATAGGTATAATTTGCATTCATTTGTATGTGGTATTGTTTTAATATCCTATGTTAAACAACGTTTGAAAACAAAGCCATTTTTAAATGAAAAAGTTTTCAACATAAAAAAACACGTACCTACAAAAAGGCGCGAAAATTCAACTTTTCCATTGATTTTTCAATTGCAAATTAGTGCACTATTCATAGTGTAATTTATACCCAAATACAATAATTAACAAATCATAATCATAAACTTTTCAATTCATTATCAAACTTTTCATACAAAAACTAAAAACCTCGTTCAATATCATAGAAAAAAAAGCACAAAGCCTTAACCTTATGTGTAGATGCACAAAAGAACTGAAAATGATTATTCAGCAGAAAATCAAAATTCAAATTATTGATTACTATTGAACAATGATAACAATTGTCTTAAATCTAATCAAATATTTGAGCATTTAAAAATCATCGAAAAACTGATGCACTCAATAAGTCTTCATTTGAAAACTTCCACCAGAATCAATTAATCATAATTTTATTGACTCAATTACTAATTTATCAACCTACAAGCACATAAATTACCAATTAGTGATATGAATGAAGAATAAATTGAAAATTAGAAGACAATTTGAAAATTAATTAATTTATCTATTACCTATAATTAAATTTTCAATTAATTTAAATTGAAATAATTTGATTGATTCTTGTGAATTTTAATATGATGAGTATTTTGATTAAAAGTAAGATTTTCGGAGTGGAGTGATGAAATTGAACAAATTCAAAGAAATTGAGTAAATTTTGATGGAATTAAGGACGCAGTTAGGTTTTGATTATTTAATTGAAAAATTATTTCAAAGTTAAAAAGTTTCTTCTTTTCAAAAAAGTTTTTTAAGGATGGCAGCCGGTGTGTTGCCAGAATTTTTTTCTAGATGAGTACCAGTTGCGTAGCCAGGGGGGTTTTTGGGGTTTTTACCCCCTTCTTTCAGGAAAACATCTTCAATTTCTAGGGTTTTTTGAGAAAAAAATCATAAGAAGAATAAGTTGTGAATATTTTCATAATTCATCACACAACCACTCAACCATACTGCTGCACATATTGTTCCTCACCATTCCTCAAAATATCCACTTATTGAATTGAATTTTATTTATTCAAAAATTCATGATTTTCACCCAACTATTTATTCATCCATGCTCCCTCCAATTTCCTACCATAAAAATCGATTTAAATCAAAACCATCAACTGCTGCAAATTGCAATAATCCTTTTTTTTCCCTCTTTCTCTTTCTCTTTCTCTATGCATACATGCATAAACTTATTTATAACAATAAATGAATAAGTACATGAATATACATTTTTTGGACACCAATAAAAATGAAAAATCAATAATAATCTACAGAAAAAAATGAAAATAAAACGATAACAACAAAAATGCGGGTAGATGTTGCTTTAGATTGGTAATAACATGCTGTACAAAAAAAAAAAAAAAATATGATTTTTCTTTTATTCTGTATTTTCGATATATTTATTGTCAAAACTGGTGCTTGATATGCTTTTTTGTGGTTTATCGCTCTTTCGACACAGTTTTATATGCATACTGTATGCTTTTTTAGCACAGCTTTTTTGTGAAGGTAACTTTATAGATTTGTGGTTTTTATTGTTTGAGCTTGGTTTATGGTGGATTTGTAAAGATATGGATGGTATTGATTGTGCTTGAGATGTGCTTTGTCATGTTCAATATGTACCGTGTGCTTTTGTTTTTTAGATAAGATTGAAAGGAGTATTTAGTGATTTAGATTGGAGGCGAAAAATTGGTTGTGTTCTTAAAAAAAATAAATAAAAAATTGAAAAAGTTGGAAAAAATTGGCAAATTTTGTAAGTCAATTTGGACCTAAAAAAAAAAAACTAAATTTCAACATTAACTTTGATAACTTAAATGATCAAATCAGAAATTTTTTTCTATGGTGAATTCAAATGGAAAAGTTTTGGAGATCTAAATCAGGGACATAGCTAGGAGAGGGTTCAAGGGGTTCAGGACCCCCATTCAAGGAAAAATTTCTCAATTTTACTTGGGTTTTAAAAAAATCATATTTTTTTTCTTCTTTTTCTTCTCTCTAGGGGGATCCAGTCACCCCAGACTACATACCATTGTCAAGGTTAAATGCGCTCCAACTATTACCACGACCTAATCCACATCCAATTTGCATACCAGTTTTATATTACTCAGTAATAATTTGAACATAAAAGTGTTTCGATTTATGAATTTTATTATGAAACGCTTGTAAATTGCATACAATGACTGAGTAGATAGATGAGACGTGTTCTTCGAAATGGCGACAAAAATGCATTTTTTTTATCGAATTTCAGTAATCGATTGGATGTTGATCTCGTTATTTTTTTCTAGTTTATGTTCTCACATCGAAGTTATGCTATGTTGTACATTTTTCATATGTACTGCATAGAAAATTTTTGTTGTCAAACTCAATTAATTAAAGCTATAAATCAAAATTTTTTCTACTTTAGTGCCTTGTAACTTGTTAATTATAGATTTTAATCCCATTTTTTATCTCAAATTTATTATCATTGTATTATTCAACTTTTAATATAGTTTTTAGACTAATAATATGAAGAATTTTATCGATTTTGGTCCATGTCAAGATTAATAGGATACGATTATCGTATTATGTGTGACAATTTATGATAATGTAAATACGTAAAATGAAGGAAATTTCGCATGACATCGACCGATACTGGATTGTCGCTTTTGTTTAGTCATCGTCATTCAACTTAATGATACGAAATTGTTGATGCGATGGGAAATGACATTTCCGGAAAACTGTTGATATTATTATTTTAATTAATTGGGTCACGAGTTTAAGAGGATTACAATACGACAGAATATTGAGTCAGACGAGGGTGGGGATGGAAGATAAATGGAATGACATTTTCAATATTGGCTCCCATAAAATTTTAAATAATTAATTATTGACTAAAAAACAAAAAGGATAGGCCATGCTGGAAGGTTGAAAGGGTTAGGGATGCAATATTGATTTTAGACTATTAAATTTTCCAATTCTTAATTTACTTTAATTAACTTAGAAACTTTTTTTTCTGCTATCCCAAGCATTCTCTTAAAGTTATTTTGATTGTTTCAAGCCTTCCTTTTTAGACCTTTCAAATAAAGTCACAGATGTCAAAATGATTAAATGGAGGAACTTTGTTTCAAATCTTTTTTTCTTCCTTTTTCTGTTCTTCTTTTCATTCTTGTTTTAGGATTTCCACAACAACATTTAAAGTTGGAATTGTTTTGAGGGGGTGTTGGAATGTGAGAGATTTTTTTTGTTGAAATTTTAAGGACTTGAATGAATGCAATTATTGACTGCTTGTGATATATAATTTTTAGAGAGGAAATTGGATGAAAATTCTAATTAAATTTAGGTTTAGTTTAGGCTGCTGATTTGAAGATAAACCTAAATTTTGCAATAAAAAAGTCATTGGTGTATCCATAAATTTAACTGCAGGAGTTAGAGACTGTAAGAGGTAGAGGGAAGTAAGAGGCCATTCACTTATTACGTAATGCTTTAAGGGAGAAGTTAGACCAAGAGTTTGTTCCAGTTTAATGGCATGGGGGGAGGGGATCACGTAATAAATGAGCGGCCCCTTAATTTTTATTTATTTATACAAAAGTCCTGTCAAATTGAAATTTTATATTGAGAGGATGGGTAAGGGGTTAGCGATATTCCGCTCAAACTTCAAGACAAAATAAAATCAGTGCTTGTTTCGCAAAGCATATCACCAAAAAATGAAAAAAAAAACTGTTATTTTTTCCGTTTTCCACGTGTAAGCAGAAATTGCATAAAAATTTTACAACAAGCTACAAGCAGCGATCAACAACAGAAAAGTGTGAGTGAGGCACCAAAATTGCTATTTTTCCGCTTACAAAGCAGAAAAAAAGTTGTGAAAATTGAATTTTCTATACAAACTATATACAAATACATATATAATGGCAAAAAGGGCGATAAGGAGGAAAAGGAGAAAGGAAAAAAAATCAAAAGCTTATTGTTGCTCTAACGGAGCAAGCGGGTGAAAAAAAAATTGTAAAAAAAGAAAACATCATAAATACGACTTTAGACAACGTAATTTTCCTCATTCCGTACTTATAGATTCACAATATTTCTAAAGTTTCAGCAGCAAACAACAGCAGCAGTGGCAGCAAAAAGAAGCATTGTTGATGCAAATTTATGCACATACACAATGAGCAAAGCATTTTATTCCCTCATCTTCTCTCTTTTCTGTATATGTGCTTCACTATATGAAGAAAAAGAAAATTTATATTCAATTTCTAGCTATTTTCATACGCTTTCATGAGATCATTTCATAACTTTTTTTTGAATTTTTCGAGTATGTATGGAGAGATGAACGAAGATAGACATATAAATAATCTTTTTAAGGGGGTTGGTGGATGGTGGGAAGTTTTCGTTAACGTCAATCTTAAATAAGTATTCATTACTTTGAGGGTCGTTTGTAAAATTCATAACGCAAAAAGCGACCGTTTTTGATACCCTCGTAGCAAATTTTGTTTGAGACTTAAACCCCTTCCTCCTCCCTAAGCGTTACGAATTTTACGAATAATCCCCAATGTACTTTTTTTGGATTTTTTTGACAAAAATTTAACAACCTAAAAACTATGTTTAACTAGATTTTAAAAAGATTTTTGCTTAATAAAGTGATTTCTACCACTCATTTTTTTGAACTATTGTAAATAAATTAGCGAACTATGTGAAACATAAGCCGTCCATTACGTAATGCGTCAAGTAAAAGGACTAATAAGAAGCCATTAAATGTATCAAAGAAACAAAAGCATTCTTAAAGTTTGTGCTAATTGAACTAGACTAGAAAACCTGTGAAAATCTTATTTAAATTTCACAGTACAGACGACAGACGACATAAATCCAACTAAAAGTAAACTTTTTTCACAGCTTTATATCAACCTAGATTTTATCTCTTTTATTTCATTAAGTAAATCAATAAATATAAGTGCTCTGAATTCCCTTCTGTTTATAATGAAAAAATATGGAAAATTTTCATCACAATATTAACAAACAAAGCTTAATTGTTCAACAATTGCTTCAATAATGTAAATAAGACACCTCAAAAGTTCCCACAGACAAAAAATAAATAAGTTTTAAATTGTTTTTTAATTCAATTATGAATATTAATTTTTAAAATGAATTTAAAAATTTAAATTACATGAAGTGCCAAAGTCCCCCTCAATGTTGTATTTATATTTTCTTTTCCAAACTTTGGCTTCAAGCATAATTTCTGCATCAATTCTCTTCTTTTTTTTCTTCTCTCCAACAAAATAAAGAAAAAAGAAAGAGAGATATAAGATATATCCATGTATAAATAAATAATAGAAAATAAGATAAGTGGTAAAATATTCTACGTCATATTGAATGAATTTTATGCTTGTCCGCACATTGATATCACATAATGGGGGTCGTTTGCATATTTTGTTTGGCTTTACGTGGGTCAGGCTTGGCTTGAAATTACCAATATTTTGAATATTTTATAGGAATTAATCGTAATTGATGTCTGCTAAGTATTGATAAGAATTGATTTTTTGACTAGATTTTAAGTGCTTTAGGGCGCTAAATATTTTGTTCTTTTGGATTGTAATTTTGAAAAATTATTGCTCTAATTATGGGGTCGTTAATTTATTACGTAATGCTGGGAGGGAGGGGGTTTGGAGAAAGAGCAATAAAATTTATGAGAATCTCATTGTTCTTTTTTGAAAAACGACCGTTATTTTGTTACGTAATAAAAGAACGGCAAATATGTTTTAAAGATACTAAGTAACGCTCCTATTGGTAATTGAACCTACACCTTAACTGATTTCAGTAACATTTTTGATCTGATTTACAAAGTTTCTAGAGCTGGTAAGAAACTAACCTCCAAAAAAATTAAACATTTATTCAAAATAACTGTCTTAAGTTTTATTGATCCTCAACATTCAAATCCACCCCAATTAGGATAGAATATTCAAATCATCCAATAACATTATAACAAAGTACGATCATTATTGTAATGAATTGTTGACGCAGAAAATTTGGTACATGGTCTAGATATTGAATGATATTATGTGGTCTTAGCGTTCAATAATCTTTCAATTTTATATATATTCACCACTTGATAGAAATTTTAGAATTTACCAAGCATAAAAATTATTGGAAAGGTCTTCTCGTCTTATATCGCATCAGCATAATAAAGGAAGCTAAAAAAATTTCTCTTCTAAAGCCAAAGACTTCATCTGTTGAATTTTTAATGCCAATTTAGATTTCCTTTTTTCCACTTTTATGATATTCCCTGCTACTGCTCTTCTCTCTCCCTCCCACATCCACAGTTTTAGTTCTGTTGTGGGTAGACAAGGAAAAAATTTCATTTTCTTTATGAGTGATGCTCGACATCTCGTAGAGCAGAGGAGAGAATGAATAAGGAAAATATGGTTGAAAATGAATTTTATTTCCTCAATTGAGTCATCATTAATTCATCACATTTGTGCATAATGCAATGTGCATAGGAAAAAAATATATTCTTCGATGATATTGAGGGATGCTTGTCTGTGGAACAAAAGATTTAGTTTTATATTGAAGATGGCTGGATGCGGAACTTTAAAATGCACTTTGAGAACTATTTTGAGATTGTTAGTTTGTGATGTCAAGCGAATAAGGTTCTTATGATTTTCTAGATTCTCGAGTGCCATGTCCTAGTCATAGATTGATTTAAGTAATTAGGTAATTGAAGATATTCATAGCCTCTTGATATCACCTCCAAACGCCCCCACAAAACCAATGTCAAAGTTTACTTTTGAAAATTGAAGTAGAAGACTGTAAACTATTACAAGATATTACAATTATTAAGTCAGCAACTCGAGAAAATGGCAATAATCCTTTGAAAAAGACATTAACTGATTCTATTTAAAGTGCAATGGATTTTTTTATTTTCCGCAATTTCAAAAGGTAAAAAGTTTGTTGTAAAGTAAAATAAATGTAAATGACGTCAGAAGTAGCTTTTGTGCTTCCTTATAAAAGGATTAGTTTGCAATACAATATGAGGTAGGAATAATACATTTTTAAAAGAAATTTACCTGCATTTAGTAATGAAATAAATCATCTTATATTCTGGATTTTCTGTTTTATAATGAAAAAATCCAGAACTAAACATTTTATAAGAATGAGACAGAGTTGATACCTAGCATGTGCCTTCAAAAAGGTTTGCCTAGGCGTAGGCAAATTGAAATCAAAGGCACCTACCTTTGCCTTTGTCAAAGGCAGAAAAAATTGCCTTTGCCTTTGTTTTGCCTTTGCAAAGGCAGAACTTTGTCGTGGTGCCTTTGAATCTTTGCCTTTGTAAAAAAAAATTTTAACAAAAAGTTCCAAAAATTGATAAAATTTAAAAATTTTCAAATTCAAAAATATCAAAGGCAAAGCTAGGCAAACTCAAAGGCAAAGGCATTGCCTTTGCAAAGGCAATGTTTTCGTGCGTTTGCCTTTACTGTGCCTTTGCAAAGGCAATATTTTCGTGCCTTTGCCTTTACTGTGCCTTTGCAAAGGCAAAGGCTTTGCTAGATCAAAGGCAATGCCTGAGCAAAGGCACCTTTGTATCAACTCTGGAATGAGATTCTGTACTTTCTATCTTTATCTATGCCTATGCTGGTTGATTTTTCCAATTTTAGGTATACTAAATGAAAAGGTTTAGAAAGGGATAAAAGAGGCATTTTAAGGTAAATTTTCCAATTTCAAACTTATCACATACCAAACAGAGAACATCTCAGAAAACTTTTAGATTATTTGCCTCAAAAAACTTCTTCAAATATTCGAAAACGTGATGATTTTATTGTGCCATTTATGAGACTCATCTCCATAGCATATCCTTTTTCTCACTCATTTCAATAATACTGGATTTTTTTCCTATTTTATTTATTTATCTTTACGACCATACCAAATTGACACTCATTTTAATTCCACATAATCCTACTTATTTATATCTTTCATCCACTGATTGTCTACCAAAAATTGACATAAATGAATTTATCAAAATGAGGAACAAGTTTTTCCTCTTTTTCGGATGTCAAGTTTTCATATTGAATGAATATGTTTGTGCTGGTTGTTAATTGGAACTAATCCTTTTCTGTTAGGCTTGGTGATATGAATTTTTTGGGTATTGATTTTTGTGTGAAGTAATAGAGTGTTTATGTATGAATTAAAGGTCGACTGGGATGTCTGATGCTATGGATCAAACTTAGCGTAATTAAAGGTTTGAATTCAAGTTTATGGTCGTTCAAAAATGACGTTCAAGGAGGGGGTTGAAGTCGAGAACAATAGAATATTTTGGAATTTTACTGTTATTTTTTGAAAAATGACACTTAATTTTGGACGATATTTATAGACGATCCTTTTAGAATTTTATGTTCTCAGAGTTAAATCGAGTAAATTCTCAAAAAATATGTTTTAATAAAATAAAATCAAATACGACTAAATACCCACCCTTAACAATGACCAAAAAAATTCATTTTGATATTTAGTCACATTTAAAGGTAAATAATATTCACAAAATGTCATCGAAATTGACATGGCATCAAATTATTATTATCCCAAAGGCAAAGAATCTATTTTTGATATATAATACAAATATTGTTGATATCATGTCCAAAAACAGGACATTCAATAATGTTTTTATTCAAATGCAGATAAATGTCCATAAGGTAAATCTAAATATCACAAATATTTATTATTTTATGAATCGAGTAGGTAGATGTGAGGATAATGTCAGGAAAGTTATTTTGTAATAAAAATTGAATCAAAATTTATAAGAATTTTTTTTATGAAAAATTTGAGTTTTGCTGAAAATTTGAAAAATTCTTCTTGCGTTAAAATTTCTTTGTAACACTTAATTCCGCTCTGTTTCATCACAAAACCTAATTTATTAATTAAAATATTTTTTTATAGCTTCACAAATTTCTCAAGTAAAAACAAAAGCCTTCAGAATTTCAATAAAATTAGATTCAAAAGATTAAAAGTCTTAAGATCCAAAATACCTGTAATTACCGTTAACGTCAGAGCTGCCATGAACACAAGAATCAACTCAACCGAGTCCTAACATTATTCTATTCAATTTTATAGTCGCTTTAAGCGAGCTTAAATTCACGTCGTAAAATGTCACGAAACTATCCAATATTTTATGTTCATAATATTTTTTTTTATGTTTCCAATCTACTTGACAGTATATCCGATCTGATTGATGGAGAAGAAAGAAATAAGATAGGAGAAAATTAAAGTGTCTACAATAGGATATAGCCTTGACCTACTTCATCAGATTCGACAAAACATAATAAAATCTGAATGTAAAAGTTCGATTTCTTCTTCGTGCTTCGAGTTTGAGTCAATTTCTTCTTGTGGCTCGGATGAAGGTGTATTGTTGATTGACGAAGCATGAAAAGAAGAGAAGGAAGAAAAATAACGAAGTGAATAAATTTTCATTAGTTTTTGAATTCGTAATGAAGTTTGTGTGAACAATTTATTTTTTCTTTGTAACCACAAAATTCGCTTCTGTCGTGAAAATTTCTTTACTTGCTGTTCTTTTCATGATCTGTGGTATTTGCAGAAATGATTGTTGTTTTTTTGAAAAAAAAAGTAAAATTTTATGAAAATCAGCAATTAAAGCGCATTTTCTAGCACGTCATAAAATTTTAATGCTGTTTAAGTTTGAAATTTTCCTAAAGGCCCGTTCACTTAGTACGTTCGCATTTTAGGGGGGAGAGGGGGTCTAAGATTTTGTAACAGATTAAACAAAACAAAAGAATTTTTATACAAAAAGCGTAACAAGACCCCCTCCCCGGTCTAAAAAGTCATTTTTTTGCGTAACGTACTTTGTGAACGGCCCCTTAACAAAATAATAAGTAATTTTTTTTGTAAGAAATCCAGTCAAAGCTGACTAGTCAGGAGACTAATTGGGAAGGAGCTTTGTTCAAATATTTGCAAATTTAGTTAGTTTCTGAAAGTTAAAGGTTCGAATTCAAGTCATTATAATTTCAGACTTTTCATTTTTTTAAAGTTTAGATACTATAACTCTTTTATGTACGAGATCAAGTCAAAATTGAGCTTCTTGGTAGCTCTGTATTTAGGAATGGTTCAGGCAATATTTATATATGTCTTCATATAAGGAAATTGACAGTTACTTTTTTTTTCAAATTTTGAAAAAATTCACTAACACTATCAAATTTTCAGTACAAAAAACTGAGCAAATCAACTGAGCTATGGTCGGCGTTTGGTCAATGCTCAGTTGTATGAAGACATATATAAATATTGGGTTCAGGCATAATTGAAGCATAATTTGAAAAATTGGAACAAAATCCACAAGATTATAGTTTTATTAAAATATTGTTAGAGCTTGGTTAGAATGGACCTGAAATTATCTACTTGTGCCAACATCAATAAAATTACTGAACCATGTTACTAAAATTCAGACCTAAGTGGACAAAGCTTATGATTTACATTTTCTCCTCTTCCGAAACATAAGCTAAATATAAAGTTCCTTCTTGATGAAATCACATCAAATTAAACACTTGATTGAATGCATCTTGAAAGTTCAAGAAATGAAATTTTCCATTCAGCTTTGCGATTACACACAACAACAAAAACATAATAGAGGAGAAAAAAAGAAGGAATCACAAAACGTGATGCAAGCATAGAGGAAAAAAAATTGTTTTTGTGGCAATCTCCTTGTTTCCTACTCTCTCCATTTATGTATGAGATAATTTCACGAATCATTGAACTTTTTTTACCATGAAAAATGCTTTTTTTATTTATTTCACTTGAAATATTTTTCTGAGCCGAACAAAAAAAAAAAAGAAAAACTAAACTGGAAGAAGTTGAAGAAGAAAAAAAATAACACATAAAAGCATGAAGGAATATCCTAGCATCTCTGAACAAATACGTTACGTGCGAAATTTGAATTTGTTCTAAAATAAATCGCATTAGTACGGCTTATTTTAGTACAAGTCGTCCGTTAAATTTTTAAGAAACAAATAAAGATTTATATACTTTCTACTTGTTATAATTAGTTTAAATTTTTTTATATCAAATTTCATGGCTGAAATTACGGAAAAATCATTATTATAATAATTAAAAATTTAGGAAAACACTTAATTTTGCAAAAAAGAATTTTTCTTGGTCGGATTATATGTAAAAAAAGATTTGAATTTTCGATTTTTTTCAAAAATTGAGGGCCTTTTAACTAAAAAATTAACGGACAAAACCGCTGTTCAGAGATGCTAGGGAATATCGAGAGCGATTTTCTATTTGGTTCGGATTTTTGAGTTTTGAATGTGAAGGGGTTCTTCAAAATAAGATGAGTGGAGGAAATAAGGATCTAAGAATTCATCATTGAATCAAGAAGATTCATTTGTTGTCGTCCTATATTCACTCGAGAATTTGAGAATCATAATCTGTATCTTTTTTAGGTTAGTTTTTGTTTGTAAGCTGATTCTGAAAGGAAAGTGCTTAAAATTGAATATTTTGATCAAAATTGTGTCAGCTTAAGTCTCTGTCTATTTCTCTATCTACGTCTCTATGTTTAATTGCTGAATATTCTTGTTTAATTGCTAAATATTCTTGTAAAATTGCTTAAGTTTTTGTATGTAAGTTTTCAGCTGAGTTGGCAAAACGCCAGGCATTGGATTTTGTTTTCCTTGGTTTTAAATTTTGATTGATTTCCTAAACGAGGAAAATGAGCTTTTGTCGGCCACGTGTAACCATCGTGAATTTAGTTAAACTTTATGCCAATTGAGATATTTTATTGAGCTTTGACCAGAAATTTTTATGACAGTATTGAAAAAGCTTCTGATTAAGGGTTCCCGATGCCGAGACCAAGAATTCCCGGGTCTCGAAAATTTTTCGAGATTGAGACTTCGGGAGCCCTTACTTCTGATTTACTTATACTCTTACACTGATTTTCTAATTACAAATATATTAGTAAGCGCTCTCATTAGTTAATATGTGTGCTGATTTCCCAATTGACAGGTTTAACATGCACAGCTTGTCAAAATCCCAAGTTTAATATGCTTTTAAAAATATTAAAAATTTATATGTATTTATAAAAAATAAATTTGATGATTTTAATAATCATCAGAATGTTCCGATCAGAAAACTGTTTTTTTACTTGCTTAATTTAAGTGATTTTTCCATCTATTGCACAAATTTTTTAAGCGAAAAAATCCATAAATATCGAGACATAATAATCTTTTCACTTAACAGTTAAGTGAACAATATTTGTCATCATCATAATTATTCTCTAAAGTGGAAAAATCTCAAATGTACGAAATTAATTACTTCTTCGTAAAATCATAAATTATTCTCGCAAGAATTTCATGAAAAATTATTCATTAAATGCACACGAAAGGAACAATAACAAATGTTACCACAATTTTACTAAAATCTATATTAAATATTCTTAAAAGCCATAAATGCCTCCCGTACATTCACAGAATTGCAAAAAGGACTATGCTTTGCATTTCCAGTTAGCACAAGCTATGGCAATAAAAACTTATAGTAAATGTAAAATTCATGTTTTAACATAAATTCTCAGTAAATCGAAGATAGAATTCATGTACGTTAGTTTTTTTCATTGCAAAAATATTCATCTACAGCTAGTTTTTTACGACAAACAATTTGCTAATTTTTGATGCAACTCTCTTTCTCATGGAATTTTATAGTCCATAAAACCTTATGTTTCATCGTTTCATCCTATCGCATCGCATGACAAATGTTTCCGCATTTTACTTTGCCACATGTAGAACGTATGTATATGAATATATACACAAACACGTACATTCGCATATGGTTTGGAGCGCATGGTAATGTCATTTTGTATACTTAAATAAAGTAAAATTTCCTTTTTTATTCTGATGAGTCTTTTTAGCTGGATTTTGTGGCGACTCTAATTTATGATTAGAATCGTTTTGACTCAATTTAGATTATGTTTAGTTGATTAAATGTGGTTTAAAATGTATGTTGAAGTTTGTTGCCTTAAGAGTCAAATTATCAACATGATTGGGTTCGAATCTTAGCAATTTAACGTGAAATTTTAATTAAGAATGAAATCAAGTGTATAACTCACGAAATTAGCTTCTAATGGTCCTAGTTTAAGTATTTTGAAAGCTTAATCAAGTGCCATAAGGTCAAATACCTCTTGTGTCCCCATCTCCCATCTTATGTTGTTAAATTTAATAATAACTACCTTGAACTACCGAAAATCTATTTTTTAAGACCACGTTACAAAAACAATCTCGTACATTACAAATACCCCATCAAAAATGCGCTAATACTACAAAATCATACCTAAATTCTAGTCTACCGTTTGTGCCTCATCATGGCGCCATAAAAATGGTATCTGCCATCTACTAGTACATCAGTATATTTAAGTAGTGAAAACTAAAAAAAAAGTTCTCAACAACAAGAGGAGCAGTAGCAGTGGTGGAATTCTCATGGTAGATTATAATCGGCTTAACACATTATTTTAATAGACTCTACCCAACTCCCCATACCATGAGCATATATGTCTATGTGCATGTATGTAGATGTTCTCAACTAACATATATTATATGTAATGCTAAGAGTGACTATATCGTGTGCTGTTTAATGTCTTTCTTCTACAGCAATATGAGATTTATCTCTCTTATGCTATTAAATGCATGCCATTTATTATAAAATTGCACATATATGTTGGAGTTCATGTACAACATGATGTTTGCTTGGTTATAATTAAAGAAATAAATGTTTTTTTGCTGCTCATTTAAATTATGTCTTTTAGAGTAAACGATAAAGTTGGAAGTGAAGAATTTCGAAAAGAATTTACTGTTTGTATTTGTTTAAGCGTATTAAGTGGCTGAATGTGGTAATAAAAGAATGAATGTTATTAGTATCAGATTATGTGATTAATTGAAGTTTTTAGATTTATTTTGTTATCATTTGTTGCTTATTTTATGCTGTGTTGCTAATAATTTTTTATATGTAACTCTTGGATTCAAAAATTATGATCTAAGAAAGTTTGGGATTTTATGGGATTTTCGAGGATTAATCCCGAAAATCTCAAATGTATATGTCTTGATTGAAGGCTAGTAGATCGGCTAGTAGGTCGATTTGAGTAACTGAGTAAGTGTTTTCATACAAAAATTAAAATTTTATTCTAACAATCATTTTCATACGTTTGACTTTGAATAAATTTTTTCCGGAACCAAAAAAATTGCTCAAATCGAGGGCCCAGTAATTTTTTTTTAGCGCATTTTCCTCTTGGGAAAAGGACGCTATTATCCGCACTTTGTCCGTCCGTCTGTCTGTCCGTCCGTCTGTCTGTGGAGCTATCTCCTCCTCAGGTTTAAGCTTTTTTGATGCGGTTTTTGGCTTAAAATATGTGTGGTATGTCTGGCTAGAGCTGGCGAAAAAATCAGCAGGAATGGTCACTTCCTTTGCTGGAACTAGCGTAAAAAGTACCAAAAATGCCATTTCTTTGTATGTGTTAGTGTGGTCGAATGCACTAAAATGTTGACTTTTCAAAATCTTAGCTGTCCTCGGTTCGAATCCCACCGATGACAATATTCTTTTTTTTGCTTTTTTTGATACTTTTTTGATTTCTTATGACATCTAATATTGAATTATGTCATAATTTTCCATTTCCACGATTTTCCCGAGTTTTTCCGAGTATTTTTAGTAAAATTTTCAATATTTTCATACAATTTTCATAGATAATTACTTTTTTCATATTTATTTGATATTTTAATTGTTTAATTTTCTATATTCATGGATTTTTCATAGTTTTTCCGGAAAATTTTGTGAAAATTATAAAAACTTATATTTACATAAAAAAACACTCATCAATATAAATAATCAAATTGTCACATTAACATTTCATAAAAGAGAGCAGCGGTAGCGTAATTGGTAGAGCACACGACTCCTACCATAAAGGTCATAGGTTCGATCCTAGCCCCCGGCAAGCTATTTTTTGCTTTTTTTGCGCTTTTTTTATTTTTTTGATTTCTTATGACATTTAATATTTATTTATGTCATAATATTCTATTTTCACGAATTTTCCAAGTTTTTCCGAACATTTTTTAAAAATTTGTAACTAAATACTTTTTAGCGCATTTTTGCAAAAAATGACGCTTATAGTTTCACTTTGTTCGGCTGGCTGGTTCAAGGCTGGATGAGCTCTGAGATCTCAGAAACCAGACATAGTTAAGAGTTCTGTTATGATGAATTATCTTTCTACTATCGAGTTATTCCGGTATCGCTTATTAAAAAATCGTTAAACAATCCACAATTCCTGTAATCAACGATTTAACATTAAATAAGGAAAAAAATTGTTGAAAACCCCTCGATAAAAATTTGAATTTTTTTTTGACCGTTGGAATTTAAAAATTTTTTTGACCGTTATTTTTGGTCAAAATTTTTTTCTTTCTTTTTGAAAGGATTTATATTTATTATTGTGAAAACAGACTTTTCATGCATAGAGCATGCTAGAAAGATGGAATTTAATAGTTTTTGTTACTATTGTACAGTTTTTTTTTAATAAAAATTGTATTTTTTGCAAGATTTTTTGCTGATATAGAGAGAAATTAAGGGATTTTGTAATTCAAAACAGTTTCTATTTAATCGATTTCTGATCGCTGCGACAAAAATGCGCTTAAGTCCCTCGATTAACAACACGAGGACTTTGAACATTTTTTGTTTTTTTTTTTTAATTTTTAATTCTATGTTGCATAATGTTTTTCATCGATTTTTTTTCAGTCAATTTTAAATTTTGGGTAAATAAAGAATGGTTACAGTAAAATATTTGGCTTTGTACTTTTGGGGTTTTAATTCTTTGTGCATTTACTGATCGCGGAAAATGCGCTTTCGTCGGTCACGAGTGACCACCGTTATACTAGTTTGGTTATATCTTGAAAAAAAAATTTAAAAATCCTCTTAATTTTTACATCAAACTTTTTTATCCAAAACTGTTCACAAAATTTTGTGGTACCACTGTTATATCATCAAGCAAAAAAAAACTCTGAACTAACAAATTTAAGATACCGAAAAAATATAATATGAATTTATGCTGAAAAGAAATTTAAGTATCTAAATCCAAAACCATTGCTTTAATCAAGAATTTTCGCATAAAATCCAAAATTAAAATTAATGAATTCTTCTGAAGAAGCAACAAGAAAACAAAAAATTAATTTCGATGCAAATCATCATGATACAACTTTACTGTACGCCTCATACACCCCCAAAAAATAAATTGAATTATAAATTCATTGAATAATTTTCTTAACAGAAACAAAATGAATGAAAATATCATAAATAAGCATTTATGGTGAGTACCTGAGTAAATTGGTCCGCAATCCGCACAGGAAGTACCTTATTCGAAGATAATTGCGGATGGTGATACACTTTTTTATATGCAAACATATATTTTGCCACTTACCCAACGTCAGGAGAGTAATTTTTTGTACTTGGCATAAAAGTTTTAATTGAATTTTTTTTAAGCTTGCGATAAATGAAAAATAATAAAAAAGCTGGTTAATGCACGCATAAGTGTTTTAATTGTATGCAATTCTCATAAGCCTCACAATTTTACTTCCATATCACTCATCGTACATGACTGGATATTGAGCTTACCAACTTGATGAATTTTTATTATTTAATGAAACCAGTCACTTGGTCGATGTTTATTATACAATAAATAACTTAATACTCATTTAAGTGCATTGAAAATCGAGAACATTAATATATTGAAATTATTTTGAATATGCTAAATATAATTGGAAGCAATGGGGATACTGGGGTTGGTTGCTGTCGAGTGTGACTCCTGGTGTGACTTAGTTGAAAGAAATTTTAAAATTTTTTATAGTTTAAAATTTTTAAAAAATATTAAAATTCAGGTGATAATTTTTTTAAGCTTTTAAAAGCCTTTTAAAAGCTTAAAAATTTTTGAAATTTTTTAAATTTTTTAAATTTTTTAAATTTTTTAAATTTTTTAAATTTTTTAATTTTTTTAAGTTTTGTAATTTTTTTAAATTTTTTAATTTTTTGAAATTTTTGAAATTTTTGAAATTTTTAATTTTTAATTAAATTAAATTTAATTAAATTTTTATTTTTTTTTACAAAATTGAAATTTTCATTTCTTTTTATTAAATTTGAATATCAATTTCAATTTTGAAAATTCCTGAAAAAATATTTTAAAATAAAATATCCTGAAAAATGAAATTTGAGCCTGGAAGAAATTTTTGCACCAAAAAATGACAATTTCACAAACAAAAGAAGATGATAAAAAATTATATAATAAAAAAAATTACACATGAAAAAATAAAAACGCAACACAATGTTCATAAAAATATATTTTTTTTTCAATAATGTTTTTTTTTATTGTTGATTTTAAGGCTCTTAAAATACACAAAAGGGCTTTTTTAAATATAAACTTTTTTTCAGCATGAAACAGAAATGAAATATTTCTTGTCTGTACTCTGTATAATATAATATTGTATTGTATAAAAAGTATTACTTAAAAAATAATTATAAAATAAAAAATAATTAATGTGTATGTGAATGTTAATAAATGTGTCACGAGCACAAAATAAAATAAGAGAATTATGTATGCATAAATTTTCGTAGATGAGATACATTTATTTCATACTAAAAAATCATCATTCTGTTGATTTCGCTAGCTGCATATGAAATTAAAAAATAACTTATTTAACATAAAAATTAAATTATTTTGGCCATTTTAATTTTTTTTGATATTTTTTTATATACTTTTTTTTCATCTACAATTGAGATTATGTATCCCTTATTGCCATGTCAAATGTTAGCAAAACTAAATATTTCGATCTTATGCTCCTTAAAATTATGAATCGCGGATTTTCTTTTTGAGAGTCTGTACAGCTATGTTTTGTGTGAATGTTGTACATAGTTTAGTAATTATATTGTTTAAATTGAATTTATAAATCTATATGCATGTAATGTAATGGATTAATGAAGTTGATTTTTTGTGTGTTTTTTTAAAAAAAAAAAATTAAGTCGTCTACGTCTTTAGAAAATTTCAACGCTAAGAAATTACAAAACCTTCATTAAATTAAAGTTCAAAGAAAATTCTTTTATTTCCAAAATAATTTCTATTAGGTTATAAATATACTTTTTCTTCGATAATTTCAAATAAATTTTTACTGAAGTTTAATTGTTGCCTCAGAAAAATGACTGTGGGCTGAAAAATCATCAATTACTCAAAGATAACAAATTTTCAAGTACCAATAAAGCTGGTCTTTTTTGAACCATAACTGTAAAAGTAGAGAATTTCAAATTAAATGAAATTTTGAGTTAAGTGTGGGTTTTGGTAATTTGTCTTCATCGTCATACTTATTAATTTTGTGGTATAAAAATTACAAACTTTTTATAGAGCTTTTAAAAAGAAAAGAGTTGTCAACACAATCTTAAGTGTGGGAAAAGAAATTTGAGGTCGATTTGAATTTTATTATTATTTTTTGTTAAATTTATTGCTTAACAAAATAACGGCCATTTTTTAAAAAAGAACAATTTGATCCTCAGAAATTATATTTTTCGTTATCCAAACCCTCTCCCCCTACATTGTATACTACGTGAACGGCACTGAGGTTAGGGTGAAATTTAAGAACAGGAGTTAAAAACTGTAAATTTTGTATCAAAAATATTTAAAATTTTATTGAATTTTTAACCAAATATTTTTGTTTAAATAAGTAAGACAAAATATGAAGATTGAGGCCGTTTTTAATTTTGCGTACTTCAGTAATTTATTTATTTTTTACATTTAGATCACTTTAAGCTAATTTATAGCTTTCTAACACTCTGTAAAATCAAATGCATTTATAATTTTCAAACTAAAAGCTTCATTGTCAATTTTCTGCAACCAGATGAATTTGCAAGGTTCATTATCATAATCTGAATTAAACTTTTCACATAAAATGATAATAACAAACTTTTAGTTATTTTAACTGCAAAACATAAAGCTACAACATCATTAATCCATTAATTAATTTATCTCATCAAGTATGTATGCTTAAAAAATTGTATGATAAAATAATAATAATTAACAAAACTTTTGCATTAAATTAACAGAAAAAAATGATATTTTCCACAATGATGAATTTGAGGCAAAATTATGAAAATTAATAAAATTGAAAGGCAAAAGAATAATTTTTTTCGTCTGTTTTTCATTTTTTTTAATTAATTTATATTTTTATTTTATCATCTTATGAATGTATATATTATAGTTAAACTTCTATTATCAGAAAAGGGATAACATTTCATTTATTTAAATTTAGCATTTTTTTTTCTCCTATTAAACTTTTTCATTTAGTTCCCTCTTCTAAATGTACATATACACGTATGTATAACTAATTTTATTTTATTTTTCATCTTTTCACATATTTACAATCATGACAAAACACAATTTTATATATAATAAAAAAATTATATAAAAAAGAATTCAAATGAGAATCTCATTTTCATTTCACACAATAGCACACACAATGCAGGAAAAGAAGAAATGTATGTTGAGATTTTAATTAAAATCACATAAAAGTTCTCCTCGAAAATGCTTTTGAGCTCACATCATCAAGTGACATTTTGATTTTTTTTAGTCCTCCGAGCTTTTTTGTTGTCTGTGATGTGTTAATGTACATGTTTAGTTCAAAAATATTCAGCTAACTCAGGATGAAAATGAAGTAAAACTTTTCTATTGTCCGTTTAGAGGAATTAAACTAGAATTGAGTCTGCTCTGGGTTTTGGAAATTTCTATGGATGTAATTTTTTTGGAATGAACAAATTGTTACAGAAATTTTTAGAGCATAAATTGCTTGTTTTAAGGCATTCCATTTTGTATTCATTTTTTAGGTTACAATTTTAGTTTTGCTTAAAATTCGTAACGCTAAAAATGGCCATCACTTCCTCCCCCCTTGGCTGCAACAAAATCTCAAACCCCTCCCTAATCGTTAAGAATTTTTTAAACGATCCAGGGGCGTAGGTAACCAGAAATTTTTTGAGGGGAGGGGGGTTGAATTTTTTTGTATGGAATGAAAAATTTAGGGGGGGTTTTGGGATTTTTTTTTTCTCAAAATCCCTAGCAAATTGAAGAAATTTTCCAAAAAGAGGGGTGGTTAGACAATATTTTTTTGAAAAGAACTCATTCCCGTGGTCAGAATTGTTTTAACTGTTATTTAAAAGTAAACAATCGATTGTAATCGTACAAAAAATTAGATTCATATTTTTGGAATTTTTTAAACTTTCTAACTTTTCATACAAAATTTTTTAAAAGTAAAATTTTTGCATCCAGTTAAATTTTCATTGAAGTTGGCTTTTTTAAAGATGCAACCCTCCTGCAAAAACTTTTCTATTTTTTTTTTAATTTAAATAGATGTAGTTTTTTCTTCAATTTATATAGTTGGAAAACCCTCAACCAAAAATGTCATTTTAAAATAATATTTACATTCGTTTGAAAACCTTTTGATATTACTACAAAAAGAAATCCATACAAAGCTTTAAAAAAATTCAATTAATGTGAATGAATTTTTATTTTGAGCTTATTTATTTTTTTCATTAGGTACTTTTATAGAAAAATAATATTTTTCAAACGAATTTAAACGAATAATACTTTGTGTAAAATCCATAAAAGCAGGAGTGTAGTAAGGGATTTTTCAATGTATTTGCCACTGACCTACCACAAACACCCAACTTCCTAGCTATATCCCCGAATAAATAAATTTATGGAAACATTGCGTGAATCCGTTTTTTGAAAAACATATAAAAAGTTGTATTTTATTACTGAGCATATGAAATAAAATGTCTGCTCAAATCCTTTAAGCCATTATGAAAATATATACGACGAAATGAAAAAGAAAAAAAAATTGTTTGCATACTTAAATTAGAAAATGAGAATATCCAAATAGAATAAATTCTTTTTTTTTTCTTCTCGTTTTTTTAAATTTCTTCAACAAACATATTCATGCACAGAATGAGAGTCATTTAGAAAAGCGGCATTGAATTTGAAATTTAATTAAAATGTTGAAATGTGTTTTTTTCTGCTGGTATATGTGTATGCTTCCTTTTACTTCAATTGTCAGATTTTTTTTACTTTTCAACTTTGTAGGGCTGAATATTATTTGTTGAGGATTAAGATACTCAATTTGGATAGCTTGTACATTGTACAGATTGGTTTTATGTAATTATAATTAAACCTTGATTCTAAGGAATTTTGTTGAAGATTCACATTAGTCAGAAAGGGTTTGTGGGCTCATGGGTGCTAGAGGGGGGAGAGGTAAACTCCCATATTCTCTTGAAGATTACACTAAATATTATTAATAATATTTATAAATATAAATATTATAAATGAAGAACGTCGAAAAGTAGAAAAACCCTCCTAAAAAATTCCTGGCTACGCCCCTGTGTGGACTACTTAGGTTTTAAAACAATTTATGCCCAGAAGTTTGAAGGATTTGTTTCTTGAATTAACAAAAAAAAGAAAAATGAAAGACTTTTTTGATCTTATGTTGAAAAATTCTATGAAGTTAAGAATTTACTTAAGTTAAAGAATTTTTTTCCTTAAAAACTGAAGCCAATGCAATTTAAAAAGATTGCAAAGACCTTCATTAGTGCAAGAAGTCGACTCAATTTAAAGGCTCGACTCTACTCAAAATATGATTAATGTTGAGCCTTGCATCGCATAATTCTGCAATTATTAAATCGCATAAAATTTTTAACTTCGCATTACATTTCTTCTATTCCTGCGAATCACATACACCCATCTCATTATTTTTTTATCATTTCTTTTAATTTATTTCCATTTCAGTCTATTGGCACAGAATTTTTTTTCATCATCATCATCATTATCATCATAATTATATTCTCCTGTTCATTCATTCTTATCATTTCATCACTCATGAATTTGTTGAAAACTAAATTAGAAACTACACAGCAGAAGATTCTTCTTTTTATGCTGCATTCATTTAAAAAACTATATATTTTTATCATCTATCTACTTTTGTGAGCGTGGATGAATGAAATTGAATGAATGAATTAAAATGCTATGTTCATACTAACTTTCATTAAACATACAAATGAAATAAACAAATTTGTTCGTTAAAGGGATTAAGGCAAATATAAGAAAATTAGAATTTCATTAACAAATGTTGTGGGTGGGGGGACAATTTTGGGGATCGTTTGGAAATGATGTCTTTCATAAAATTGATTTTAAGATAATTTTTTGAATGTGCTGAAAAAAGTCATATTTTTGGAGTCAAATTAGGTTAAAAACAGACTTAACATTGACTCAATTGTCAATTTAATCCACTCAACATTGATTGTGATGTAGCATTGCTTTAATGACTCATTTTGTGAATATAATTAAAATTTGACTTAGCACCTAGATGACCATTTCACAGTTCAATCATAATAATCTAGAAAAAGTGTTAAAGTCTTGAAAATTCAATTTTTTTACAGACATCATTTACAATGGACCCTTCGAATTTGATACAGTCATTTACAATGTCCCTTAACTTTAATTTTTTTTTTACAAATAAATGAAAAAGTTTCTTTTGATTATTTAATTCACAATACAACCTACTTCCTACCAAAATCTATCTCAATTGAATTGAATCCATCTGAACCTCAAATTATTGACAAAAAAAAAACTTTTTCATTCATCTGAAACAAAATTTCTATTCCCAAATTTTAATTAA
Organism: Chironomus striatipennis; assembly: GCA_026123125.1. Taxonomy (NCBI): domain Eukaryota; kingdom Metazoa; phylum Arthropoda; class Insecta; order Diptera; family Chironomidae; genus Chironomus; species Chironomus striatipennis. The sequence goes on from CM047393.1 coordinate 37,783,699, forward strand.
ATCATCTAATTTAAATAATGTAACAGTTGTGTCCGTAGCTTAATCCATCATAATGAAATTGTATTTCATTAGCTAATTTTCTCCTTACCTCAATTGTAATTATCATTGTTGTTGTGATTGCATTGTGGTCATTTTGATGATGATGATGATAATGATGCCTTGCATGCTATACAAACACAACTTTACACATTGGCTATACTTCTGTACCATCTTCACATTCGTCCTCAAAGTGACCGTTTGTGGTTATGCGTTGGGGATTTGTTGTCGCTACAGTTTCTACGAAACTTTTTTTGGGCTTCGGTGGTGGGCGTGGTGGTACTTTACGCTCACCCGGTGTACTACTATATAAAGGCTCACGAATTGATCCATTAAGTTGCTCACTACCGTTTGGTGTAGCTGGCAATGGACGATCCTTCATTGTGTATTTAATATTAGCACCAGGACTTGTAAGAGTTTTACTGCTACTGGATGAAAGTTTATTGAGATTTAATAATGAGCTGCCCGTTGCTGTTGTGCGTAGTCCAAGATTATCATATACAGGCTCGACAATCTCAATTGAATTTGTTGGAGATTTTGGTGATGTAATTTCACTAACTACAGCCGGTGCCCAACTACCAGTACGCGGCTTACGTGGAATTGTCACATATCCTTGTTTTAATAATGGCGGATAGATTATTGGTGCTGGTATGAATGGTGAATTTGAACGTGTTGTTGCTAGTGCTATTGTTCGACCAGTCTTTGGATGTTGCAGCGTTCTAAAGCCACTCGATGGCACGGTTGTCTCACCATAAACTGGTGACGTTAAAGGCGATCTACCATAGATGCGTGCATCATGGATATTTGATATTGAGCTCTGTAACGATGGTGATTGTGGGAAGCGCGGGAAGGCTAATAGATCTGGTGGTAAGACACCACCATTTAGTCCATCATCGAAGTATGCTTGTCGAGATCGTGGCTGTGTTGAATCTGACAGCTGAATGGATCGTGTCTCGTCGTCATTTTGAACTGTGAATGGAAAAGAGATTTAAATTAATAAAGTTTTCAGGATAATATCAAAGGTTAAACAAACGTCTAAAAAAATATTCAAATAAAGAATTCAGAAAATATCTAAAAATAACGGTTAAAAAAAAATATTCAAAAAGTAACGGTCAAAAAATATTTTAAAAAGGAACGGTCAAAAAGTGTTTAAAAAATTAATTAAAAAGGTTGTTAACTCACAAAACTTACTGAATATTGTCTCATCCAACAAGGTCTGTTTCATCTCACTGATATCATCAGCATCCTTTTCAATGGTGTCAACATCAGTCCTACGAGGGGGCTTTTCAACCGGATTAACCTCAGTCAGGAGGCTCTTTTGCATTTCCATTATCACTGAGCCACCATCAAGCATTGAATCATTTTGTGTTTTACCATTAAGCTTTGTTGTTGGACCATTTGTTTGTGTCATGAGTAGTGTGTTATCTGATGACGGATTCTTTTGATGATACTTTGTCGTACGGCGACAATAGCAACAGAGTATGACAATTGTAAAGAGTATGATGAAAAGTACACCAACAATAATGCATAAAATCATAAAGAATGTATTTGATGATGCGGGTACAAAGGCGCCACCTTTTGTATAATCTGCTGGTATTTCCAACATAAAATCATATTCATCATCACCGCCACGATTTGTCGCACGACAAGTGTATTTGCCAGCATCACTTGTTCTCAGGCCAACAATTGTCAATTCAGAATTTACTAGACGTAAAATGTCAGAACGTTGTGAGCCAATTGGCTCAAATGTATGAATCTTATGTCGATCACTTTCCCTCAATACACGACGATTGAATATCCATTCAATATTTGGACGTGGCGATCCGCTCACATGGCACTTAATGGTTTCATTCTCTCTACTCGCTCGCAGTTGTGATGGACCGCGAGGCACAATACGTGGACGGCACGCAAATTCTTCTTCATCAACATCCGTCCATAATTTACCTCTTAATCCATCGGGATAGTGGCACTTGGTCTCCATTGTCAATTTTTTATCAATGACAAAATTTCGAAATTCTTTCAATTGACATGTGCAGTTCCACATGTTACCGTCAAGCGTTAATTCACTTAAATGCAGCAAATGTGTGAATGTCGCGACATTTAATTTCTCTAGTCGATTGTTACCCAACTTAATTGTTTTGAGTGGCACATTTATGAATGTTTGATCGCCAATCGTACGAATTTTATTATTATTTAATTCCACATGACTTAAATGCATTAAATTCTCAAATGTACGATCAGCTATGGATGTTATTTGATTATCATGTAATAAAATTTTTCTTATCTTAATTAATGGATGAAAAGTGCCAGCATGAATGACTCTTATGTCATTATTTGAGAGATCCAATTCAATGAGAATCGACAGTTCTGCAAATGCCTCAACATCGACTAACTCTAATGTCGCATTTGCAATTATTAATCTATGTAAATTATTTAAATTATTATTCAACAATTCATTCTTTCGTATTTCAGCAATTCGATTATTTGAGAGATCAAGTGACTGTATGTCGGTGTGTAAGTCAACCGGTATATTCACTTGTCCCGTATCACGACAATCTGCCGTCTTTTTCGACGATTTCCAATGACATCGACATTTATTACATTTTGATTCCCAATCGTTTGCAGAGTCGTTGGCTGTGATGGCGCCGAGTAGTAGCGCAATAAATACCAATATACTTTTCTTCATAATGCCTTCGTTTCGATGTAATTTTCTATAATTATCATATCATTTATAGTCTCACTTCTATTGCGTGACGTAACTTGTTGTTTGCTTGATATCTATCTCTCTCGACTCTTTATGTTTGTATATATATGTACACGTACAAAATGTCAGTTCTCATGGACTCATTTGTGTGTAACAAAATAAAATTACTTTACATATATTTGCTTATGGTGTAATGGAACTAGAAATTGTAATTAACTTTTCACTTTTTTTCCTCCTTCTCTTCTGCTTCAATTTGTATAGCGTTCACTGTCGTATGCCTCTAAGGACATAACACACTTTTTTTCCTGTCAGACAGCTCTTTTTGTCCCCTTCAATGAATGTTTATCGTTGAAGCAACGCACAATTAGTGGAACAAGAAAATTACTTTAGATGACGGAAAGCATTTATCAAAAGAAATGTCGGACATGCGTTAGACAGTTCTGACTTCTCCAAAAAATGATCTTTATTGTTTGCTTCTTGTCTGTTCTGTTCTTTGACTCTTATTATCTAATGATTCATTGAATGTACAGGACGATGACTCTTTTATATCTCTCACTGTGCTAGTGTATGATGGATGGATAGATGGATGAAATAAAAGTGCCTTCAGCTACTGTTGAATTTGTATATATATATATACAGTCTGGAAATGAAGAGATAAACGTAAAGAGTAGATTAGAAATCTGGTTTTTTATTATTTGACATTTTGCAAATTGATAAATAAGTGGCAGTTTGATTCATGTGGATTTTTTGGTATGTGCTTTAAGTTGTATTTTTTCATGCGATGTATGATATGTGTGACTTTTTTTGATGTGTTTTTCAGTGAGGTATGGAACAAATAAATTTATTAGCTTTTAGTTTGTTACAAAAATTTTTGTGTTCCTTTCTTCTTTTAACACCACATTTGAAGATTTAATGTTAGAATCACAGATGAAGATCAAATAATCCGAACTTATTTCTGGAGGCCGTTTATGATTAACAGTTATTACGTAACGTTAAAATTGGGGCTCTTTATCCCCCCTCCGGAATGTTTTTAACAAAAGAATCAGATGTGAGAAAAATAGACTGTTAGAAACTTTCGGACCCCCTCCCCCTCAGAGCGATACGTAATAAGTGAACGACCCCGCGGAAAAATCAGAATTATTTTTTTCTGTCTATTAAATTTGAAAAAATGACGCAAATCTGTAATAATGGCTTTCAATTTTCAATTTGACATTTCGTAATCGGCTTTCACTAAAATCAGCAATAAATAATTTTCAGAAAAAGATCAAATCGAAATTTTAATGACGTTTGTGCATCAAAAAATCACTAAAATCTCCTCCACATCATGGAAAATGTCCATCAGCAAATTACTGAGCTTTAATAATCATATGATGTTTAATAGGTCTTTCATTCAATCTAAAAACTTAATGGAAATGGAAAAGCGACTTTTGTAGGTCATTTATTCCCAAAAGAGAATTTCTACAAATCCGGTAAATGGAAATTGTTCGTACCTTCGGTTGTAAGTATGGAATGAAAAGTATAAAAGGAGACAAAAAAAAATTGAGAATTTATACACTTCAGTTGGTGCTTATTTCTCCATCATAATCTCCACTTCCCTTGAGCAATCACACTCGACAAACAAGTCAGAGATTGTCTAACAAATTTGTAGAATTTTCTTATCTAACGTTTTGCTTCCTTAACAGTCGTACATTCATACTATATATACATAAATACAGATGTAATACAAATAAAAAAAAACTTATTTCTTATTCCTCTTATTGACTTTTTCAGCATCTCAAACTTAATCATTGTCATTGAGATAATATTTGTACATCAATTTCTATTCTATTCCAAGAAGGAATAAGAGATCATATCATCCTTAAATGCTATACAAATTTTTATATCTACGTAAATACATGTTATATGAAACATCAATATTTCTTCTATGTTCGCCTATCATAAATTGATAATAGGAATGAATGCATAATTTATGGTTCATTTAATATGGAGGAAGCAAAGAAAAAGAAAAATTGAAGATAAAGACATTTTCGTCATCAGAAACGATCAAAATCGTCATTTATTTGAGCATTATCGTTGTTATTATACAATGAGTGAATAGACTATTGCGTTGCAAAGTATTGAGAGGTAGAGGTAGGCATAAATTTGTAATGACTTTGAAAGCATATTTAGAGGAGATCAGCTTAAGGATGAGCTGCAAAGTAATACTGGTTGGTTACATGTGTAGGGTGGGTAGCTAAAGTAAATCTGAAAATTAACTGATTAAGTCGGGAAAATATTTTGTCGACAAATCTTAAGGTTCAATATTTTGGAACAGTAGGATCAATTTCCAGATACCAAGATCGTATACCCGAAAGGAACAGATCGGATGATAGAGATTAAATCCGGCACCAAACCAGCACCAAGCTGGCAAAAAATTTAAGCTGGAATAGTGCTGGCCTAACTCCGGCTTGGTGCCGGATTTCATTTCGATTATTCGACTTGTGCCTTTCGGGATGTAGAATCCATCCTAAAATTGAACCCAAAAGGCCATTCACTTAGTTTGTTGATTTTTTTGGGAGAAGATATTGTGCAGGTTCAGGATTTCAAAAAAAAAAAAAAAAAAACAGAAAGTGGAACGAGGGGGAGAAGAAGTCGTTTTGTTTGCATAATGTACAAAGCCCAAGCAAATGACTTAAATGATGAATAAAAACTTACATCCTTATTTCGTACCCCTTATTTCATCCAATCGCAAAATTTATAACAACTCCTCAGACTTTCTCATTTTTATCAAAAACATTCACCCAATAAACTAGTTATTCAGTCAATCATCCAAATTCAACAATAATCTATTACATGATGTACCATAAAGACCAAATCAACAACCGAGAAAAAAATTCAAAATCCTGAATATAATTTGATTAAGGTTCTTCTTTTCTCATTCAAATTTTTAAACATATATAACATCTGAGAGACTAAAGTACAATATGATCCGAAAAGAAGAGAGAGAACGAAGGAAAAAAAAATATTATTTTTCATCCTCCGTCGAGTTGGTGAATGACATGAATCACGATTTATATTGCATAAATTGGCTTAATATTGTCACAAGAATGAATAATAGCAAAAACGACCTACATCATTTTTTTTTCATCCTAAGTATTTTTCCATCCTATTCCATTCTCCTCATCCCCATCCATTCATACATATCGCTATTGCGATGTCATGTCAAAGTAAATGCTAGAAAGCTAAAAAATATATATATATTTTTAAAGTGATACGATACAGTACATCTACATGTAGATGCGGTAAGAGATTGAAAAGTATAATACTAATTTATCATGATACAATTCGAAACATTTGACAAGACGCACGTGTGGGTTTATCAATTGACTCAATAATTCCACTGAGCGCAATTGGAATTGATTTTAATAACAGCCTCTGAATTATTTTATTTTATTTTTTTTTGTATGTCTACATGTTCATGGGAAATGATGAATCAGATTTAATAAGTATTCGACTATGTAAAAAAAAAAAACAAAAATGTGCTTTGAATTCCTAACAAGCATCGTATTAGGAATAATGATGGAGGAAAATGAAAGCCTAAATGACGCTTATACTGATTGGATGTGAAGAAAAAAGAAGAAATGCAATAAATTCATTTGGAAAAATATGAGGATATTATCTTATGGTAATTGGATTGAAATGATTTCTGAATACTCTGCATCATGTTCTACAAACATACTTATGTTTTGTCTACAATTGTACTTGATGTAATGAGAAATATGTCAAAATATTTTGATTGGAGATGAGGAAATAAGATCATTTAGAGTGTCCCTGAAATGCGGCAGAGACATATCGAGTTGGGGGTTGAAATGTATTTCAGAATTAAGACATATTTATGACATTTACGACAAATTTTTCCTGATTTATGACACCCTCAAAATTTCGAGAAATTTCATTTTGAATTTTTGGGCAATTCTCTGCCGCATTTCAGGTTTCAAGTACACCTATATGCTGTACATATTACATGAAAGTTTTTGTGTCTGATTTTCGACACTTTTGAGAAACTTTACGACACCCTTTTAGTTTTTCCTAAAAACCTTCTACTTATGCCCTACAGCAAATCACCCATTTTGGGATTTTTGACAAAAATTTTTCAAAAAATTCTTAAAAATCACTGTGTTTACCAATCGTAATGAAACTTTTTGTAATGTGTTAGTACTATTAAGAGCTTCATTTTGAATAAACAAAAATTTTATTTTGGATGACTTTACGTGTTATAAACTCGAAAATATGCGATTTTTTTGATATTTTTGACTCCTGTGCCAGCTGGTGGTTCTTAAAAAATTATTTTTTTCTGGATTATTGTGCCTCTTACCAAGACCAACAAATTAAACATACATTATGCCTAGCAAAAACATGATCTAGTTGGTCAAAAACGATTTTGAAGCAAAAATTTTTGATTTTAAAGTGATTTTTTGGGGTTTTCAGTCTATATGACCCTTAAAATGACCTAAAATAGCTTTTAAGTGATATTTTTATTGTAGCTCACTTGTTAAACTATAATACTAGAATAAAACACAAGAAATTTTTTGGTACCTTAGATGACTATATGCCTTCAAATGTAGTCATGAAGGGGGTCAAACAAAAAAAAAAAAACAAAACAAAAAAATTCATATTTTGACAAAATATCTTCCAAATTGGTTAAAACTGTCAGAAATGATAACTAACAACATTAGTAATCATTTTTAGTCATTTATTATGTTATATTATGTCATATAATATTTTATGGAAATTTTTCTGATCATTTAACTAGGTCAATTCCCGACAATCTAAGAATGACGTTGAAATTTCTTTCTTTTGCTTAATTCTTAAAATATATTGTAATATGCATCCAGTGATGTATAAAATAAGATATATACTTAGAATATATCTAAATTTTGGCCTAACATTAAAATGTTTGCAAGGTTATTCTTCGATGACCAGTAAAATGACTATGTAGTCCTAAAACCACAATTAAAATGAGTCAAAATGACTAAAAATGATTACTAATGTTGTTAGTTATCATTTCTGACAGTTTTAACCAATTTGGAAGATATTTTGTCAAAATATGAATTTTTTTGTTTTGTTTTTTTTTTTTTTTTTTTTTTGTTTGACCCCCTTCATGACCACATTTGAAGGCCTATAGTCATCTAAGGTACCAAAAAATTTCTTGTGTTTTATTCTAGTATTATAGTTTAACAAGTGAGCTACAATAAAAATATCACTTAAAAGCTATTTTAGGTCATTTTAAGGGTCATATAGACTGAAAACCCCAAAAAATCACTTTAAAATCAAAAATTTTTGCTTCAAAATCGTTTTTGACCAACTAGATCATGTTTTTGCTAGGCATAATGTATGTTTAATTTGTTGGTCTTGGTAAGAGGCACAATAATCCAGAAAAAAATAATTTTTTAAGAACCACCAGCTGGCACAGGAGTCAAAAATATCGAAAAAATCGCATATTTTCGAGTTTATAACACGTAAAGTCATCCAAAATAAAATTTTTGTTTATTCAAAATGAAGCTCTTAATAGTACTAACACATTACAAAAAGTTTCATTACGATTGGTAAACACAGTGATTTTTAAGAATTTTTTGAAAAATTTTTGTCAAAAATCCCAAAATGGGTGATTTGCTGTAGGGCATAAGTAGAAGGTTTTTAGGAAAAACTAAAAGGGTGTCGTAAAGTTTCTCAAAAGTGTCGAAAATCAGACACAAAAACTTTCATGTAATATGTACAGCATATAGGTGTACTTGAAACCTGAAATGCGGCAGAGAATTGCCCAAAAATTCAAAATGAAATTTCTCGAAATTTTGAGGGTGTCATAAATCAGGAAAAATTTGTCGTAAATGTCATAAATATGTCTTAATTCTGAAATACATTTCAACCCCCAACTCGATATGTCTCTGCCGCATTTCAGGGACACTCATTTAGATTTGATAAGAAGTTTTAGGTATGAATGTTTTAGTAGAATCCATAATATCATAGATTAAAAAATATTAAAAATTTTAAAATCGACAATTTGCTATGGGGTCATTCAATTATGACGTTCAATTTTAAGGAAGAAGGAAGGGGGTTTGAGGTTTTGCTCCACATCTGACACAAAATTTTCATACAAAAAAATTCTATTGTTTAAAACTGTCACACAGTCTCAAACCCCCTCTTCCTTAATAATTGGACAACATAAGTGAACAACCTCTTAAGCAAAAAGGATTTTTTTTTTGCTTAAAGTTTTGTGATAGAGGAGGAGGGGAGGGTTTTGTTAAACAACAGGACTAAACGATCCTTATAATTGTTTGATAAACTTCTTAACACAATATTATCATCAATAGCAATTTAAACACACTCGAATTGCAAAGTTTGTCGGTAATTGTTGTCAATATCATATCTCATTATCAAGACTAGAAAGTTTCTCTATCAAATTACAGCTTCAAGTGATTTAATTGATACTGTAATTTCTTCAATTTATTTCCGTCACAATAACTTTTCCTCAAGTCTTAATTAGTTCATGCGATCGATTCTTGTAGCTTGGTAAAATAAATTTCCTATCAATATTTTCTGTCAAAATTTAATTAAGATCATCAGCGATGCTTAAAGGTAATTACATTAATTAAGGATGAATTTATTTAAAATTAAAATGCCAGCTGAATTGAGTTCACAGTGAAATTTAAGAGCTTTTAATTAAATACTTGAGATCTTCAAGTGAAATCAATTGAGCATCTTGTGAGCTATAGGCTTTGATAAATTTATTTACTTGCTCTTGAGTGCTTAATTTAGGTTTAATTATTGCTTTTTGGATTTTTTTTATTTTTATTGGAACAGATTATTGATTAGGAGCCGTTCACTTAGTAAGTTACGCAAAAAACCAATTTTTAGACCCTCTAGCCCTTAATACGTTTTTTGTATGAAAAAAATTTTCTTTTGTTTGGCCTATTACAAAATCCTAGACCCTCTACCCCCCAAAAAGGCAAACTTATTAAGTGAACGACCTCTTAAGGAATGTGTTTTTAAGTTTTGAGGAAAATCTTTCTTCGTCATTAAAATTTTTAACCCAAATGCTAGTTAGCGTTTTAGTTCACATAATTTTTATACTTGAGTCATTAAAGCAATGAAAAGTTAAAAACTCCTACAAACGAATTTTTTCTCCATATAAAATAATAATCACAATTAAACCCTACACAATTTTATTCTTAATATAATCCATGAACTAAAAGTAGCTTCATTAAGTAATTCATCAACTACTTTCTCTATTCATAAGGAAGTCTTTTTCTACTCTTAAAGAATAAAGAACATTCTTCTGAAAAGGCAAAATGCTGGCATTTTTATGTCACATTTCTCTAATGACACTTTTCTGCTCACTCTTTTTTTATTGCAACAACATTACGTGATGTATAACGAAATACTTTTTTTCTTTCCGTTTTGACGCGCAAATTCAGACATATTTGGGTAGATTTTATGAATACTTTTCTGGTGCACTTCCACAAAAAAGAGCTCTTATGTTTTTATGCTTAAATATTTTATAAGAACTAGGTCTACAGAAGAATGTTGGATGTTGATGTTTTGTTTTGAGCGATTATGAGTAGCATGGAGAAGCTTTTGAAGAAATTAAAGCTTTTACAGCTAAAGTATGGAAATATGATTTTTGCTGAGATTCAAATTTAGAGAGGGGTTTGGAGTTTATTGGGATAAAATTTTTTAATTTTTAAGAATTGTTCGAGATTTAAAATCCCTCTCTTAATATTGTAGGTTCAAATCCCATCAGATCAGCCTCTAGAGATATCTGCACCATAGTAAAAAATCATTCTTACTCAAAAGTATCTAAAAATTCATATCTAAACGTCTATCATGCAAACAGAAATAATAAGCTTCACAGTCATTCATCATGCATACAATCCACAATGTATGCATCGACTTTAACCATTATTGTACTACCCTAACAGACAAACGAGTGTAATCAACCGATTATACTCATCGATGAGTATAATCATTTTCTGTACTCACATATACTCACCATAAAAAGAGTACACTCACTGAATATATTCATGTGATTATTGTCATTGTGATATAATCTGTGAGTATATTCAAAATTATAATCACGATTATATTCTCATGTCACACGACACAAAATTTCTGTATTATCATATGAACACAATCAAAAAATATACTCATGAGTATGATCTGAGTATAATCATACTAATGTTGTGTGACATTTTGGTAGTATTCATATGATTATAATCTGCGATCGCACTCAAGATTATAATCATTATTACACTCACATGTCACACTGAATTTTTTGTTTTGTAAAATCATATAAGTATAATCATTTACTATACTCAAGATTATATTCTGAGAAAAATCATTTGATGAGATCATTTGAATACAGTATGTGAATATAAATATGAGTATATTCGGAATGAAATCATTGATGACATCAATTGCTTACATTCTTTGATTGTGCTCAGTGAATATATTCTTTAAATTATAATCGATTGATTTTACTTACTGAATGGTATCAGTGAATATAATCATAGTCTGCAAAAATGAATATACCTACTGAATATTTTGATTAACATAATCAAAAACCACGTTTAAATAAAATAAAATTTAAAAATTTATTTAGTGAAAATCAGTGAGCGTTATGAAATTACATTTCATCAAAGAAAATAGAACGAAGAAAAATGTAAGATTGGTAAGTAAAGTTGAAAATTTTAATTCTTTTTTTTAAAAAATGAAACATTGGTTTTTCGTTGAATATTCTTTTAAAATTTACTTGAATTTTTAGTGTCCAAAATTTTGGACACTCGATTTTTTTCCAGATTTTTCTTTAAAAATTTGAAGATCTGATGTCTTGAAAAATGAAAAAGAAAATAATAATTAACCCAACATAGGACATTGGTACATCATTTTTCGAAATTTGGTACCTCTTTCTTCGAAATAAAAAAGCGCTTCTTCGAAGATGATTTGTTTACAATTTTTTTGAATATTTAAGTTTATCAATTTTAGCTCTTTTTTATATTTTCAAATTCTTGAAATGGCTTACATTCAGTTATTATTATTTATTTAATCTTTTAATAATACTAACGGACATTAAAACTCATTCAAAAGCTGAAAATTGAAAATTTGAAAGCTGAAAATTGAAAAAAAGCTCTCAATGTTCTATGTTGGTAATTAACTTGTAATTAACTGGATTGTACAAATTTGAACATTAGAAATCCAAGTGTCCAAAAAAGAAAGAAATGACTTATTTTATTTATATGACATTTCCACAAAATCAGTGTATTGAATTCACGAAAATTAGTGTAATTCATATTGAAATCTGTACAAAACAGTCAATTTTTTCATAATACAGCATTTTTCACTTGAAGCTATATTATAAATTATAAAAATGTCTTCTTTGTCAATTTTTTCCAACATTTTTAAATTCTTGTACTTTGTAGAGAACTTGAATACTTAAATTTTTTCTTAATTTTTATTAGACCATTATAGTGTGAAGACTCTATACTCTTCTTTCAATTTCCAAAATTTTCATTAAGTAAAGACGTGTTATTATTTTGCAAATTAAAATTTTTCAATGTCCAAATTTGGACACTCAATGTCCAAATTTTGGACATTCGAATTTTTTTAAAATAATTTTCATTTTTTTTTTTTTGGACTCTCGAATATTTCCCTCATAAATTTTCTTCATTTAATATCAGACCGTCGTAGAGTAAAGACGTTTGTTTTTTTGGACATTCAAATTTTTTCAGTGTCCAAATTTGGACACTCAATGTCCGAATTTTGGACACTCGAATATTTCCCTCATAAATTTTCTTCATTTAATATCAGACCGTCATAGAGTAAAGACGTGTATTTTTTTAGACATTCAAATTTTTTCAGTGTCCAAATTTGGACACTCAATGTCCAAATTTTGGACACTCGAATATTTCCCTCATAAATTTTCTTCATTTAATATCAGACCGTCGTAGAGTAAAGACGTGTATTTTTTTAGACATTCAAATTTTTTCAGTGTCCAAATTTGGACACTCAATGTCCAAATTTTGGACACTCGAATATTTCCCTCATAAATTTTCTTCATTTAATATCAGACCGTCGTAGAGTAAAGACGTGTATTTTTTTAGACATTCAAATTTTTTCAGTGTCCAAATTTGGACACTCAATGTCCAAATTTTGGACACTCGAATTTTTCCCTCATAAATTTTCTTCATTTAATATCAGACCGTCGTAGAGTAAAGACGTGTATTTTTTTAGACATTCAAATTTTTTCAGTGTCCAAATTTGGACACTCAATGTCCAAATTTTGGACACTCGAATATTTCCCTCATAAATTTTCTTCATTTAATATCAGACCGTCGTAGAGTAAAGACGTGTATTTTTTTGGACATTCAAATTTTTTCAGTGTCCAAATTTGGACACTCAATGTCCAAATTTTGGACACTTGAATTTTTTGTACCTTTTTTCATTGTACAAATTTGGATACTAATTTTTTTATTTTCAATCAGAAAGATATATCGAAAAAAACTTTTCCGGACCAAGGGCTTTTCAAACTACAGGTAAAGCAAAAATTTAGAGATTGATTTAACATAATTTTGTACCGAAATTAAATGAAATTATTTGTTTTTTTTCTTCTTTTCTAGTTAGCCGGAGAAGATCAGATCAGAAATGCATCAAATTGTACTTTAATATCAGTTAAAAAGTAGGACGAAATGAGTGGAAATAGGGTAAAAAATATTGAAATTTGTACAATATTGAAATTTGTATGAACAAAATCACAAAAAAATTTTTGTACAATTTTCGAACATGAAAAAATTGGCTAAGAAGACATTTTGGTTCACATATTAAGGTCTTTTGACTTTGCTCGGAGATTGAAGTTTACGATTAACTAAACTTTTGCCCGTACAAATCACTGCTTATACGAAAAAAATCCACTTCATTCCAAATATTGAAATTTGTATACAACAAATATTGAAATTTGTATACAACAAATATTGAAATTTGTACAAAATTTCAATAGTAGGCGGTGAAGAATTTCAATTGTTTTTGTGTAAACAAATTAATTAAATTAAATTTAAAGGACTAATAAGCAGCTCAAGATGATGCAGAACCTTCTCAAACAAAAGTTCTGCAAAAAATTTAATTTTTTCCAAGTTTTGGATGCAAAAATCGAGAGAATGTGGTATACAAATTTCAATATTTGTTTGTACAAATTTCAATATTTTTTGTACAAATTTCAATATTTAAATGTCAAGACGTTTTTTAGTGCTTTATGCTGCAAAAATAGCTGTTTTCAAGATTGATTAATAAAATATGGAAACCAAATAAAGTCCTAGGAAAAATTTGGGAAATCAACATTGCTTCCAATGAAAGTTATAGGCCATTGAAAAAAATTTGTTCGTTTTGTACAAATTTCAATATTTTTTTAAAATTCTTAAAAAAATGTTTTTCCTTTTATATTTTTTAAAGCGGTTACTAGAAGTTAGTTAAAGAATATAGAAGCAGGTGTTTCCATTAGATTAGTGAACAACCTGATCATCAATTAGATAAATCTAAGGTAAATCATAATTTAAATTAGAAGGAAAAAAATATAAATTTTGGCCATGTTTTTATTCAAAAGTTTTAGTGAATAATCTGTTTAGTCAAATTTGACTGCAAATTGCTAATTTTTTTATTGTTTTTTAAATTTTTTATTATCATTTTTTTAACTTTTTCAGCTATTCAATTTTCATTCAACAAGTCAACATCTGTTAATTTGAACTTGGTTTTAAAATCTGCAATTTTGGAGGTTTACAGAACATTTTCCCGAATATTACAGGTAAGAATAATGTATACGGGTTTAAGAAGTTGATTTTTCGAAAATTGTATTTTTTTTTTTTATTTTTATATTAGGTCTATGAATGGTGAATTCGTGAATCCTGTGAACAACTAAATCCGAAATTTCAAAAAAGTTTTTACAAATTGAGCTTTTGTGAGAAACCAGCCCCTGAAGAATCCAAAATTGAAAATAAAAATGTGTATAAAAAAATCCTCTTGAGAAAAGGACGCAATTATTCCCTGTCATCATAATTTTAGGATTCAAACATTTTATAAAAAATTTAAAAAAGAATTTATAATAAATAAAACTTTATTTATACAATAAATTATTTGTGTTTTTTACTCGCATCGAAAAATTTCAAATTTCAGGTCAAAATATAGTTATAATGTTCGCGAGATCACATTCATGAATATACTCAATATTAAAGCAAAAAAAGAACAGTGAATGCTTTCAAATGATTATTGGCATGACAATATTTGCAAGAGTATATTCACCTTAATATACTCACGACTAAACTCACTCGAATATAAAATTCCGGAAAACATTGTGTTTACTAGATCGCACTCAGTACTATACGTAATCGATTATACTTTCATGATCGTACTCATGAGTATGCTCATGAATTACAGAAAAAAATTATTTTCATGCGTTCGGTTGATTTTATTTACGAACACACTCAGTTGAATGTATTCAGAATGAGTACACTTTTGAGTGTAGTCACTATACTCATGTTGCGCAACTGTTGCGTGTAGTGCGTCGCTGAGTATACTCACATAGGTACCGTAACGTCATCATTTTTAATATGGAGTGAGTACACTCATGTTGCTTACGTTGATTACACTCTTTTGTCTGTTAGGGCTATTATCTTCGCTGATCCATTTGAATTCGATGAAAACCGATATAAATAGCTAACATATACACATGATATGCTAAATCATTTTAAGAATGAAATAGCAGCAGCAGCGTCAAGAGATATCGTCTCACATACAGCAATAAATGTGAATATATGGGTGATGATATAATATAAAGTTGAGAAATAATGGCAAGAATATATCTTTTCTGTTGTATCAATTGTACTTTAGATGATAAAAAAGAGTAAAAAGTTCTGTCAGCACTTCTCATCTACATGATGTAGAAAATTCTGTTTTTGGATTTTCAAGGTGGAAAATGGAAGAAAAATTCTCAAGTTAAAGGAATGAAAAAATATGTTCACTATTTCGTCGTCTCTTCAAGATGAGAAATTGAGTGGCACCGAAAGAAATAAAGTCAATATCCTGAGGTGAGGAGAAAAGCACAAGCAAGGAGCAAAAAATGAACTTTATTTATAGTGCTCATGCATATAATCTACGCTATACACGTGAAAGGTATGACATACAAAAAAAAAGTTGTTTGAATACATCATCTTACTTTACGATCGTGATGGAAAATCTATGTACAAGAGCACTCCGAGATAAAGTATGACATTTACGTAGATATGTTTATGCATGAACATATATCCACATCGTGATCAATATTATGCTTCCACATTCAACATTCTTTAGAATCAAGACTTCCTTCTATTTATGGTGTCGTATTTTGAGTTGCTCTTGAAAGCACTGATAGAAATAAAAATATAAAAAAAAAATGAGACAGGAATCAGAATTATGTTATAAGGTATAACATTATTTACTTGTGAGTTTTATGAAAAGTTTTTTGAAATAAGTTTGAAGAACAAATGTTTATAAACACGTCAAATATTGACGGAAAAGTTAGTTTAAAGACTGACTAAGTGAAAGTGAAAGTGAAAGTGAAAGTTCTTACAACATCAGAAACTTTTTTCTAACTTGAGGTTTTGTTTTCTTTAATTTTTCCGAGAATTATTAAAAAGTTTTACACTTGATGTCTGTTAAAGTTTGAAGAAGAGACTTAAAAAATCATTTTTGAAGCTAAGATTTTTTAAAAAAAAAAAATGAATAAAAACATATTAAAATCCTCGCAAAATAATCAAAACCATACTCATATTTACTCATAATACATTAGAATTTTTCGCTCAATGCTAAGTGTTAAATGCTAATGGATCAAGCACAAAACTATGCTGTTTATTGCATTAAGTTCTTGAAAATAAAATAAACAAAATCTTTTTGTCGACTTCTGGTATCTGTTAACTTATTGGAGTTTTTTCGAGCTTTTCAGTAATAATGCTTCATAAAAATCTTTAGAAAGTTTCACACTGTTATAAATCTCTTTTGTCTGAAATTCTAAAAAATAAAAAGCATAGAGCAAAAATTCACATTCATATCGATATTGTACTTTTTTCAAAAGAACTTTTCCCGATTCAATGAGGAGCAAAGTGCAAATTAAAATCTTCACGCGGATTGTTCTAAACTACATTGAAAGTGTGTTGCAAGAGCTAATAATATTTTCTCTTATTTCAATTGTTTTCCATAGTGCTACATTTCCTACTCATATTTACATTTTTGCAATTCCTACTTGTGTTTCCTTTACATTAAACCCTTTAAAAATTCTATAGAACATTAATCATAAGAACAAAATTTGCACTTTTAATATACACTTTTTTTCAGTGTTCTATTCCTCACCGACATTCCCCACCCACAACAGTAAAATGGACTAAATTCCATCTACAAGTCTATCCATAGCAATAAGTATTCTAAGGCACATCATACATTAAATCTGTCTCCTTTCTCTATAATACTTTTTTACCCTACCACACACTTCGAATCAATATTATCATCATCATCAACATCACCGCACTTCAATGAAAGGAAAATTTATTATTTTTTCTCGTCTCCAAATGAATGAAAGTGGAATAAAAAGAATGAAAAGCGATTTTTTGGCTTCAAGGCAATAATTTATAGTCATTCGTGGAAGAAAAGATATTCAATATGATGGGTTTTATTCATTCATTTATTCAGTCATCAGCACAAACACACACATTCGTTGGGTAGGAATAATTGGTGTAAATGAAAGGGGTGCAGGTTCATTGTACTCAATCCGAAATTATCACAAATTGTCTAAAAGTTTATCATTCCATACAATCCTCTATACACTTTCTCCTTCATACAGTGGGGAAGGGGGTGAATATGGGTAAATTTTCACCCTCCTTACTGACAAATTTCTTTAATTTGCTAGAGTTTTTCGTGAAAAAACAAAAATTCAACCCCCATTCCTAAATTTTTCGTACAAAAAATTAAAAATTAAATCTCCACCCCCTCGAAATTCCTGGCTACGCCACTGCTTTCATGCCTAAAAATTCTCACTACACTTCTGACGAAAATATTAAAAAAAAATACAAAAAATAATTTAATATTAAAAAACCAGCAATATTTTATGATCCAAAGTGTATAATAAAAGCATCGACCTTTGTGTAATTTATATCACCCTCCTTTCTACCATATTTAATAACTTGGAAAATAAATAATAATTGTTGTTCAAAGAATCAAAGAAATTAGCAATACTGTTTTGCTTTTCATTCACACCAGGCGCCGTTTCTTTCATTCTTCTTATCCCAGTGCAAATTTCAACTCGCTCAAATGATATACTTGTTTGTTTATTTACTTTGACTGTCTGACTGAATGGGTTGGATGAATGTGTGTATGAACTGTTATTTAGGCGGCAGACTTGTTGACGAAAGATTTTCATTATTTGACTACCTAATTGTGTGAATGATTGAACGACAGTAGAAATGTGTTACTACTGACTGACTTTATTTGATGATTAGTGATGTGAAGTGTGTGAATAGTTGCCTACTTTATTAGTTTTGAAAGGGTGTTGATATGATGAATTAGATTTTATTAGCACTGTGACATCATCGAATATATTTTTGGATTGTGAGAAATTTTCGAATATTTTTTACAAAAATGAATTAAAATATTTAGAAAATCAAATTTTCGAAAAAAAAGTATAAATTTGATAAAATTTGGAAAATTAAAAACTTATTTTATTAAATTAAAAAGAAATCGAATCCGAAATTGGACCAAAAAAATATAGCCTAACACATAATTTATTCAAATCCCATAACACATTTGTCATTTCTAAGTATCAAGAATCTTAATCACCAAACACACCAAAATCATTTCATCATCCTGACCCCCAATCCCATTAAACACATACACACATCGTAAATCCATCAATTCATCACAAAATTCGCCCTAACCCCCATCAAACAACGATAAGAATGACTTTTAAACCAATTATATGTATCAAGCTATAAAGCAATAATTTTCCACTTTCTTGTGTCTACATGCGAACATTGGCGCTTCAATAAATACAAGAAGAAAAAAAAAGACAGAGACACACGAAGGAAGAAGACAATAAGCACAAGAAAAGGGTGGGCTTTTTTGCTTTACAACACGGTACAATGTGTTATTGTGAATTACATAAGACATAAAATTCATTGAAAACATTTTTCTATCTCATTACTTTCATACAACAACTTCTTATGTATCTATAGCTATAAATATATACACAACCTATGTCAATCTTGATTGCAATCTTCCCTCTTGTCGAGCTCATTCCGCTTTTCTTTAATTTTCCTTTTTGCTTTCTGTATTTTTTTGTGTGTCTCGACTTGTAAGGATGAAATTTATGCGTAAGTATGTGTGTTTGTGTGTATGTCTTGTTTCGCTTACTCAACTTAAATTGAAGGAAAAAGGCAAAGAAGGAAGTGAAAAATTTTTTTTTTCGCAATAATATCGACCTTTGTAGCTAGTGATGTACATTTCTAAAATATAATAAAACATGCCGACGAAGAAGAAATTGAATGGATATACACAGATTGTACGGAATGTTTTGTTTCACTTGATACAATCAATGGGTGGAGTAGAGGAATTGCTGAAGAACATTTCATGCACGCCAACAATCGTAAAATAATTTATTGCTATACAATCTCTCGTACTACTCGTGAATTCTACTTAAATTGGAGATCTTTAGATGACATATCAAAATGCTAAGTTCAAAAATTCAAATGACTCATCCATAACAATGTTCGAGAGATTACATATAGATTGGGAATAACTACTTCTTATTTTATTTCTGTTTCTTGCGTTGTTTGCTGTCATTTAAAGAATGTTCCTTGTCATTTTACATTAGAGACTAGCTAGTCTGTGTAGTAGTAGATTGAAGATTAATTAAGTTATGTACAAACATATTTAGTTGTAAGACTTTCTTGAAAAGTAAATGTTGTACAGGATTAAAGATATTTTTTGAGGGGGATTAATGTTGAGTAAGAGACACGGTTACAAGGGTTGGAAATGCTTCTTTTTATACAAATCTTCCGCTTGTAAGAACATTTTAATTTGAATGAAAAGTAGAGTGCTGGTTTCTTGGAAGGACTTTTGATGTTGGCATTTTTTTGGCAAATTGGAATTTTTATTGTGTTCAACAGAAGGTTTAGTTAATGTTTTTCTTATTTTTAATGCCCAATGGAGGGCATTTGAATGCTTGAAGGCTTTGGGATCAACTACAATTTGTTTTGTGGAATAGGAATTAGATTATGCGTTAAGTTGCTGCTCTGTATTATTTAATCCTTTTTTTGATGCTTTAGGTATGATTATTAGTCTACTATTTCATGGGTGTGACCAAAAATTTTCGAAACGGTGTGAATTTTCGATTTTGAGGACTTTTCTCAAGAACAGCCCTAGCAGAATGTAGATATACTCCTCTCGATAAGGGGTCTCTCCTCCATTTCAAGTGCCAATTAATTAATTTCCAGAAAAAATATATAATTTTGATTTAATAAAATTCATCTGTAATTTAAACGCTACCCATACTTGTTAAAATCTATTTTATTTCTCCATCTAAACATCCATTCACTTCCACTTTGGCCTCCCACCCCAGAAAATCCATTTAAATTTATTTTCATTTTTCTTCAATTTCACTCACTTGAGCCTTAAATAAGTCTCTATTTCACAAAATCAAGTACATTTCAACAACAAAAGGTACCGCAGTAAAGTAATGACAACGGCATAACACACTCAAAAGATTCCATCAAGCTTACGTGAAAAAATATAAATAAAATTTTCATTTTCTTCAAGCAAATAAATCTTTTCAGTAGAAGAATAAATAAATTTTTGTCATCAACAGATATTGCTGTGTATATAAATAAGTATATATACACATATTTTCATTCTCAACTGCCACTTCTATTGCTTTCTCTACGCTATTTTTTCATTCTAAAAGGCATCCTTCAAACACCAACAGCACACGCCTTGCCGCCGAAAAAAATGGCAAGCTGATAAGGAAGGTCGTTTATTTATTTGGATGGGGTAGTTTTCTCATGTAATTCGCTTTTCCTCACAACATGACATAGCTTCACGGTATAAGCGGAATGCACACGACACTCACAAGTGCCTTATTCATCCCTTTGTCAGTGAAGAAAGTTCTTCTTTTCTACTTTATTGTGCTGTCTGTCTCTTTCCGTGCGAGAGATGGAAAAAAATTCATAAATTATTCTCCAAAGAGTTTTCCTTCCATCTCCACCTATCGTACCTTAATTCAACTTCACGTTTGTATATTGATACATTTGGTATCCAAAATGCTCAACTATTAGCAGTGCTGTGAGTTTTGGAGTTCATTTAATGATGAATTTTGAATGTGTACTCATTGATATGGTAGACTCTACACTAGGTCATGGATATAGTCAGAAGAGTTAATTCTAATTAACATAGCAACATTTTTATGAAATTTATAGAAGATTACCTCGGAATAGAAAATTACATTTCTCAAGAAAATGACCTTTTGTATGTCAGAACATATACCTTACATCAACCCTGACTTTTCAATGTAGATTGTATGGATGCATAAGAAGAAAATACATGTTATTAAATATGTAGCCGACTGACTGCTAGATGGAGGAAAATATATCAGATTAAAATGTTGATATCTGAAATTGATGGGATGAACTTCTTACCGTGACTTTAATGCACTTAACTGATGAGTATGTAAAGTTTTTATAAAGAAAGTACTTTAAAGTGGATGTTGAAATATTCAACACTTGATTCAATATTTTTTGTTTAAAAGTTTTTCTGAATTGTCTGCTCAAGAGTATGTGAGTGACTTTAGCTTGGAAATTGAACATTCTGGATTGTGGCTTTTAATGGTACACACAACTACATTATGAATTGAATTAGATAACGCAAAGATTTTAAGATTTTTTTTTTGGTTAGAATGCCCAAAAAAATTATACATTAGAACTGAAATGTAGTCTAAAGTCTACAATACGTCAAACAGTAGAGTCTGTATTAAAAGTTTAATCATCAACCCACCTGAAACATCCAAACTCAAAACAACACCACCAACCAAATTCCCATCACAACAGCTCATTTGCATTCATTCTCGTGTCCAAAAAGGAACAATTTTTTTTGAAAAGCACCCCAGGGTCATCTTGGCAAGCACATGTTAATATTCTCGTGAGAAACGCACCCAAGAAGAAAATATTTTCCACACTTTGGTCATTTTTTTGGTAGTGGTGGTGGATGTGACGATAAAAAGGCACAGAACGATGAGAAAATCTTTATCCCCTCATCTCCGCCATCTCAGAATGCTTGTAAATTTTTCATAAAATAAGGAATCTCCGCTAACGATTTTCATTTAACACCCAAGGATTATTTATGTGATGTAATAATTTTAACTTCCTGCAGATAATTCACTTTTATTCTTTTTTTGTACGTTAAAGAAATGGAGAAGAAGAAAGAGAGAGTATAAAAAAAAGGTAAGAAAGAATTTAATTGACTTATCCTGGTTTATTTTTTCTACTAAATGCTCGTACCCCATAGCACAGATATTCATTGTTTTCTTCATTCAGTCCTAATTTCACCATGATATATACGATCTAACCTTTGAGCTTCCCATAAATTTTGCAATCATTTTACCGTGAAATGATTTAATGGTGCTACGGTTTGTTTTTATGGCCTAATAGCGTAACAATATCAACTTTTAGCCTGCATATTAAATATTTTAGATCTATTGATTTACATTCAATTTTTTCTGTGTGCTGTGAGCTTTCATTTTCAACATGAGTGAATAATAATTGGTATTTATAAGCTCATCAAAATTATTATCAACTTTTTGAATGTCTGACAGTCACTGTTTATGCTTGACAATTTTCCTCAATTATTAATTGAGTTAACGATGTAATTTTAAGGAGGAGAACTTGGGCGGAATTTTCTTTTTGTTTTTGTGTAAATCACGTGGAAACTTGAAGACGTGCTCGTTAGTTTTGGTGGATCAGTTAGTGTTGATGGAAAGTACCTTAGTTCAAAGTACAGACTTTTGGTTTTTTTGGAAGCTTGAACTAATTTTCAATTATTTTTTAACCACAAAATAGCACAAAAAAGTCAAAGCTCACTAATTATATAAACAATCAATAAAAACTTTAAAACAAATTTTCCACCAAAAAACAAGAAATTTTTTTCCCAAAAACCGTCAAGAAAATTTTCTTATTTAGTAAGCACACGCTTACTATATAGCCTAACATATTAAAAGAGTAATGTATGAAATATTTTACTTATTCATGATGCCAACATGAAAAAGTTAAGCATAAGACGAAATATTCATTTTGATAAATTTTTTATGGCATTCTCAACTCTCATGTTAAAGCACAAGTAAAATAATATTGAATTTTACATGACTTATATATCACAAAGTTGAAAAGTTTTGCCTCTTATCTCACGTTGTGATTCCTCACATAAATTTATTTTTTTTATTTTTTTTCTGAGTGTCTAGAGTTTGAGAAAATGAAAAATGTTGCTTTAGTTGAAGCTCATCTCATTTATTACGTTTAATATTTAAGAAACTTCATCAACTTTAGTCACACATGACTTATGAATGGGAAGATTATATGTTGAATCTTAAATCCTTGGATTTATGTCGTAAGGACTTTAAGCATATGATAAGTGATGGTAAGGATTGTTTTTGATGTGGTTTTGGGGTGGGGGAGTCTGGATTTTATAAGTTTTTGATCAATCTTTGAGGTTTTTGACAGAGATTTGAAGGATGTTTGTTGGGTATTGAAAATGAACGATTTAATGGGTGGAAAAAATTGATAATTTTAAGTTAGAATATTAGAATTGAAATTATGTCATTTATGATAAAAATTTAAAAATTTTCAAAGATTTATTCATAAATATCCCAATATGACTTCATTATATTCTTATGCCATAATTTGAAGACCCTCTTTGAACTACAAACTTCAATTCTTTCACTTACTATCTTAAGTAGATAACAATTCAAAAAGCTAATTTCTCCATTAATAATCTTGAGATTTATCTTTAGAAACTCAATTCATTTATTGCTCATAGCAATGCTGCTCTTTACTGAGCTAATTCAAAAAAATATATATATATATATATATATATATATATATATATATATATATATATATATATATATATATATATATATATATATATATATATATATATATATATATATTTAGAAAAGGTAATTGGCCGATTATGCAACTCATTATCCCCCTATTGTGTCCGATTTTCTCCCCCATTCAGAACTAAAATCCTTCAATGAAATTCATTAAAATGCGTTACTCCATGAAAACAACTTTAAGCATTTATTTGCTTCCGTTCAAGCTTGCCTGTAAAGGGGAGTGGGTGGGAACCTCCTATATCCAATAACTCTCTAACTGATTCCGGTATTACCACTGCCATTTTATTTTCTATACCTTCCTTTTTCTCTAATTTAATTTGTTTCGTTAAGTTTTATTCGACGCATTCACGCTTGATTTCGATTCGCGTGATTGTGTGTATAGGCAATCGAAATAAAAAAAGGGAAGCAGAACGAAGTTAAAAGATGTTGTTTTTCATTGAGAAATTACATAAAATTCAATACGTAAGAAATGTTTGTTCATCGTTCGGAATTGTTTTCTTGTTTCCCCGCTTGCTCCAAAAATAAAAAAAGAAAAATTTTTTTCTATTGTTTATCAGGAAGAGAAGCATAAAAATAAAAATAATAAAATGTGCGTGATTTGTTCTTCTTACAATAAAAAAATGTTCAAAGTCCTCGTGTTGTTAATCGAGGGACTTAAGCGCATTTTTGTCGCAGCGATCAGAAATCGATTAAATAGAAATTGCTTTAAATTGAAAAATCTCTTAAATCTTCTTTTATCATCAAAAAACCCTACAAGAAAATACAATTTTTATAAAAAAAAAAACTGTACAATAATAACAGAATCCATTAAATTCCGTCTTTCTAGCATGCTCTATGCATGAAAAGTCTGTTTTCTTGATGATAAATACAAAACCTTACAAAAAGAAAGAAAAAAATTTTGACCGAAAATAACGGTCAAAAAATTTTTAAATTCCAACGGTCAAAAAAAATTCAAATTTTTATCGAGGGGTTTTCAACAATTTTTTTCCTTATTTAATGTTAAATCGTTGATTACAGGAATAGTAGATCGTTTAACGATTTTTTAATAAGCGATGCCGGAATAACTCGATAGTAGAAAGATAATTCATCATAACAGAACTCTTAACTATGTCTGGTTTCTGAGATCTCAGAGCTCATACAGCCAGCCAGCCAGCCGAACAAAGTGAAACTATAAGCGTCATTTTTTGCAAAAATGCGCTAAAAATATAAAAAATGTATGGTAGAAGAAAATGTTTAAAATTCCACTGCCGTTTGTTGTTACGTTTTGCTTTGATGGAATTCCGATGATTATACAAGAACATTGAAATTATTTTTGGAGTCTCTGTGTTGGGTATGGTTGCATGTAATGTCCGTTATTTTTTTTAAAAAATCTTTTAAATTTCTTGGCTTGATAAAAATTTTGAGAAAAAAAATTCATGATGAAGGCTTTGAATAGTCTCCGGACTTATTAACAAAATTGTTGACAAAAAAAATAACTCAAACATCATTTTCAAACAAACCCCAAACCGCCTAAATAGAAAGAAATTTTTTATGTTATATCATGTACATTCAAAGCATGGTCATGGCGCTCAATTAGAATTCAAACATCACATTCAGCTCGTCTTCAATAAATGGTCGTATAAAACAAGTCATGCTTTAAAACAGCATGTGATATACGAAAAATTTTAATTATGTGACATTAAGCTAAGTGTATGAAAGCAGTAGCAACAAAAAAATCATTTCACTAATACAATTCATGCTTCACACACATACACACATCATTTTATGTTCATGGCTTTTTCATCATCATGTATGCAAATTTAATATTATTAAAAATACATCTGCGACATTCTCATTCCATTTTGCCATTTTTTTGTCTCAATCTCTTTTCTTTTTTCGGTGTGCAAGCAAACAAAAGCGAAATTCACGAAAAAAATCTACAGTAACTGACTTTGTAAATATTTTATGTCTCTATCTAAGTTCTTCCTTTTTTCTACCTCATCATATCATCGTTCTCATTGTTATGTGAGAGCATTTTTTTCAGCTTTATTTGAGATGCCCGTGTGGTACAATGAGGAATTTATTGTGGTATTTTGGTTGTCTATTTTTGAGAAAATGGAGGAAAAATTATGAATTTATGCTAAGGTGGTTGCATAATTGGAAAACAGTCTAATTTTACCAAAAAATACTTCATTTAAAAACAAAACTATCCAAAAATCAATGACTTAAAAAGCTTCTACAAAATAAAAATTTCATACCCAACTCGGGTTTACATTCATTCAGAACAAGAAAAATTCATTGAATAGGAAAAGTAGAATGAATAAAGGAAACAGCAACTCGGAAGAATGTAGCAAAAGCATCAACTAAAATGGAAAATATGCTATGCTGTCACATGAGCTCAACTCAATCTATGTGTATCTATGTAAATAAACATGGTGGATGTAATCTTTAGTCCTTAATGATAACGCATACTAATTCCGTTAACAGATTGCTTCCTTCCAATCTACCACATGTCGTATGGGATGATGAGGCAGTTGAGGGACTCTGAAAGATTTTGGTGAATTTCTTATAGATTTCAATGAGTTTAAGGACAATTAACATGATATTTCTAAACTTAAGTGTACAAAACTTTTAAAAGACCCCCTCAAAACTCATTTAATGAAATAAATGATGTCGCGGATAGGACATGTACGGCTTATTTAAAAATATACCACATGTAACATAACATGAGATATTGGTTAGCTTAAAATATAATAATAAAATGTATTGCCGCAATGTTGTAATCTCATTTTTTTTTTTCATACACATAAAACACCCCGTTTGATCGTTCCTCCCGCCAGTTCATCACATAATCCTGATTACTTCTGTATGTCTTTCCAGCACTCATTCTCTGAATTCATAATGAGCCTTTCATAAGCATAAATTTTTATGTATATATATTTTTAATACATCGTGGTGGATGAATGAGTGGATGTGAATTGGATGTTTGAATATGCGAATAAATACAGTCACACGTACATACACCCACATATTAGAGTGCGTGTTTATGTGTCAAAAAAAATGGAAGAATGTAAGAAAAGCACTTAAATCGAGTAGAATGAACCAAAAATTCATTTTATTAAAGAGTTATGAAAGAGATTAATGCTTTTCACATTATTAAATGTGTATCACAATGCCAAATTTAATAAATATTTAGTGAAAGTCATCAATTAATTGTGCTTCTATTAAATGCTTTTTTCGCCATTTTTCCCACGTTTTTTTTGACATTGACTTGCTGTATATCTCTAATGAGCTTGTCACTTATGGTTTATAGTTGACCTTTTTTCTTTTAAAAGAACGAGTTTTACATTATAAAATTGTTAAATAAAGCTAAACAGGACTAAACATAAATCAGGACATAAATTTTGTATGAATTACCAAATGTTAAAAAAATTTCTTTTAAGTTTTTTTTTTGAAATTAAAAAAGTGCTCATTATAATTTTTAATGATGTTAGCTATTATTTTCTGCCATTTTCTGCCAAAGCTTTTCACATCTTAGACAAAAGAACTCAAAGAAAATTCTCAACTTAATTCCATTCATCACTCCAACATCACTTGGTTTTTAACACTTCAAAAGTGAATTAAAATTCTTTTGAAACCAGGACCATTCATTTTACAATTTTTTAAGGTTCTTTTGAATGAATACTTTGCACCTTTCAATATTCGAGCTTTTTACACAAAAATAATTAACGAAAAATAGTTTTTTAATCAACAGTCATCAACATAAATATATTTCTGAATTTTTATAATGTAAAATGTAAAGAAAGATGTATTGAATCTAAGAGCTTGTGTGTAGCACAATGTAAAGTGAGTGCATAAAGGCTTTAAATACACAATGATTTAAGTTTTAAAAAGTTTTTCTTTACTCGTCGGATATGAATGGGATTATGAAATTACTGACGGCATTTATATGGTTAATGAAAGCTGATTTTTTAAAGTGAAATTGCTTAGAGGATATTTTGTCAGTGCTGAAAAAGCTATTAATCCATAAAAAATCAAATTTGATTGTTTTTACATTTTTGAAATGCATTTTGATGTATATTGATAATTGATTGTTTTGTTTAGTCTGTTACAAAATCTTAGACCCCCCTTCCCCCTGAAAAGTGAACGTACTAAGTGAACCGCCCCTAATCAAAAAATTCAGAAAATAATCAAAAAACACACAAATATAATTAAAAAATGCGCTTTATCAAAAGCTACTCATTACCGTCCTTTTTAATGTTCATTTTCCAGCATTCTCCTTTTTCCTCCCCTTTTGTTTTTTTAACAGATGAAAAGTCAAGCTATGATACTGTAAAAGCTTTATACAAGAACATTTCTCCTGTTAGCAAAAGGATTTCGCATTCTTTTGTGTGCACATTTTACGAACATTTGTGAATACAGAAGTTAAACAATAGAGAAAATAAAATAAAGTAAACAGAGCAATGGGATGAAATTTGCATATAGGAAAATTGAGAAAATGAGTTTATGTAATTTTTAGCGTATTTTTGGAAACTTGTTTTCAAAAAGGAACTCGGGTTTGTTTTATTAGCTTCATTTTAAAAAGTTATTCCGGTCACGACTATTTAAAAGTCCTGAATTTATGTTTAAACACCTTAATTTTTCAACTTTTAATTTCACAAAGAAAAATAAACAACACACGACTGCAACTTCAAGTGGTAGAAATTTCAATTTTTTTCGACCGTTGACATTTGAAATTTTTTGACCGTTATTTTGGACGAAAAGTGTTTTGTTCAGTTTTGCAAATTATTAGTTTGTGCATATGCATAATGAAAACACATTTTTCATGCCAGGAAATTTAAACTGAAGGGTTTTTGATTGTTGTTTTATTGTTTATGTAAAATTATCGTTACTTCCATGTAGAATATTGCAAATTTACATACTTTCAATTCGTAGCTCGATTACTGATCGCCGCTACAAAAATGCTCTGAAGTCCCTCGATATAAAACACGAGGACTTTTGTATTTTTTTTTCTGGAGCAGTCTAGTATTTATAAAATATGTATTTCTCCAGAAAAAAAAAACTGCTGTACAGATTGTAGGAATATGAACTGAAGTGAATACTTATAAATTTACTGAAGTATAAAGCTATATACTTCAATTTTTTTATCTTTTTAAACATAAGTACATTATACTTATGCATTTTTACATTTTCTACTTTTTTTTGAAAAAAGTACTTTTTAACAGGCATTTAACCGTAATTTTTCGAATACTCTTATTCGGAGACATGCAAAGATATTAAAATTCTGTTTTAATTTAAATTTATAAGCTATTTAAATTTATAAACTAGTTCATTCGGAAAAGAAATGTGCTTTATGGTTTTTATTTAAATGTATTTTTAGAAAATTGCTGCTTAAAAAAAATTAAAAGTTTCTAAAAATTTAAAACATTTTTAAAATGATATTTTTGAATTATTTTTGCAGATTTCTAATCTATATTTAAACGTTTATTTAGGGGTGGGTTTCTAGGGAATAATCCATACCCAAGAGTTGATCCTAAGGTTATCAGTTCTTACTTTTATCAGAAAACGTTTAATAGTTAAAAATACCCTAGGATAAACCCTGACTATACTATAATGCTAATACTATAAGTCAATTATCCGATTCCTAGAGTACTTAGAAAAACTTAACAGTTCTTGTCAAGTCAGTCTACATCAATTTGCATTTATCAATTCCTTCAATAGTTTCTATTAGAATCTCTACATAAATAGACACTTGCC
Source organism: Chironomus striatipennis (assembly GCA_026123125.1). Lineage (NCBI taxonomy): Eukaryota > Metazoa > Arthropoda > Insecta > Diptera > Chironomidae > Chironomus > Chironomus striatipennis. The sequence continues at coordinate 37,813,380 of CM047393.1, forward strand.
GCAAGCATTCCATTAATTTAAGATTCGTTCTACTTACGACAATTATGCGCTGTTAAGTGTAAGTCTGAATAGAATTCCATGCCTTAACATTCTTTATGAATAAGTTTCATCCCTCTCAATCTACCGCAATAGATTGATAAAGTTATGAGCACATTACCCTTGAGAATAGCAAAGAAAAAAAATGCTAAAATCTCTTAAGAGTCTTATTATAGTCATTTCATAAAGCCGTTATATTACGGCTTTCTAACAAAAAAAAAAACACAGAAAAGCACACAAAAAATCTTTATAGATAAGCGAAAGCGAATAACCAGAAAATGAAACTTTTCCTTCCTGGCTGCTGTTCAGAATGCCATAACAATTAAAGTTGTATATGGAATGTTGGTTTTAGAGAATAAAAATAACAATGAAAATTAGCCATTAGAACAAAAAAAAAAATGTTCAAAGTCCTCGTGTTGTTAATCGAGGGACTTGAGCGCATTTTTGTTGCAGCGATCAGTAATCGATTAAATTGAAATTGCTTTAAATTATAAAATCACTTAATTCTTCTTTTATTATCAATAAACCCTACAAATACAATTTTTATAAAAAAAAAACTAGACAATAATAACAGAATCCATTAAATTCCGTCTTTCTAGCATGTTCTATGCATGAAAAGTCTGTTTTCACAATAATAAATACTAATCCTTTCAAAAAGAAAGAAAAAAATTTTGACCAAAAATAACGGTCAAAAAATTTTTAAATTCCAACAGTCAAAAATAATTCAAATTTTTATCGAGGGGTTTTCAACGTTTTTTTTCCTTATTTAATGTTAAATCGTTGATTACAGGAATTGTAGATTGTTTAACGATTTTTTAATAAGCGATACCGGAATAACTCAATAGTAGAAAGATAATTCATCATAACAGAACTCTTAACTATGTCTGGTTTCTGAAATCTCAGAGCTCATACAGCCTTGAACCACCCAGCCAGCCAGCCGAACAAAGTGAAACTATAAGCGTCATTTTTTGCAAAAATGCTCTAAAAAAATCTACAGAGGATATAGAACAAGAAATAATCATCAAGTGAGTTAATGAATATCACATTTCTTTGATGCCTTTTTGCCTAACTTTCTGCTAATACTCTGGTTTTTTTAAAAGGCACGCGCATACACAAATTTTTCTTTTCGTTTTTTTTTTTTATTCAAGATTAAAACTAAAAATTTCTGTATTTTGATTTTGTTTGGAAAATTTTTTTTGATTTGTCAATTGAAATATCGAATGTTGAATGGTTTCGTACTTCAGAGTTCGTAGATTAGTCAATGAGTCATGGGTTCGAATCTAAACAAAAGGACTTGAAGAACATCAAATCAAATTTAAAGTAATCTCTATTCGAAATCTTAACATGTAAATGTCTCCATTTTATCCCCCAAACACACAATTCCCTACTCTACTCTCAATAACTTCTCCTTATCCACACAACACAATCTCTCCATCCCATTTTTTTAAAAGAAACACAGCTTCAAGCCTTAAACACTGTAGAATAAAAGAAAACAAGAACCATTTTTTGTGTATCTTCCTGCCTATCGCTTTATTGGTAACATATTGTAATGATATGACTTCAGTGTCACAAAATTATATGTAAGATTACAGAAAAGGAATTGAGGAAGCAAAAAAGAAAATATCAAAAAAATTTTTTTAAACCTTTACCAACAGTTAGTGTCCTTTCAGGCTTGAATGAAAATTGTTTTGGGTGTGGTTACTTGCCATTCATTATGCTGTGCTTTTTTTTTTAAAAAAAAGGAATATAAAAAAGCCTTCAGCAGTGGAAAAAAATTCTTTCATATATGTAATGTATAAATAAACTTTTATACATACACATGTAGCACTAAATAGGAAAGGAGAAAAACTTAATAAATGACTCGGGCCATGAAAAATTGGAACCCTTTTTTTGTTGTTGCTATTTTCTTCTTATTAGCATTTTTTTTCTGTTTCCTTTGAAGAAAAAATAGCTTCAAGCATGCCATTTACACGCAAAAATATTTCCCATACACACACACATACACAGAGCACAAGAATAAACATAGAAAATGTATTCAGAGGGTCCTTTAAATGAGTGGTTTCACCATAAAGTTTATTTGTAATAATCTAAAAGTGGCATGTGGATTACACCACATCATAATCATAAATAGACGTTCCGCACATAAAAACACCACTCAATAGCTTCATTTTTTCACATTCTCTCCTTCTATGCTACTGCCTTTGCCTTTTGAGGCAATTACAATACTATTTTATCCACATGTTTCCTTGATGCCTCTTTTTTTTCACCCCGCTAATGCTATGGCTTCTGTTTGTTGCTTCAACCATCATCATGTTATATGATGTTTAATTCTCTGGAGTTACCCTTAACATTCCGTCTCATTATAGCGCCGTTAAATGATGACGGAAAAGTTTTTTCTTTTTGTTTTTTGCTTCCTAATTTTATGGTCTAATATTATAGACGAGAGACTATAGTTGTACAAAAAATAAAAGAAGCATATACGTAGTCAACATAAACATGATGAGAATTTCGCTAATAGAAATGGCAATGGAGCAAAAAATGGGAATGGAAATGGTTTTTGTTTCAATGTGATTACAACTTTACGCTTCAAAGGAATTTTTTGGTGCTTAAAAATTTCGTTTTAGAAAATATCAACAAAGGCTGGGGAGGTATAGGGCTAAATGTAGGCTTTTTGAAGTTAAAAAACTATATAATTTTGAAGTTAGATATATATAGCATAACTCTAGTGCAATCAATCTGCATCCACACTATCCTTTGCAACTTTATTCTCAAATCATCCCCCTAATTCCATCCCCAGGCATTCACCATTATAACACAGAGAAAGGATATAAACACACACACACACACACATATATATTTCGAGTTAATACTATGTATTTTTAATTTGTGAATATTGCGTGTAAATAGAATGGAAATTATGTAAATTGAAGAAAATTATGGGCCATAGAGCAATTAGAAATGAGAAACAAGGCTCACGAGTGAAAATAGCTATACTGTGAAAAAGCAGCGAGCAAAGGGCAGCAAAAGAAGGGAATAAACAATAGAGTTGGAGTGACAGTTTGAGAGGATCAAGTTGGAGACGCATTGAAATTTCGGATGGTGTAATTGTTAGTGGATGGCAAGTTCGTTGGTAATCAAAATTCCAACTTAAAATTTAAGAGGTTTTAGACTACATTCTTGCATAAAAGTTAACTAAAAATTTAACAATATTTTAAAATTTAAAAAAAATCTCTTGAACAGATTCAAATTAAAAAAATATCCGTTAAATATACAACTTTTTGTGTTTTGCCTAACTTTTACCTCTGTAGTTGCTTTTAATCCTTAAAATACCAGAATACCAAGCGTAAAAATATTTAAACAAATTCTACAAATTCAACAGTCCCCTAATTACAAACATCCAGCAATTGTACATCATGAATCAGCATAAAATTGCAATTACCAGCCATTCCGACAATCAACAAACATAACCTTAAACTCCCCTCAAAAACTCGTTATGATGGAAATTAGGACATGAAAAGAAGGATCATGTACGATAGTAGCAGATAGATAATTAAACTAATTTCCTAATTTCATTTAAATTTTTTCCTCATTAAAAAATTTCTTTCCAGCACTTATTGAACATTTTACAGCAAAGCTGCTTCCTTTTCTCCCTCCTTTCAATTTTCCTCAATGGGCAATTTCATTTTAATAATTGTTTTCATTTTAATAATTATCGTATTACCACTGAATATTTTAATTTCCCGTTTTTAATCATAAACAATAAGCTCAACGTCTCAGCCAATTTTGTGCTTGTCTTGTACCTTTTTTGTCATGCAAATTAAAGCTGTTGACATATTGATTGCAATTTATTCGATCGAGTTACCATGGAAACTTGAGTTTTTTATAGCTTAATACGGAAACCTTTTAGGAATCTTAAATTTCTCATCCTTATACTTAAATTCTGTATTGCCTAGCAATTTTTCTGTATCTGAAGCATATCCTCAAGTCCATTTAATATCGATCGAAGAATATAAAATCTAATGAGAGCTGTCAGGGATGTATCTGGGGATTTGTGTTGAATATCATTCAGATGACCTTAAATTTTACGTTTTGAGCGTATTTTATAGGAAACATTTTAGCTCTCAATGAAAAGTTGTTTGCCCTTCTTCGATAAAAGATAGCATGCCCCTCAATAAAAAAGTAGCTAGTTTCTATTCCAAATAAAGTTTTTCCAAAGAATTATTTTCCAAATAAAATTTTTCCAAAAAATTATTTTCCAAATAAAATTTTTCCAAAAAATAATTTTCCAAATAAAATTTTTCCAAAAAAATCCGTTTCCAGAAAACTGCAATTCCAAAAAAATCCATTCCAAATAATTCTTTTTCCAGAAAAATATTTTCCAAAAAATTCCGTTCCAAAAAAATATTTTCCAAAAAAATATGCTTCCCCATAGTAGCTTACCCCTCTAAATAAATTTCATCAAAATGTTTATAACCATGATACCACGACCCCTTATCCTAAACTCTTCCCAACCCCTTGACACACCTCTAAGCTCATTTCCCAAAGAAACTTTTTAATGTTCATTTTATGTTGGTAAATCAATCCTTTTATAGAGCTTCCGTGAGCGTTTTCTTCCTAAATTACTCCACAAAATACATATATATCATGCCTCATTCCTTTAAGGCTCGAGTAAAAAAAATTGATTTCTCTCGAAAATCCTCTTAGTTGAAGATTTATTTATTGAATCCTTTTTCCTCTTATCATATTTTCAATTCACTTAATGTGACCTTGGGAGTTTGAAATGTACATAAACATCAATAACCTTGAATACTTGAGGGTGGGAAAATGTTTTAACTTTGTAGAAGGGTTTTTAATACATTTTATGAAGCATTTACTGACCGACACATGGTTTTTGGGATGTTGATTTTAAAGTAAAGGGTTTCTTGTTGTTTCAGTGTAGGCGGAATTTTTTTAACACATGATGAGATACTTGATCTGTTATTTGATGTTTAGACAATGAGGATTAGTGGAGCTTTTTGGTGCTTTTGAGAGGTTGGTATAAAACATTTCAAATTTATTTTTTTTTTTTACAAAAATCTTTAAAGGTTGAATTTTTTTAGCATAAAAGGATTTAATTTAAAAAATATCCCATGCTCATCAAGTTTCAAATAAATTCAAATTACAAATAAATTCAAATACAAGTTTCAAATTCTTAAACTTCCAAATTCTCTGAACATATGCACATCCCTTAAAAAAATAGAAACAAGTTTTCAACAACGTTATCTAGCTTATGACAAAAACTACCACAATATACTTCACGGGCTGATGATTTTGTGAAATTTTCTACAAGAAACTTTCTCGATTGTTACAAAAAAATTTCCTTTGTGAAGCTTAAGGCTTAGCCTGTCAATTTGTATGTCAATTTTCTGTAATCTCTCAATAAGAAACATAAAGTTAGTAATGTCCCAAGATAAATAAGAAAAAAAGGCTTGTCCATTCTTAAATCTTTATTTTTCGTCACCCTTGTGGTTGACTTTTACGCTTCAAGCATTCAGCTACTTATTAGACTTGTAATACCCAATCTAGCCTACAACTATAAAAGAGGACCGTTCTTTATCAACGGGTGCTATAATTTCACATCAAGCACTGAGTCCTTTCATCAAAAGAAATAAAAACTTCGATAACTTTCATCCTTTCCACAAGCCATACAACCCAAAATATGCTAAACATGCAAGAAATAATTTTTTTATTCAACTTTTTCGTGCGTAAAGGTTGCGAAATATTTTTTTTCTCTCATTTTGAGTTTTTTTTTTATTTTATTTTATTTCATTTCAGTGACCAAAAAAATGGTAATGAATGATTATAACGACATTATTTTCACCTCGCGGCCTTGCCTTTTGAACGACCTTTACATTGTGTTGTAAATTTTCTTTTCGCTGTTGTTCTCTGGCTGCCAATTAACTAAAATTTCTATGGGAAAATGGCAATGGATACACATACGTGTGGAGTTGTGTATGAATGATGGTTATATGAAAATTAGAATTTCGAATTTCAATTTTTATGAGTTTTTTAAGTTTTTCGAATTTGTAAAATTCTTAGAAATTCCTTAGCAAAATCCTAGACATCACCACCAAACAAACCCCAAATACACACGTAATGAATTTCCATTAAAGTCAAAATTGATGCTTGCTGTGTAAACGAGCCATAAGGTGTTAATAAGAAGATATTGCTTAGTGCTTAAGTAGCCAGAAGGCACCATTATGTGCAGACAGTAAGAATTTCCTTTTCTTTATTTCGCACTCTCTCCCGTGGAAATGAACATTTATCCATTTGCCATTATTTACGCAAATTGTGAAATTTATCTCATTTCATTATTATGTGCTGTGTTGGATAATGATGAACCAGCATGAAGTAAGTAAAGAAAAAATTTACTTAACCTCAATTTTTTTTTCTTTGTTTTTCATTTGAAAGTTTCAAAAAGAACTGTCCTTTTGAAACTGATCACGTTGGAGTGGTGGGTGGTATGCTGAGGTGAACATGAGTTAACATTTGAATAGGATTAATGGTTCGTTGGTAAATGTTTCTGTTCAAAAGACCTTTTAAAGAGTTTTCTTTACAAATTTTTCTTCGAATCTAAAATAAAGACTATTGTAATTGGATCGGTGGCATTGTTCATTATTGAGTTGATAGATTTGAAGAAGCATCCAATTTATACACAAAAACCAAAGTGCAGTATCAACATCTACACAATCACATTACTTTTCCGAATCTCAATACCTTTTGTATCATACACTGCATTCACTAAAATTGAGTTCGTTCGTTTCAATAAGCAGCCTCGACATTCTCATCTGACGTCTCTCTCCTATCGCTTTATTTTCATGAAAATGAGGACTCGTGCATTGCTCGATATTCTTTCATTTCTCCCCTGATGCGTATATGTGCGTGCTGTCATTCATTCATTCGCTCATTCATTTATTATAGCACATAATTCACAGCAGCTTCATTTGCATGCTCGGAGTGGATAGGAATGAAAATGTATACACACGACAATTGAAGGTTTGAAGGTGGATAAACAAAGCAAACAATCTGCCAAGCCTTATATGTGAATGATGGGAAGGAGAGAATTTTTTGCCGTGAGTTTAAAGCAAGGAAATGTAAAGTTTAATCAGCTGGAAGTAATTTTTCAGGAGAAAAATAATAGTCTAGAAAATTCAGAAAAATAACGGCCATTTTAAATTTGAGTATTTTTTTCCTATTTTTCCATTTAAATCCCATATCCAGCCACTGTTACTTTGACTTTTGCGTTATCACAAAACATATCAAATATAAAGCAATGAAAGTTTTCGTGTGGGATTTCTGTCTTCATTCTGGCGCCCACTCAATATGCTAATGGATTTTTTTGGTGATAAAGAAATGTTAAAGATTTCTTTTTATTCCTCTTTGAAACTTGTAATCGCATTTTAAAGTGAGCAGATTGATAAGAGATAACATTCATGTAAAACTTGAAAAGTAGCTTAATGGATTTTTTTTAAAAAAAAAAGCATTCAGAAGCTTAAGCTTATTATTTTAAATAGTTTCAGTGCTTTTTACAGATATAGAGGTGAGAGAATTTTTTAAATATTTAAATTTATTCATTTGAATAGATTTTTGGTGGGATAAATGATGTGGAAAATTCTCACGGGATTATTTGTGAAAGTCTAGACATTATTTTGTGTATTTAATATTTTTGGAGGGTGGATGTAAATCGAATTTTAAGATTTTTTAATCAAAGATGAGATGACGAGTCCTAATATTTACATATGTCTTCATATGAGAGAAGTGATCGTTATTTTTTTTCAAATTTTTGAAAAAATTCACAAACACTATTAAATTTTCAGTACAAAAAACTCAGCAACTCAACTGAGATATGGTCGTCGCATGATCGGTGCTCAGCTGTATAAAGACAAATAGTTATATTGACAAATCCTTAAGGGGCCGTTCACTTAGTACGTTCAATTTTTTGGGGGGAGGAGGGGTCTAAAATTTTGTAACCGATCAAACAAAACAAAAGAATTTTCGAACAAAAAGCGTAACGAGGGGGGAGGGAGGGTCTAAAAAGTCATTTTTTTGCGTAACGTACTTTGTGAACTATTAAATATAACAAGACAATTATTGAACTGTCATACAAGAATGTTGACAGTTCAAAACAGTCATAATTATTGTAACCCCACATTATTAATGCTACTCACTTATTACTTAAAAAAGCTGTCATTTTATATCATGCATCGCATCGAAGAAAGCACAAAATCTACATGATGATTTCAGTTTTTTATTTAATTTTTACCTGCAATGAAATGAAAAGAAAAAATTTAAGTTTTTATTGTTATATTTTTTTAATTTTTAAAATTCATTAAAATACTAAAATACACAATTTTAAAGGAAATTTTCGTTTAGTAACTTGAAACATATTTTCCAAAATTTTTTGAAATTATTTTATAAAGTATGCTCATAGAAAATTGAGTTTTTGAATTGGATACTACGTAATTTGCAACAGAATTTTCAGTATGAAAAAGTTTTAAAAGCTACTTTTTGTTGTTAAATAAAAATGTTAAAACATTGTTGATTTAAATTTGTTAGTCGATGAACTTTGGCAAATGTGGTTCAATTCCTATTTAGAAAGTTCAGCAAAATTCATTTATTTTTGGATACAGACACATTTCCTAATTTATCCTTCAGTACCAAGATTAAAATCAAATTTAAAGATAAGTAGATAAGTAGTTCCCTTTACTCCTCCAAGGAGTGTTGGGGCGTTGATTTCAACGTTCCAATATCACTTATCTCAGGCATTAAATGTGAGGATATGTGATAAGCATATCGCTCAAACCTGGGACCTACAGTTTTTGAAGTGGAATCCGAACCACTTCTTTGATGACATTCCTGCCTTTAGCCTTCAAAGGGAGGCTGTGAGTCGCGTTCGCAGTGCATATGATTCGAAAAAGGACATGTGAAAAATTTCCCATGCCGAGTCTCGAACCCATGATCGCAGGGTCGGTGTTGCAATAATTAGGTACCGAAGTACTTAACCATTCCGCCACCGAGCCACTTCGACTCACTCAATCAAATTTGATTTTCTTCAATTAGTTGAAAAGGTTGAATCTCTTTACACTTTAATAGGTATTGCATGCATTTGTATTCTAATAACATTTACAAAAGCCTAGCATCAGAAAGTAATTCCAGCCCACAAAAAATGACCAGCAAATACATCCTCCACAAAATATGCCAAGCATTAAAATTTCGTTTAAGGAACAATTCAACAAATGAACATTTCGCACACAATGCCTACTTCTAGGAAATTTGTGGTACCTCCTGAATATCACAAAGGTAAAACACAATTTTTTTTACAAACTCATCGCAGACTTCTTCTTAGTGCAAATAAAAACGAATGAGAAACCAAATAAATTTCCGTCTTTTCATCTTAAAGGAATATGTATACAAACACACATAAGTGTACATAAAAGATGTTTACCTTGCGGGTATTAAATGAAAAAAAAAGAAAAATCCGCAAATATATACATATTTCTCTTATCGGCACAGCACACGAAAATGTAATATTACATATTTTAAATTTTTTTTTCTGTGTTCAACATTCCGTCTTTATTCTTCACATTTCTTCTACTCTAGTTCCTGTTTCCTTCAATCTACATTTCGTGCATATAAAGCATAATATGCCGAGTATAAGAGGACTTTAATCAGCATATACTTCTCATTCATTTCCTATTCACATTTTTCATTCATCAGATAACATTATTCATGAGTGTGAAGCCTTTTTTTCATTCCACACTATACGTAAATATACTTGTTTATGGCTTATCCTTCTTCTTCTTCCTATTCAGTCCTTTTTTTGTGTGTGAGCTCTATGCGATTTTTCTCTCTTTCACATATCCTAACTGGCTAGCCCCGGAAGAACACTTTACTTAGACATAAAAGTGTACAAATATGAAAGGAAGAGGAAGAAAAGTCTTTGCAGAAGCACTTAACCAGAAAAAAAGAAGCATATACATATCGTTTTGTTATATTTTCATGGCTTCAAAGATAGAGGGGAAAAAAATCGGTTAATATACTGCATAGGCTGACTTGTGATGTCATGCGCGCTGACTTGTTCATAATTTTATGGATAAAAGGCTTTTTTTCGGGGGGAGAAGAAGATATATGAGCTTTTGTGGCTATTGAGTCTCTGTGGGGTCGATTGTTGACAAACTTAATTGCTAATGGTGTAAATACTTGATAGTGAAATCAGATAGAATTTGAATTGGATTGAGTATGAGGGAGCTGAAAAACTGACTGAATTGCAACTGAATTGTATAGGGGTTTGGGGTTTGGTGACAGAGTGCCCATGTAACCAAATGGAAAATCGACGTATTCCCTAAGAATCTTCCATGGATGATACGTATGTATTAATACATGTATCGTCCTAAGGAAGATATTGTCGCATAGCTATGGAACAAAATATGGAAGATCGAGTTTTCCATTGATGTATTATAAATTTTTCCATACAAAATTTAGCTGAATGCTCTTGTGAAGTATATGAGAAAATCAAATTTAGAACAAAATTTCTAATTTTTCTTGAGATTCGAACTTATGCGTTCCTTCAGCTATCCTTGAATGTAATATTTTTTTTTGTTACTTACATGTATCAAAATTTTGTATGGAAATTATGGATATTTCGGTTTTCCATTGATGTCAAAGGAAAATGAATGGAACATTTTGGTTTCATGGGTGGTTGACAGAGTGGTTGTATAGTCAGAAATTCTGACTCAGAATAATCAATGTAACTCATGATCTGAACAATTTTCAGCAAAATTTAGAAAATTTTCTCAAAGGATTGGAAAGGTGGGTCTAGACTTCTTTGGAATCTCAATGGACTCCTTTAACCCAAATATCTGAAACTTAACAAATGAATCCACTTTCAACATAAACAATTTACTTAATACTCTTAATAACTTATCACCTTAGTTCCTCTCTAAGCAACTGATTAACTGGCAGACTCATCTCAACCCCCCTCCTTCAAGTCACAGTCATCAACATACCAGCATGAAAACACATACAATACTTTGAAATGAATAGCTTTCAAAGCTACTATAAGTGAAAAAAAAGTCAGCAGTTGAGAACAATAATAACATACATTTCTGAATAAATGCCAAAAAAATAAGTTTGTTGTTCCTTATACCATATATCCTCGACACAGAGAAGCAAAAAATAAGAAATAAAGAAAAACACATACATATGTTCATATTATGAACACAAATAAGAAGAATTGAAATGCGGCTTTTCTTGCTTTTTTCACTTCATTCTTGCTGGCAAAAGAGGAAGAGAGAGCAGGAGTATTAGCTGTTCGCATTGGTATTTTTGGTTTAAGACAAATAACACAAAAAAATATAAAATATAAAACTTGAAGCATGTGGAATGGGAATGTAGAAACTTTATTTCAATTTAGTCGACAAACAGTCGTTTAAAGACATTTCCTTAAATTTGTATGTATGTAGCACAAGCATCGAGACGACGTTTTTGCACATCCGAGAAAGAAAAATGAATGAATACACAAACCGGGAAAATGGGAGGAAAATTGTGCAAATTTTCATATATCATGCTTGAATTCTCAAAGCAACGCGTGTTGTGAAAAGGAAAAATAGAATATTTTCGCTCATTTATTTTCTCTTCTTCATCATCTTTCCTTTTTTAGAAATGGAATGTATGATATTGTTATTTGCATGTATAGCTATAGCAAATGATGTTTTCGGAATTGTTTTCTATTTTTTAGACGATTGGGAACTTGTATAGTTGATGATAGTACTTTTGTGGGATTGAATTTAATGTGAATAAATAAATTTCAAAGAATGTATTAGTGGTTAGTTTCTATTTGTTTGATAACGATATTTTAGGTGCAAAATTTAATACTGGGAGGCCTCGATTTGAGTTGTTTCGATTTGAGTAACTAAAGTGTCCCCATACAAAAATTCAAATTTTCTTTTTTTAACGGTCATTTTTCATACGTTTCGATTTGAGTAGAATTTTTCCGGAACCAAACAATTACTCAAATCGAGGTCCCCCAGTATTCGATCTTAGAAAGCTTATGACATCACCCATAATTGGAGAAAATCTTCATTACAGGGGGTCCTCGATTTAAACAGATGTTTTGTTTAAAAAAATTTCTATTCAAATCCAAATTCACGAAAAAATACTATTAAAAAAATTAATATTTAAATTTTTGTATAAAAAATTTCCGGCAGATGTTCGCAATTCAAAAAATTGTGTTAGAGTTTCCTTGTTCAAAAATTTGAAAAAAAAAAAATTAATTTCAAATCAATTTCAGAAAATCATTTTTTCGAGGGGTTTTTCATACCAACTAAGAAAATTAATGCAAAAAATCGCTTTTCTGAGGGATTTTTCAAAGGCGTCGGACACTGGGCGTCCAGCGTCCAAAAAATTTGGCATCCGACGCCAAATCGGATGGTTCCAACTCTGCTTAGAATATAGAATCATCCAAGACTACTTAACAAAAACCATTCATTCTTACAAATTGATATAAATCTATCTAAACGCCAAAGTTCTTGGAAATTCTAATTAAATCAATAATGTAAGCAAACATCTTCCAATCAATTAGATTTCAAATAAATTAAATTAAGAGATTTTCCAGAAATTTTCATTTTCATATCAATTTCATTTCACATTGAAAAATTTTTCTCACTCAAGTACATTCTTACTTGTAATTTAATGACTTGATTTCTTCAGAATTTTGTAATTCCATGTGAAATTGTTGCAGATGTTTTGATACATTATTTTCATGGGAATTTGCTGTTTATAAAATTTCACATTTAATTGGATTTCATCCTGATTTAATCAGAACTTGTTATAGTTTAAAATTATCACTTATCTCTTGATGATTTTGAGAATTTTTTAAAATTACTTCAGGTCGATTTCCTCAAAACCACGCCTCCTCCCACCCTTTCCTTGATTAAAAGAGTGTTAAATTTTGCACTCAAAAAAAGAGAGCAAATAAGAATAGAAAGCAGGAATAAAAGAAGCAAGGAAAACACATTTATCGCTTCTCGTTATTATTATATTCATATGCGCGACTTCTTCTACTTCTTTTATTCATTTCCTTTTATCGCTTTCTCATTTTCCTTTCATGCATCACATGGATATTTTTTTTGTGTGCATGCTACTGTTCTCGTTTCATTCAGAATGTTTTGTGGAAATAGAGATTATGCTTTAAAAATACGAGGCATGAAGAAAACATGAAAGCATATTTTATGTATTAGCACATCATAAAAACATTTCTTTATTCCCCCTTTTCTTTGCTTTCTTATTCAATATCGTATGATGTCTTTCGCCGTCATTTTCACGTTGAATCGTTGTTTACGGATGGGGGTTGTTGGAAAATGATGTGAAAATTTGAGATCCTTGACTTATCGTTGATCCGGGAGTGATTCTAGTAATATAAACTAAGCAAAGCTAGGGTATACCCCAAATTTGCAAATTAGCTAATCTAGCTACATCCCGTGCAACATCACACCCACACAAACCCCTCAAAATAAGAAAAATTCTACGATGATTTCTTTTTCAATTTTTCATCCTCCTCATATGATTGAGAAAATATATTTTATGTTTGCATTCCAACATATGAATTTCGTGAGGATGAAAAAATTCCAATGAACTGCTTTTGACGTTTAAGCGCAGTTCTTTGAGAATCCTGCGAATTTTTATGGAGCTTTAGAATATTCGCGTGTAGAAAATTGATTTTTATTCAATTTATCGTCTCATGCTTTTTTTGAGCTCCTGAAAAAGTTTCAAATTTCGATTACGACACAAAAAACACATTTGACCTAAATTTCGACATCCTTTCAATCTCAAAAAAATCATGAACCAAAATCTCCTAGAACCCTCAAGTGAAGTACAGAAATAAAATCCCTCCGAATCCAAAACACCAGATAAATAAGACATCCTTCCTGTAAAAATAGACTCAAATAGCTCGAGAAAAAAAATGCAAACATTTTGAAATAGGAAAAAAATCAAATTGATTTTATTTCCATTTCTTTTTTCCTCATCCTTACATCCTTTGACGTGACACTTTTTCTCGTCTTGATATGAAGGCATGAATCTGTTCCATTTTTATAAAAAAAAGCTGTCTATGGAAATGAAAGAAGTGAATGGATTTACATGCTTTAAGCTGTTTTCTCAGCAACAAAGGATTTCTTTTAAAATGGATAATATTGATCTTGATGTTAAGCGATGCTAATATTAAAACCTGCATATTGAGTTTTGAGAAATAATCTGAATACTAGCCATAGGTCTTAATATAAGGATGGTGTAATATTGCGATGCAAGATATGAACTGCAATATTGAAGATTAAAATGCAGTATTGATGTTTATTGGAGTTAACTAGAGTGGAAAAATAAAAAATAACAAAAATGCACTGTTGTGGATGCAACAAACTTATCAATCAGTATAATGAACTGAGAATCTGGTACTTACTGAAATTTTATAGAATATTTTAATTTAGCCAAAAAATAGGGATAAAGTCAGAAGTGGGGGGTTCAAGGATGTCTATAACCCCATTCGATGAGAAACTCCTTCATTTTCCTTTGGTTTTATGAGACAAAAAACGTTTGAACACTCAAAAATTTTTGCATTACTACCAAAAAATTTTGGACTCTGAGAAAATTTTCTAGATTCATCCATGCTTTAAAAGAATATTTAAGCATTAAAATCCACTATGATGTATTCAGAAAATCTAGCACTAGTTCAAGTAGAATTTTTACCTCAATCCAATTATAAATATTAGCTATAAACGCCATCATGAATGCTACACTCATAAGAAACGTGATACTGATTAATCACAATTTCTTTTATGCATGCATCCATAAAATATTCAAACACAAATGATTACTTTCAAGGAAAAACTCCGCAATTGAAACTTTCACGTTCTATATTACTTTTACATTTCCAACACACATATAAAAGATTTATTCTAAATAATGAGAAAAAAGGATTTTATGTCAATAACAAGAAGCAACAGTAACAGCAGCCGTACCATACATACTATTAAGAAGAAAAATCATAAATCACGTTAAGAGTGGAGGTAATCGACAGAGCGTAAAGTTAAACATCCAATTAACGTCTAACGATTACCGTTGAGTGTGGAAGTGAAAGGAAAAAAACTGAGAATGCAACAAATTTTAATAAGCAAACACGCGCGTGACGCTGTCTTGAATTATAGATTCATGTTATGTCTCATTCATATTGACTGTGCTTATCTTATCAGTTTTTCGAGTGCTATGGAAATTTCATTAGCCTCATTTACACACTTTCATCTTATCAGTGAAAATTTATATTTTTAAATTGATTTCCGATGAGTCAAGTTATGTAACAGCACTTCCCTAGTTCCAATACTGATTGTTGTCAACTTTACATTCCGAGAAACATTTAGGTTATCGCAACAAAATGATTAGAAAATATTTATGTACAGGGTGTCCTCGATTTGAATAAAGTAAAACTTCAAAAAATTCAAATTTTCATTTTTAAAAAATTTCCCAAAAATTCAAATTTTCATTTTTAACGGTCATTTTTCATCCGTTTTAATTTTAATAGGTAAATTCAATTTGAAGAGAAAATTTTATATACCTATAAAACAACATTTAAACAATTTAAATCGAGGATCCCCTGTACCAATTCTCAATGGGCTGTTTTCCATGTGGAACTAGAAATTTTTCCTATAGTCTGCTTATGTTGGCGATAAAAAAGAGAGGAAGGGACCCAAAAATGACATTTTTCTTATAAAATATACGGCATGTAATTTAATTTTACAGATAAAGTACTCAAGAGTCCTCCGCAAAGATATTTCCATTTTTGTTGTGATTTTTTGTAAGCACGCCCATCTAAATGCTTTTTTTGGAGAATTCAATTCAATTTTAAGGGGTTTTATCGTCATCATGTGGGAAAATTGAAGTTCTTGTGGATCTCATTGAAGAATTTTGTGAGAAATTCAGATGAAGTTTTTCCAAGTATTAATTCCAAACTTTCTCCACGAGTCTCATCAATTACAACTTGTAAGAATATTATTCATTATTTAATATTATTTCTAGAAAGACAAAATTCCAAAAAAAAAAAAATACATCGCAGTTGGCTCTTAAATTAATAATGTTATTCTGTCGGAAAAAATCGAGGAAAAACAAAATCAAATTGGAATTTGTCGAATGAAAATAATGAGACAAGAAATAAAGACGGAAAGTGAGGGAAATAAGAAAGTTGCTGACACGTGTAGATAGCCTCCGAAATTCCATTATGGTGAGCATAAATTGTGATTAAATTACTTCACCCATAAGAAACTATCAAGTTATGGAAATAATTTCTAGGAAATTGACGACTAGCTGAGCATAAAGAATCTCATATTTGGGGCAAAAATAACAAGATTTTCCTATAATTTTATTACGAATAATTCAAAGCTAGAATTTTACGAGAGTAAGGGAATACAGAAGAGGAATCAACCGCAATGTTCATTAATTTTTCATCTAAAAAAATTTTCCATCCAGCATTTGCTGAATGTGGTTTTCATGTCTAGTTTGACTGACATTTGTTGATATTACAAGCCACAAATCACAACGGCATGACAAAAAATTTTAATTAATCAAATAAGCGGTAAGCGATATGAATTTTTCATTTAAACTTTTTTTTTGCATTTTCGTTTTCACACAGACTGAATGGGCTTAATTTATTGAATACATACAAAAAGGAAAAGCTTTAGTTATGATAAAAATAGGTGAGTTGTGCTTTAAGTCTATCGATTTTTTTTTGTTTGTAAATGAAAGGAAGTTGAAATGGTTGTTCATTTTAAATTCTTTAAGTTTGGGAGTTTTTGAGGTTAGACTAGGACAAGGCAGTGTCTTTCAATTCACCTTAATATTTCATTTTTTTAATTTAATTAATGAACTGGAGTAAATAAATAGTTTTACGTAAAAATTTGACGAAAATATAATAACTTTTAAAAACGGACCAGTTTTGAGGGAGTTATGGCCGTTTAAAGGTTGCTAACCTTCTCTTAGCTCTAACTCCTCGAGGAATGGTCCATTTGGGCTGAAATTTGGCATGTTTATAGAGCATTTAATTATGCGATTAGAGCAGGGGCATACCGAAGAAGGGCTTTTGGGGTCAAACCTCCTTTTTTCGCAAGATTTATACTAATTTAGTGTTACCAAATATTAATAGAAAAGTAGTAAACCCCCTCCTAAAAAAATCCTGGCTTCCCCCTTGTATTAAAGTCATTTTTTCAAACCTCCATTCAAAAATTCTGACTCCCTACGCCACTAATGGCAGATCTTTGAAAAATTTGTGATTTTTGACATTTTATGAAAAATTTTGAAAAATAGTAATCCTTACAGTAATTTTTAGGTATTTTAATTATTAATTTTGAAGCAATTATTGCTTTTGAAAAGTAAGGATTTGAACCATTTTCTTAAGCCTTAAAATGTTAAAATTAAAAAAAAAAACTTTGGTAAAGACAAAAAATGACTTGATTACTCAACTTTGCCCACTCTGTGACATAAATGATTAATGACTGTGAATACAGAATCTAACTTTAAAAAACTGTTTAAAAAAACAATTACTTTCTGAATTTCATCAACAAAATGCATTCATTGCAAACTACATCAAAGGTTCCTTGAACTATCTAATCCCTCAAGTGCAGAATTTTTAAAAATTTAATGAAGCTATGTGGGAAGCACAAAAATTCCAATCTCCAAATATAAGAGGGAAAAAAGCAATTTCTTAATGGAAATAAAACAAAAAAAAAATATTATGAGATTTCCTAAATGGAAATAGATTTTTATGCAATAACTTAGTACTCCTCTATACCTGATCTACAAAAACAAAAATTTTCACAATGAAATGTTTAAATGTATTCATTCGAATGCAAGCTGCTGCAAGCGATTGTAAAAATGGAACCTAAAAATCGTCAGATGTTTACATGCAATATTGTATTTTACTATTGAAAAAAAAGAACGAAAATTTTTTTAGGAAGGAAGTTTCATCTGCTGAATAAATAAACATCGCCAAATGCAGTTGGAAATTTTATTTATTTTTTTCATTTCTGCTCTTTTTCTCCTCCACAAGTTTAAGCTTCTAAGAAATTTTTTAAAACTCATTCACTTGCATTAACAGCTTCATCCATGGAATGCTGACTCGATTTTAAAAATTGTACATTAACAGACGTACAATGATAATAAATAGAAAAATTTTCACTTTATTTATACAGCATCACAGAAAGCTGTACTCGAGCATTCTGTTGTAGTTTTCAGCAGCATGTAAACAAGTAGAATGAAAAGCAGTAAAGAGATGCATTTTATTGTAGAGAAATTAACGCTAAAATAAACATAGAAAAGGCAACTGCAAATAAGAATATAAGTGGAAAAAGTGAGTGAAGCATGAAGCTTGTAATAGAGAAAGAACACAATTGTTGTTGATTCCTTTGTTGTCAGATTTCAATGGAGAAGTCAAATTGACAGAGTTTGTAGTTTTACTGCAGTTTTAATGCATGCGTTGTCAACAAGAGGATAAATAGAGAATTTAGAGTGTATTCATGCTTTGAGACTAGTTTCTCTGAATTTTTTATGGCGAGTTTTATAGATCGCACCTATTAGGAATTTATTGGGGTTTCTATGGAATTTCTTGGGGTTTTAAGTTGTTTTGCTAGGGTCCGTTTTTTAGCTCGGAACAAAATAACGGTCTCATTTTTCAAAAAAGAAGAATTCTGCACCCTCCCCCCTCCCCCCTTACGTAATAAACAAAAGGCTAAGGCCATAAGAAATTTTGAAAAGTTTTTCCTATAATCAGCATTAATAATAAAGGTCTGATGATATATTAAATGAAAATTCAAAATTAATTTTAAATTAATTTAGTTTTGTCCATTTAGGGTTTGGTTGGGGTTTGACATGAGAAATATCGATTGAATTTTCAAATTAAGTTCCTTTTCATTAAATTAAAATATCAAAAGACGTATCTTAACTTCCATTGATCCCAAACTGCATGACACTCCATAGGACGTCTTTGAGTTCAACTTACAAAAAATTAAGGTCAACAACCCCCAAAATTTCAATTTATATCAATTCAATCTTTCCAACATCCGAAATAATTCACTAAAATATCCAAAATCCAACCCCACTGCTAATACAACTCATCAAAATTCCACACAGCTGAAACCGAACAAAATGCATTTATTTTTACTCTGCACTCTCAAACATTCAGCAGCAGCAATAAAGAATCATCTAAAAATAGAAGTAAAATTTTTGCAGTTGCTTTTTCATTTCTTAACGACTCAACAAGAAGATGCTTCCACATCTTAAAAATTCATTAAAATATGAAAATTTTAAGCCTCGAAATCATCAAGACTGTTACAAATGAAGTAAAATGAAGAATGTCTCATGGGAAATTGAAGAAAGCTGGCTTGCTGCATGCAGCAATGTACAGAAGAAATGAGGAAAAATTTATATTGTTGGTGATAAAATTAGTTTTCTAAATTACATCACAGTTGGGAGCGACAGTATCGTGTGTTGTTGCTGTATGTATAAGTTAGTTAGTTGAAAGGAGGGGATGGAAGTGAAGGAAGGAAGGAAGGAAGAATTTTGTAAAAACATTATAAAATTAAAATGTTGAATTTTTGCTGAATTTTTTTTCTTTTTAACTTCCACGCATAGCGTGTAATTTAAAGTAGGTTAAGTTTGCTGGGGGTTTGTATAGAGATTCTATAAATAAGGGAAGTGAGGGGTGATGGGATGATGACAGAAGAAGATTTTTACATTTTATGAAATTTTCAATCCTAATTGATCTATTTTTGTTTTTGTTTATGCATTCATGTTTGGAATCTCAAAAATTTATTAAAATTGGAGCTAAAATAGATTTGCAAAGACAAAAAACATATTTTCAACAATTGTACCTCAATATGAATTTTTTCAAAAAATCACAACGAACTTCCCCAATTTAGATTCCCAAAACTACCCTAAATCCACCCCAACCACACCTCCAACACAATCATATCCAAGCAATAACTCAGTAATAATATTTTTGCCCCCAAGACCCTTCAACAAAATGTGCAACAATATCACGCAACTGTGCTCAACAATCTAAAATGTCAAATGTCATAGAGTCACTGACATTTAATCTATCATCTTTAGTGCACGTGTGCAAAAAGAAAAATTTTTGTGTCTGTCACCTTCTTGCAGGCAAAACGATTTTTTTTCGGTTCCCTTATCTAATATGTCAACTCACTTTCTAATCCTTACGATAAGAATCAACAATGTACCGCACATATACACATATGTGTATACAAATGGATTTAGAGTATGTTAACATATTATATTGACATCTGTGCACACATTGAAGACGAGAATAAGGGCGAGAAAGAAAGAAAAAAGTTTTCATCATGAGAATCGTAAGTAAGATGAATTAATGTACATCAATTTAGCTACTGTTGATGTCCACATTACCAACTTTTATATATATTACATTTCGAAGAGGTTTCATTTTCAAGTGATTGTTGCGTATTATTGATTATACGTTTCCGATATAACATATTGGCAATTTCAGCCCTTATAATTTTCCTCACATATACTGCATAAAAATATTTTGGGGGAAAACAATTGATAGATAATGCTGACGAGATAAGTGAATTGATTTTCTTTTTTGTTATTAAATTTTTTTTGCTATTTGTTGTGTGCATGTATGAAATTAAATGAAATCAATTGACGACTGCGATTGCTTGGAAATAATTTTAAAATTTGATACATTTTGTTGTTGAGATTTTATTATAAATTTACGGCTCGTTAAGTTTAATCTGTTTAAATTTTGTGTGGGGTGTTGTGATGAAATTTGTAATTTTTTTTGGTACGGCAGCTGTCTTGTTATAGTTTTGACTGGTTATGAGATGGGGTTTGAAGTTTATGTGGGTTAGGTAGGAAATGTTAAGAATTTTTGTGATAGTTGACATTTTTGTTTTTCTAGTTTTTGAGATCTGATTGCCAATTTCAAACAGCCATAGAATGATACAGAATGCCAGGTAAATGCCAGAAGTAAATTCACTTATATTGTCTTAGAATAAAATAGAAATTAAATAGGGGTTTGATTAAGCAAAAACAGCACTGCGATCGAAGGTCTGTTGTACTATCCCCAAGTCTTCATGAAGAAATTCCTATGTCCTTAATGAAACCAATAATGTCCATATATAACTGCTTAGAAAATTATCTTAATAGCCATTTTTGAAAAGAACTCAAATTCATCTATAAATTAACCAAAATAGTATCTAACCTCGATAATTAAAATAGACATAATACTGATGATTTACAAAATTAACTGTCTAATTTTCATCATCTAAATTTGGATTGCAAATGGGCAAGCGATTCCAAAAAAAGGCAACCATTTTCTTCATTCATGCATTTTCACACTTTTTTCAGGCAGTATTTCTTTTTCTTTATAAAAAAAGCTTGATCCTAAATCAACAAAACTGAGAAAAAGGAGAAAAAAAAATATTTTTTTGAAGGTTGTTGAATCCTCTTCAAGTGCTGTTTTGATTCACATCTATTTTAGCAATCCTCGTTTCTTCTTCTGTGATACTTTATCATAATATTTTCACTAAAATGAACAATCATAATTCTATGTTGAGGTGTTGTTGAGTATATAAATAGGAAGGTGAAGATGAAATGTTTGAAGTAAATTTTGAAAATTATTTGGAAGTCAAAATGAAATTTTTAGATCATTTGGTCTCATTTACGCCACATTTCATTACTATTCATCATCATGCCTCCCACACTCATTAATAAATAATTATTGAACTTTCGAAGAATTTAGTTGATGTAAACCACATTAAAAATTCTATAATTTGGGAGTGTAGAATAATTTGAAGCAATTATTACAATTAAAATTCAAATTTTTATGTAAAATGCCGCAATAGAATTTTTCCAAAAAATTAATTACGAATGATTGAGTTGAAATAATTTGAGTATTGATTTTAACCCAAATTTATACACAATTAAAATAACATTTGGAAATGTAAATTGAGTTCTTGGTATTCTTGATGGGAAATGCGTGATATTATAGCATAATAATTGCTTGGTAACATGAGTAGATTTTCATCAAACTTGTTAAATTTTAAACCTCAAAATTTTGATTTTTATTATACAAAAATTATTAAAATTCAGAATTTTAATTTCTTAAAGAGAATAAGAAGAAAATTCTTCAACAGAACTCCCCAAAAAACAATTTAATCTTTCAACATTTAAAATATCTCATTATTCACAGCAACTTAACAACAACAGCTCAGCATTAAATTATTCTAATTTTCTCGAACAAAAATATAATGACTTCCTGGAAAAATTTTCATTTTGTCAAGCAATTTTCTACGCAACTATGAAGCCTTATACTTTAATAATTCACCAGAAACGTGACACATTTAAAAAAAATTCGTTCATTTCATTTTCACTGGGTCAATTTCTTTTTGTACTCTTCGTGCTTCTTCCATTTCATATTCAATGACAAAGTTTTTCAATTGTCATAAGGACTTCAAGTAAAAAAAAATAAGAAATTGAATGAGGAAGAAGAAGGAAGATACTTTTATGCTATTTCGAGGTGGGGGTATGTTTGAGTAACGTCTTACATAACGGTAGATATTATAGTAAAATTACATAAAGGGGTCGTGTGTAAATGATGTCTATAATCAAAAAGTTTTGAGTCATAAAATGACCAAAAATTATCCTAGCTTAAAAGGTACACATCATTTAAGCCAAATTCAGCACTATGTTACTATTTTTGAGGTTAAAGTCTGAACTTATGTTTGATGATCCATAAGTTCGAATCCGTAAAAAATTCGCTAAAGACGTAAAACTTAAGATTACAAAATTCACATTCTTTAGATTCAAATTCCAAGCTTTTTAAACTTTACTGAAACCTTACTTCCCAACATCCCCAACATTCATTGAATCTGCCGGAATTAAAGAAAATGAAAAACTTTTCATTCCCTTATATTTGAATTTAAATTCAAGAGAAATTCTTGGGTACCGAAGCATGCTAAATCAATGCCTGGAAATGAAGAAATATGTCCAAGCAGACAAAAAACATAGAAATGTTTTATTTTTCTGGCGTACTACAACAAGACGACGAGCAATGATGATGGGGAATGAAGAGAATGAAAATGAAATTATGATTTGGTAAGAAGGAAGAGGATGAAAAAAAGAACGTTTAGGAATGATGTACATAAAAGAAATTTAATTAAAACTTTTTTCTCTGCCTTGCGTTCATTTCTATTTCATCGCATTTTGAGCATTTGAGAAAATTGTATAGAAAAATTATTCGCATAAAATTGCGCTTTTCTTTACCTCAACAATGCAAAATGAAATTGCATAATTTTTATACAGTAAATTGATACAATAAAGGAAGCTTTGTACATCATAATGATGTGTATTCATCATGTTGAACATGGAATGGATTATTATGATTTGCCATGAAATGGAGCATATTAAGGCATAGTTAGTAATGATGAATGCTATTATGGATCACTCGTTGAATAATTTTGATGTTGTGATGGATTTGTGATTTTATTTGCTTTAATTTTATTTAGAACACAAAAAAGAAAGCTTTTTACCTCAAAAATTGAAAAATATTGAAAAAAAGGAAAAGTTCAAATGCGAAGTGGAATATTCGTATTTTAAAAATTAATAATTGAAAAATAATTTTTTCCGATTTTTCGTAAAATATTGAAAACTTTTAACAATACTAAAATTGCATTTGGTATGGAATAGAATAGAAAAGATATTGATAAATCTAGACATACAATAATAAATGAACTATACTCTGGATGAATGTATACTTACAATATTTTAAACAAACTTTAAATAAACCTTAAAAGTTATTCTTAACAAAATTTAACAAGAATGGCAGCATCAAACTTTTTATAAGCTTCATTCAAGATAAAAAAGAATAAGTTTAAAAAAGTGAATGAAAATGCTCATTGATGGTAAAAATATTCTTAAGGTTTCCTGTTTAATGGAAAATTTTACTTCTGAAGAAAGTTTTTTTGTGAATAAACATCAAAGAAGTTTTTATTTTGAAAAATATATAAATTTGCGAGAATTTACGAAAAATAATGAAGATTTTGTTTAAATGGAATTTTTGTGTAAGATGAAATTTTAGGGAAAAATATTTTTCTTCTTGAGAAAATTATTTTTAAGGCTTCGTGGTAAATATTACCAATTTTAGAATACAATAAAATTTCAAAAAAAAAAGAAATCTTGAGAAAATCTTTATCCAAAAATAAATCAACAAAAAATCAATTTCCTCGTCTGAAAACTTTGAACATTTAGTGAAAAGTATTGATGAAAAAAAAAAAACAATTTCACCTTACAATACATTTGAGACCAAAAGTTTTATTTTGACTTTTACATGAGAACAACATTATCATGATGTATATACATGGTAAACGAGTCTGAATACGTTATGTCAAATAACCATAAAATAAAATGAGGTATAATTAATTCATACTAAAGTTTGGTGTTGTGTAGCCATTAGTAAATTATATTATGAGAGTATAGCTGATGTAATTAAAATTACATTATGTTGTTCATATTTTTTTATGGAAAAAAATCGATACATATTATATCCTGACCCGAATTATAACCCCAAATATTTTATATCTACAATCTATCTATAGGTCTCATGAGTATTTAATATTTTTTTCCTATAATAACTCTATTATGCAAAATTCTATTCAAAGATGAATCAGCAATATTAAATTTCATATTTATTTATTTATTTTTTTACAAACACATCATCCTCTTCAACTTTAATTCCGTATTATATTTTAAGTGTCTTTCTGCACTCAGACAAGCTGCAATGATTCCATAATTTATTATTTTATTTTTTTATTTTTATTTGTAAATGATTAGGGCATCTGTCTATTTTCTCTGAATTTATTATTATTTGGTTAATATTATAGAAATTAAATATAACAATTGAAGAAAATTGAAATTGAAGATTAGGTTTCACGCATGAATCAAATTTATTGTGGGATTTATCATTTAATTGAGAATGGAAGATGGGGTGGATATTTTAATGATGTAAATTAAGTGGGTTTGGAATGAATAGATAAGAAATTTTTTGAATCTTAGATTCGAACCTTTGACTGTTAAGGTTGTCAAATAACAATTCACCATTCAATCAGATTTAATCAGTAACTTAATTCACAAAATTTAATTAACTTACCATAAAATATTTTCTCATTATCATACACGAATAACGTCACTAACAGACGCCATACTACCGAATAAATCTAAAAATTAAGAACCTCTTCGAATACCCTAAACAAATCCACATCCACTCCAAACATCTCAGCAGATGATGATTCATTTTCAAAGAGTCAGTTGAAAGAAATTGTCGGATTGAATTCAAAATTGCTCAACCGTGTGAGGATGAACAGTTTCCAGCCCTCCACTTCAACAATGAATTTCAATTTATGGTTTATTTTTCTGTCAAACACTTTATGTAAAAAAAATGGGAATATCTTTCGCAAAATTGATAGAAAAAGAATAGCTGTAAAGTGTTTACTGAGTAAAAGAAAAAAAAAAATATTTTTAGTCAACGAAGAGCGATGGTTTTTGCGGAATAATGAGTCATTGTTGAATTTATACAAACAGAATTGCTACAAGGCATAATAAAGTGAGTCTGAATATATTTTATTCTGTATCTCTGTTGAGTTTTATTTATAAATAAAAAAGAAATATCTACTTCTTCGATTTGAATTTGTGTGCCGTTTGAGTCAGTGGTGGGCAGTATAAATTTGAAAATGGCACGTTTTGTAGATCGAATTTCATGGATATAAACATGAAGTTTCAAAATTGCAATAGGAATACGAATAAAAATTTTAAAAATAAAGAATTTTAGACATACTAGACCTTAAAAAAATGCTTCAAAAGTTTAAAGCCAGTGCCAAAGCACACAAGTTGCTCACACCAAGAGAAGGATGTAGAAAAGAAGTTATGAGATTCAATGAAGACTTATTCTTAATGCAATTTATATGAGTTTATTCTTCTTTTATGTTATTTGTTGTACAATTTTTATTTGAAAATGAGACTTATTGGGTATTTAGTCTATTGGAAATTTTCTGAATAATTTTGTTTATATTTTTGATTTTTTTGATTTTCAATGATACCTTGGAACAATAATTTGTTGAAAAAGGATGAATTATTAAATCTTTCGTAGTCCAAAATTTTATTGTTTCTGGTATTCTGACCTAGTTAGTGAATCTATAAATATACACATAACACTTCCCAAAAAATCCTCAGAATCCAAGTTCGATTCCTAAATACAGCAAAATATTCACATTTAAATTCAGCAACAGTCATAACCTACAAATGCGCAATATCTTCTTCCATTTACTCTCACACACGAGCAATTCAAACTCATATTATATTATTTACATACAATGAGTCCAAACATCCAAATAAAAGAGAAAAAAACTTTTCTGTCCAAGAAAAATAAAATTAGAATCAATAACTGAATGGAATAGATTTTTTTACGTACAATAGATCCTCAAAGTTCTCAGGTGTATTTTTCTTCTGTTTACATGAACTATTCATCCCTTATCATCCTATTCATGCAAGTTTCAATATATATACATATACGAATAATGATAACAATCCTCATTCTGATAAGTGGACATAGCAACAAGCATAACATAGAAAAAAAAAAGAATTAAGTACGTCCTTATGATACTCTCTCATTTAATTCCACTCATTCGCTTATGAAATATACAGCTGCTACTTTAGCAAATGATGGTTGCATATAGAAGGAAGATAGTGGATATTTCTAATTAATTCACATCATGATGCATGACATTCATTGTAGCAAAAGGAATCTCGATTACAACAGAAGTGGAAGAAAAATTTCTTTTTGAATATTTCATGCTAAGCGCCATCAAGTGACACTAGAGAAATGTATACAATAAATCATTCAAGAATGAAAGATGAGGCAAGGAAATGAAGGAAGAAAAGGGAGTAATAGGGAAGGAAGGAGACGAAATAGATAAAAAAACTGACATTTACTCAAGATAAAGTGTCAGCACTTTAAATTGCCTAACAAGACGACGATGTCACTGCTAATATTAACAAACATATTTCTTGTTCCTGCTATCCGTCTCCAATTCTTAATTTTTTTTATTGGAATGACTAAATTGCAGACAGGAAGTAGGCAGTGATAAAAATAGCTTAAATAGCCTTAAGCGCATTTCTACAAGCTTAATAAAATTGTTGATGCTCAAATCTGCTTGAAAATTGTCACTAAGCACAATCTCCAGCCGACAAACAAGAAGCAATGCCACAAATCGAAATAAGCGATGTCTCTTGTAATGGAATCACACTTATCTTCATCACCAACACAAATTGGATGGATTTTTAAGAAGTTCGTGCTTTTTGCTCTGTTATGGGACGCAATTACGACAAGCTGTGCAATAAAAAAAAAGAGAATGAATGCAAAAGAGAAAGTCAGGTTGAAAAGATATTGGATTTTCTTTAAGGGACATCTTGATTGCTGGCTTTTTAGTTCTGTTTGTCTCTTCTTTTATGTGTGAGTACTTGAAACCTTTGATCATTAGAATTTTAAATTTTTTCTTTCTCATTGCTTGCTTGCTGCTTGTCTGTTTTATCTGCAATACATTCTTGACAGCAGAAGGCATTAAAATAATAAAGTTAGAGAATGGATGCACTGATGGAAAAAATATATAAATTTTTTAGTAATTCCATTTCAAAGCTTTTTCTACTACATTAATCTGTCTGTAAAGTGGGTTATGTACTTTCGGAATCAGATGGAAATGGACTAAATTTAATGATATGGCATATGGAAATCGAAGTGACAAATTTTGCACTCAATTTGCGTTGAAGTAAATTTATTCAAATTGAATGAATTCTAATGAATCCGTGTTAAGAAAATTTAATTGGCATTTTGAAATGATTAAGTAGTTGGATGTTACTAATTTTATTGAGATTGTTCTGTTATTGTTATGGTTTGATCTTGAAAAATTGGATTGGAATTGGTTAATTAATTGATTGATTAATTAAAACCTAAAAATTTCACAAACAAAATCCATCAAATTCCTTAGGGACTAATTTATAACGTCCATCAAAAACATGAATTTTCAGACGTCTTCTTTCACAAAATCTTCATTCGAAATAATCCTTTTGTTTAAAACTCAGTCGCACAGTCACAGACCCACCTTCCCCACCTTATTGTAAACTGCCAAATTCGTCAAACCAGCAGTTGTCAATATTTTTTGGACTACTACACACTTAAGGTTCATAATTGTGACCAAAACCGTACACAACATATTGTTCATAAAGTTTTTTTTTAAATTTTTTTCACGGCAAACCGATTGACCAACACTGCTTTAAATCATTAAAATTCACATTTCTATTGCACATTCTATGACTGCAAATAAATGTCATTAACAACATTTTTCACAAAAATCTCACAGATTTATCTATCGCAGGTACTAATTTTTTTTTTTTTGCACTAAAATTTTATTACATTCATAAATTATTTTATAGTTACCATATTTTTGTAGGTCAAAGTTTTTAAGAAGATTATAGTCATAAAAATAAAATAATTTTTTACACTCATAGAAAAACTTCTGGGGGTGTTACCGTGTTACCTTTTGAGGGCGGAGAAAAAGTTAGAATTTTAGTTGTCAACATTTTTTGTTAATAAACTTTTACTGACCTTTGAGAATTGAGTGGAATATTTATAATGTACGAAGAAGATTATAAAGTTTTTTTTGAGGGAGGTTTGAGGATTAGATTGGATGAGTTTTAGTAGTTTTTGAAGATTGTTTGTTGTTGGAGATTGCAAAATGTATGAGAATTATGTAAAATTTATGAGATTAAATATGGAAAAAATTGAAATTGAAAAAAAAATTGATTTCATTTGAAAAACTTCAAATTATCACGCAACATGCAGCACAAAGCTAAATTTCCACAATAAATTCTGCAATTATTAAATTTAATTGCTCATACAATCTCATATTTAAACGCCCTTATCATACAACTCATTATAAATTTTCCAGCTCATGGCACCTCGATAAATTTTCAAACAGCTAACATTTTATGCTTAATCATTTGAAATAAATAAAATTCCAATATTCATTTAATAACAATTGATAGTTCAACAATGAACTGTGAAATATTTAATGATGATAATTAAATTCTATAGTGTGAATGTATCGTTGTTACATAATGATCCATAAATTAAAACGTTTTATATTAATCTTAATTTTATGTCAAATTATTTTATCAAATAATTACGTATCCATATTAACCTCATTATAGACATAATCCTCCACATAAATTTATTATCAATATTTGCTTTCAATACGTAATTGCATTTTATTATACGTATGATTGTGTATTTTTTTTTTTTTTGGATATTGTGTGCCTCATTAATTTTTCATCATATTCATACAATGAAGCATGTTTCATGATCGATAATGAGCTCATTGATTAAAATATGATATTCAAAAAAATTTTTATTTTCTCTCTATGACATCAATTTTTTTTTCATTCATAATTTTTGAACAATTAAAAAGTGAGCGTTTTATTATGAATTTTTTAAAGGGGCTGTTCACTTATGACGTCCATCATTAAATTTCAATTTTCATCATCAACCCCCAATATAAATTAAGCATTAACAACGACTTCAGAATAAAAACAAAATTTAAGCTACATGTGAACTTCAAAAAATCAACCCTTTGCAATTGACACAAAAAAAGACATGAAAACATTTTTGCAAAATTGGTGTTAATCCTTAAATGACTACGTGACCTGAAAAAATTTCCTGTATAAATTTTTAAAATCATCCCCGCATATTGAGCGTGGAAATATGTTTCTCCGAGTGTACGGCAGCAAAACTTATTATTTCTTACTCCTTACATATTTATACATTTTGTTTTAAGGGCCATTTGAGAGAGTTTTTGTCTTGTATTTTTATTTCATTTTATGACGGAGCATATGTTTCAAGTACTATGGAATAATTATGTTGTAAACATTTATTACCTCTTTTTTTCGGCTCTTTCCTTGCTGTTCCTTATTCTTGCTGTATGTTGTATACACAAAAAAAATTAAAATTCCACTGAAAAAACTGCACAGAGAAAAGTTTTTATGACTTTGTTGGTAATCCTCTTTATTTTTTTGCTGTTGCGTTTCGAGTTGTTGTTATTTTTTGTTTCATGAAATTTAAATTTGTTGTTTCTGCAATGCTAAAAATTCATGAATTCATCTCACGGTTATCAACTTTATTACACTCTTTCTAAAGTTTTTTTATGATTCTATTATAATTTTTTTTTCTTGGTCGCAGAATTTCTTTTTTATTTTTTATTATTTTTATTTTTATTCACTACATTCAAAAATTCTAAAGTTTAACTACACACAATCACAGATTTTTCATTCTTTTTTTTATAATAAAATTCAATTCACAAATTTTATCGGTTCATTTATCATCATTTAATTTCTATTTCTTTTTGGATGACAATTGATTGACCTTATTAAATGACGTGTCTGCCTGCAAAGAAAGAGAGAAAAAAAATATTGAATAAGAAAACTAATTTTTAATAAAAAAAAGATTTTTTAAATTTTTCAAAAACACATTTTGTTGTGGTTTATATTGAGGTTATGTGTTCGTTTTGTAAGGCTGGGTTAGGTTGAATGCATGAATCTTGAGTAATTTAGACATGTTGTGGTCAGGCTCATGTTTTATGAATGAATAGATTTTGCAGCACTTTAATCAATAATAGCTTTAAATTGCATATTTTTTGGAACTTTTTTGAGTTTTTGAATTTTCTCCAATTCAAAATTATCAGAATTTAACTTAAAATACATCATTTTTTTATGTAAAATTAGACCAAAATTTTGACCATTTTCAAAGAAATTCAAGCACTTTAAATTTGAAAATTTAAATAAAATCAATAAAAAAAAATCAAATCAAATTTTCTTGACGACACAAAAAAGCGCCACATCCATCCACCCGACAAAAGACTATTTTTAATATCAATTCCATTCCCTTTCTCTTCTCATCATCATCTTTATTCAGTGAATCTCATTAACTCTATTGTGACCCGTTTCTCTTTGTTGTGACGACGATCGGCATTTATGTGTCTACATAAATAGAATTTTTAATGTGCTTTATACAATAATAAATAACATAGAATGGAATGGAGAAGATGGAGGATAAAAGAAGATATAAGAAATTCCTCAAAGTATTTTTTTGGGAGTAAAAACGATTCGATATACACATTAAAATGAAATAAACAAAATATTCCCCATATTATTTTATGTACTCTTGCTATTAAACTATGTAGAAAAATATTTTTCCCCTGCAATGTTTTTTACTCGCTCCTTATTTACTCGTTCAACAATAAATTTTTATCAACGTTCCGTTTACAGACAGTTTAAAGGGAAGAACAAAATATTTTTTTTTTCTCTATCGACTTAGTTTGTTCTCTCAATCATAATCTTTTGTTTAAACAATTTCTCATTCTACTTCTTAAACTTGCGTCTTTTATGTTAATGTGACGCCTTATGGATGACTTATTGTTATTTTTTTGTGTAATACTAGCTTTGTGTTATCGTGAAGCATGACTGGAAAGTTTTTGAATGGATTTATTGGATTTGTTTTTAAATTTATATGAATTTTTTGACTTTTATGACATGTAGGGCTAGTTTGTGAGGGGCGTTTGGGATATTGGAGGAGAAAAGATACTAATGACGTCTACTATATACGAGTAATCTTATATTTTAGTTCAGAAAGCATTTTATTTTTTTATTGTATATATTTGCTCATGTATCCCATTAGTTTTGCATTGCTATGACAAGTCAGGAGCGTAGCCAGGAAGAGAGATTTGACCTCAGAGAAATTTTTTCAATTTGCTAGGACTTTTTGGGAAAAAATCTAAAAAATCCTAAAAATCATACAAATCACATAAAAACTCAACCTCCCCCCCCCTGTTGAAAAATTTCTGGCTATGTCCCTGTGACAAGTTTTTACATCTATTCAAATCGAAACGTATGAAAAATGACTGTTAAAACACGACTCTATGCTAAACGGGATACTAACAATTATTATACAACATACTTGTTAAACCATAAATCTACCCTTTTTGTCACAAAAAATTCTTAATTCCAGTAAAAATCATCAAAACGACCATAAATTACCTAGTTTCTACTAAATTTTGATATATTCTATTCATTAAGTTTCTAAGAATTACCACAATCTCAAATGAAACTTGTTGCCTAATTCTTCAAAATAAAACCCAAAATGTACCGCAACATTTTATGAATTTTATGTCACTCGGGTTTGTCACAAAGAAAGTTTCATAAACCCCAAAATTTACTCAATTTCTTAAAGTTACCCATTTTCTAAAAAAAAAAGAATCTAACCAATATTAATAGCTCACAGATATAAATACTACTTATAAAATATTTTATGTGACAGCAACATAGATGAATAAGTGGGTAAAACCTTCATATACACATGTATGACTTCGATAAAAAGTTCTCTTTTATCTTACATGAATAAAAAATTCATGTTCATGTGGTTTCGTTTGTGGTTTTTACTTTTGTGAGAGTCAAAATATAGAATTACTGAAACGTGCTGAAAGTATTACACAAAATACAATCCACTTTTCGTTAGCATTTAATGTTAAAAACTTTGTTGATATTTTATCTACTTTATATTTTTGAATACATTTGTTGAGTTTTATTATCAACTTGAGGAAATAACAACAATTTATGCTGAAATATTTTCGTTTTTGAGGCAGAAATTTTTTTTCAAACCTTAAATTCTACAAAAACTAGATTTTCTGACCAAAATAGATAAATTAAATATTAAATTGAGCAATTTTAAATTGATAAATCCAAAAATCTTAATTGATTTTGCCAAAATTTATATTTCAGCTTATATTTTAGATAAGAATTTTGCAATTTTTGAAAAACCCAGAAGGAAAAATCACGATGAGTCTCATTTTTTTCTAAATAAAGTCTTAAACTAGTTTTAGTCAAATTATTAGTTGTAGTCTTATTATAATAACAGACAAAAAATGCTCTTGTCTATGAAACTTAAGATGACGGTTGGCTTTTAATCAAAAGATCATGCTATTGAGCGGGCTCTATAGCGTACTCAAACCAAACTCTTATGAAGCAATACTTGCATGCAAGTTTTTTAACGTACTCTTTTTCATACTCTTAAGAGTATGCTCAAGATTTGAAGCATAAAAAACATGCTTTTAATGAACTCTTAAGAGCACGCTAAATTTTTGCTTTTTTATACTTCAAGAGTCATTTAAGTTTGCAGAAATTACTATTACAAGAGCTAAAATTTTCTGTATGGAAAGTTTAAATTTGTTTTTTGTTGAATTGAATATATCAATTTCGAAAGGCAATAGGACAGTAAAAATGATAGAATTTTATTAAGACACACCCTCGGTTTAAGGTTCAAATCTTCAAAATCATATAAACATAGAAAATATAAATGGTTTTGTTTAAAAAGCGTGCTTAAGAGTATGCTCTTCTGTAAGCATGAAATTTTTTTAATTTTTGTAAAATTAAAGCATACTCAGCAGATCATGCTCTTGAGCATGCTCTCAAGATTCACTTGCATGCAATACTTGCAAGTAAATAGCGTACTCTCAAGAGCGTGATTTTTGTTGTCCGTACTGCGATCTTGAAAACCCTAATATTTTATCTACTTTATATTATCTTTGAGCATGTTCAGAGCATGCTCTTTGTCTGAGTTTTATTAGTCATATAAGTTAACAACAATTTATGCTGAAATATTTTCGTTTTTTAAAAATTTTTCATCCAAATACTTTCAATTACAATCAAAATCAACAAACAAAATAATATTCAAATTGTATTTAAATTAAAACCGATAAGGTTGGTGTTAAAAATAATCAAATGTACTTCGAACATTAAATCAATAAATAAAAAGAAGAATTATTATTAATTTTAGAGTGGAATTTGATTGTAAATGTTGACAAATTATCTTAAAATATTTTTAATCTATATTTTTATTAAATTCTATTATGTCAAGTTTTAATTCGATGAAAAATAAATAATTTGGAAAATAATAAGATCTTTAAAAATAGCAAAAATTTAGGTTCGAATCCTTAATTTGAAAATAAAAATAGTAAATAGTTTTTAAATGTTTTTTTTGACCACAATTCTAATTTTTTCCCCCAAAAATTTAATCAAATTATTTCCACCAAAATTTTATTTTATCTTTAAAAAATATCCACCGCCACCCAGGCAGTGAATATTATTTAATCCATCCTAATTAGCAGAAATAACATTTATCAACTTATAAGCTCGAAATAAAAATTAATATTTTAATAATCCATTTCAAAATTCATTAATATGCCATAAATTATTTATTGCCTTATAAATTACTGTCATAAAAAAGGTATGAGTAAAAGAGAGAAAATTTCTTCTTGGTGCTATATAGAAAATTACATCCAATAATGAGCTTGAAAACTTCTAGCTGAATGAATAAAATATTCATCATTTCAAACCTTCAAACAATTTTGTTTTGTGTATATTTTTTTCGTAGTCGAGAATTATTCAAGACTAGCGCGGAAAATTTTCATTCATTTTTCATTGAAGCAATTTGTTTTGGGTATTTTAGTTAGAGCCTTTATACAATCGCGTCGCTGACAACAACTGGTGAAAAATGAAGAATTCTATAGACTTCGACATGCTGAAGAAAAAAAAAATACGTGGGGAGAAAGAAGAAGGAAGAAAGTTTATTTTATTATCCTCATAGTTTATACACAAAATACTTTATCGTAAAATGTTATTTTTTATGAAGTAAATAAGGCAGTTAACCAATATTATGGCACGGAAATAGTCTAAATTTTTGTGTACTAAAATGAGGCGGCAGGGGAGACATTTTGAAAAATTTTTAGAGTTGGGGTGTTTTTGGGGTTGCAGACATGTTCATGTTGAAGATGAGTCAACACTGGTTTATGAAATAGTAAGGATAAACATTAAGGAAATGGCTTAAGAGGCAGGGAAGAAAAGTCTTTAACATATTTTTCTTCAAATTCAATTTCATAGGATTTGAACCTCAAATTTCAAATTTTGTAAAAATATGCAATTGCTCCCCACCCATCATTAACTCCACCACTGCCTTTACAACCTCCATTTCACGGTAAAGCTGCTTAAAATAAAAATTAAGGCAACAGATTGTGCTCATTCAGCCAATGTTAAGTGTTTCTCATTTTTATCAATCACTTCATTACGTTCAACAACCGTTCCTACTTTGTTTCCTGCAAACAGAAGCAGAAAAGAACGATAAATAATTTTTTTCCCTGGAAAAAGTCAACTTTTTTATTGATAAATAAACAAATGTCTCAATACACAGCACATCGATATTTGCAACAAAAAAATAATGTTTTGCTATGCAAGCACAAAAAAAAAGTTTTGTAGAATGAACAATGACTGTGCATTGTTTATGATTCATCAGCATTTATAATAACAATCGATGTTCATTCATCCGCATTTTGAAAATTACTCATATGTGGAAATGAGTTCGCACATAGAGCTATTGGAATTTAAATTGAATGAGTGAGATATTGAATGTTTCTAGATGTGGATGGGTTGATTGTGGCGCATTAGTTGCTTTGATGTGCTCTATTGCTTATTAGTTGTGGAATTGAGTTTGTACAGTTATTTAATTTATTAGAGTTAATGAAAATGAAATCTTTGTGCTGAATCTAAATGAGAGTAGCTGTCCATATTATTGAGAGCTGCTATACAGTCTAGAAATTTTTGTATAACATTGAACATTATGTCTTGTACTCAAATTATTCTTTAAAAAAAATTTAAGATGCAGACAATTTGTAGATACCTTAAAGGCAATTGACTCTAGACAAAATATTGCATGTTGATGTTAATTTGTAAGTCAGAAACGTAATTGAATCTTGTTAATATCTCTCAATAAAGTCAAGAGTCAATTTATGTTCTACTAAGTCTTACGGTCAAGGTTCAGAATAAATTAATTAAATTTTGTATGATTCATCTTTATTTGCAGAATTTCAGTCAGAATGGGAATAAAATATTTATTCGGGTCTAGGAATCGAACTAAGGATTTGATGACTCGCATTACTTTAAAAAATTCTAAAATTATTAAATTACTCAATCTCTGGACAGTCAGACAATTTTATCCCTTCCAACTCATTCCCTCACCCAATAAATAACTCAATACGTTAGAAACAAGAAGTAAAATAAAAAACTTTCTATCTAAACTGCAATAAAAATTGAAAATTTTTGCCGTTATCAGTTTGTACATAAAATGATAAAAAAAAAGTTGTCACAATCGCTCTTTTTTATGTTTTATGTTTTCCCCATATCTCAATCGATCTGCATACGAATCGAATATGGAAAAAAGTGTGAGATAGAGAGAATAAGAAATAAAAGGAAAAAAAGGCAATATGGAATATCGAAGGCAATTTCAATAGATATATTGTTTTATTAGCCCTGCACGTATTTAATCTAACTCACACCCTATCACATCAATGTGTAGATATATTCATACCACCATCATTTTAATACATGAAGGCAAAAAAAAAATTCTTTCTCATCCAATGCTTCATACTCGCTGAGCACCCAGTCGAGGGAGTCATAAAATGTGTTTCCAGTTTGCTTCCTTCATGAATTATTGTCACAAAGTGGAAGAGGAGAGGAGAAGGAAAAAAAGTTGAAGGTAGATGATGAAGAAGAAGGAAAGGTGTCCCCATTGAGAGAATTATGTTGGATCAGAGGTGGATGTAGAGATTTGTATGAAGGTTAGAGGGAATGGAGGAGGAAGAAAAAAAAGGAGGGGGTGGGGGGGGGGGATTGGTTCAAGTTTTAGAGAATTTTGAATCATAATTTAGGTTTTAAAATATTTTTATTCGTTAGTCAGTCCACTGCCCTCTAGTTCGTCAGTTCATCAACACATTATAATTATCTATTTCCTCCCTAAGCCCATCTCTGCATCAAATGTATAACGAACTAGATATAGGCACGGCCCCCTTCTACATGATCATTACAAACTGTGATACGCTTCATGGAAATATTACTTTTTTTCTGACAGAAAGGTAAAGGTAGAAAATAGAGTTGGGCCTAAACCCCTTCCCAAAAATTAAGTCCCTCATATTGAATTTGTCGTTTGTCGTCGTTGTCATGTAAAAATATACACAATTTTTTTTTGTTGCTTTCATATTGATTAATTATTTATAACGTCATTGAGACGAAAAAAAAGCTCTTCCTGTTACACGTTATAGACTTTCATGTTTTCTGTGCCTCTACAATCCATCTTTCTTTACTAGCGAAAATTTATATTGATAGATTTGAATGTCTCTACTTGAAAATTGGAGCCATAAATTTTTCATATTTAATACCTCCATGGGGCTTGAGAAGGAACGGAGCTCATTTTTTACATTCTGAATTTTTATTAGATTACAGAAGATGGCATGGGGAAAGGGAAGGGCACAGACAATCGAAAAATTTCATGTTCCCATTGAGCGTTCACAAGTTAAAAAAAATTATAAAAGAAAGCTAATTTAAAAACATTATGTTGTGGATTTTAACTATAATTGGTGAATCAGCTTGAAACAGTGCTGTTGTGCTAGCCATCTGTAATTAATGATGTTCAGCTGATTGCTTCCTACTGCTTTGTAATCACGAGAGATTGGTGGTCTGAGCGGCATATGACAAATGTCATGTGACAGTTGGAGGTTTTGGAAATTTTTCATAATTTTGAATTTATTTTTTAAAACTTAATTGAGTTACTCTGATGATGGATTGTAAATAATTTAATTGACTCACAATTTACCATAGTGCGGATTACGATTTAGCATAGAATTTTAAAATTATTCAAACAGTTAGCTTCCATCAAATTGTGCTAAGCTGCAGAGTGAAAACTGTGCAAAGATCAATAAATTTGCTGAATAATTTATGAAACGAGATTGCCGAATTTATTGAACGGAAAGCTTGACGAGGAGGATTAGAGATGTAGGAAATTGATAGAAAATTGGAATGAGGGTTTAAGTTGTGTATTTTTGAATCTAATAAATCCCATGCTTATTTCACAAAAAAATTTAATTGGCATAGATCAAGTACAGTACTCAATTGAATCAGTATCAAAATCTCAATTTCAAGTTCTTATTATAAAAAATTCTATCGCATTACCAACTTAATTACATTCTCAATTTTATAGCAAGAAATATCCAACCAAATTCAATATTGACTAAAATTTCTTTCAAACATAATGAAATTCAATGCCAGGTCATGTTCAATTTTTTATTCGTAACCAAATGAACGAGAATAAATGCCACAAATAGCACGAACTGAAGAGCCCTTGGCCTCAATTCAACTTCTTTTTTTCCGTTAGTAATTTTGTTAAATTATGACTTTTGGTGGAGTGTGGAAAATTTTATTTTAAAAAAATTGATTTCGATTGATTTTTTTTTTAATTTGCTAAGGATAGAAGGTGATATAAAGATATTGGGATAAGGAAAGATATTGATGGAATAAGATGATTTAAAGAGAATTTTTAAAGGGTACTTGGTAATTTTGCATTTTTATGGTGTGGTGATGCTCTTGAGGTTCAAGAATGGTTTGATTATTTGACAGTTTTTGACTCTAAATTTAAGTTAGTCAAAAGTTTAATTACATTTTCGTAATAACTTAAAAAAATCCAACTAAGATAGATTTAGAGATGTTATCTAATAAAAGCTTTGGAATTGGTTGTAATTAGGCTTAAGAGATACTTATATCCAAGAAAATTCTAATTCTTTTTCTCAAAAAATCTTCATTAATCATCATTCAATTGCTTTCCAATATTCTCAGACATGAAGGTCAAGAGGCCCACATCAAAATATCTATCCAAAAAGTTCACGCATGAACTAAGAATCTCAATAAAGAAATTGAAAAGATTATCTTCAAAATTCAAATTTCCCATCAGAATCAATCTATCTTCCACTTTTTTCCATAAATTGAATTGAACAATAATAATCCTTACAAAATCAAAATTCACATTATAAACTTGACCTCAAAAGATAATTTCTATAGAAACGTATTTTCATCTCTCATATTCTTAAATCATATTCCCATTAAAATTCACAATAGTCATAAATTCTTTCATTCTATCATTTTTAATAATATTTTTTTATTTTTATATTTTTGTATAAAACTCTATTCAAAAATAATAAAGAGAGATTCTGTTACTAATGTAAATTTATTTGCCTCTGTTGCCATTCTAATGTGCCGCCGCATTGGCCTGCTATGCAAAAATGTATTCGCTGCTCTCCCAATTGGGGGTCATATAATAATAATCAAAATGAAAATGAATGTGGCATCAACATAGTGTGAGAGACGCGGCGAAAAAGAGCAGAACAGAGGAGGGAAAAAAGAGAAAATGCGGATATAAAAGGCATATAATGATTTTCATGCTATAGCTTGAAATATTGCCATTGAATAGATTATGATAATCGTACGCAAATAAAATCGATTTTTCTTGCTTTGGGTATATATACATATATATTAACTTCCACGCATCGCGTGTAAGTTATTGGTTTCACCCAAAATGCCCATTTTCGAGTTCACTATGTTCCCACCACTTTTATGAGAAGTTTTTGGTACCAAAATGTGCGTCTCGACGAGTAGATTCATAATCTGCAGGAATTTTTCAATTTAAAGGCCGTTTAAAGGGTCTAAGCCAATAGCTTGATTTTTTCAGTCAACAAATTTTGTTATCAGGGTCACAACTTCACCATTAGACTTTTAGGAACTGATTCTTTTGCCATGTAGATCGAGGTAACATAAGCAATTGGGGGAATGGAAGCTATACTTTTTGATCTCATCACACAACTTTATAGACCGCTTGAACTGATTAAGGTAAGGGCAAAAAACGCTCAAAATTTACCATTTTTGGCACCAAATTCTCGCTTTGTATTAAGCTTAAATTAGCTGACTAGTTCAAAAAACCATTTCGGGGTATTTGTACACTAAAATGTATAGGCCAAGTTTCAGCTAATTTTAAATCCATACCTGTGTCCACAAAGTCCGTTTTTCGTTTTTTGGGTATGCATGGCAGGATGAAGTCATGAAAAGGTACACGAAAAATTTTTTTGGTCCTAATGGTCTCTAACCACCGATATACATAACATAATTAGTCGTTTTTTTTTCCCAAAATTTTTTATCTTTTTCCTAAAGTTTTTAACTACATCGCGTGTAAGTTATTAGTTTCACCAAAATGCTAGCATTTTTCAGGTTCACTATGTTCCCACCACTTTTATGTAGAAGTTTTTGGTACCAAAATGTGCGTCTCGACGAGTAGATTCATAATCTGCAGGAATTTTTCAATTTAAAAGGCCGTTTAAAGAGGGGTCAAAAATAAAAAACTGATTTTTTCGGTCATCAAATTTTGTTATCAGGGTCGCTTCCACCATTAGAGCTTTTAGGAACTGATTCTTTTGCCATGTGATCGAGGTAACATAAGCAATTGGGGGAATGGAAGCTAACTTTTTGATATATATGCACAACTTTATAGAACCCTTGAACAGTCAAAGTAAGGGCCAAAAAACGCTCAAAAAAATTTACCATTTTTTGGCACCGTTATAACGTATTAAGCTTAAATTGGCTAATTAAAAACCATTTCGGAGGGTATTGTCTAAAAAATGTATGAGCCAAGGATTTCAGCTAATTTCGTCCTATACCTGTGTCCACAAAGTCCATTTTCTGTTTTGGGTATGCACTGGCAAGGATGAAGTCATGAAAAATTTTTTTTTTGAAGTCCCTAATGATCCCAACCACCGATATACAACATAATTAGTCGTTTTTCCCAAAATTTTTTATCTTTTCCTAAAGTTTTTAACTTCCACGCATCGCGTGTAAGTTATTAGTTTCACCAAAATACCCATTTTCGAGTTCACTATATTTCCCCACCACTTTTTATACGGAAATTTTGGTACCAAATACTGCGTCTCGACGAGTAGATTCATAATCTGCAGGAATTTTTTTCAATTTAAAAGGCCGTTTCAAAAAAGAGATCAAAAAGCCAAAAAGCAGTTTTTCGACCCCTGAAATTTTCTCGGTCGCGCTAACGCGCGACCTCGAATAATTTTGGTACACCCCAATTATGGAATTTTTAAGACAAAATTTTGCTTTCTACTTGATAATTTATAAATAAAAGGATTTATTGGTAATTTTCAATTTTTTATTTTATTTTTGGCGAGCTGCACTTCATATTCTTTATTTCATAAGTATAAAATGTTAATCATAAATTTTACTAAACTCCTAAAAAAATGTAGTCTGTATTAATATTTGTGAAATTTGCATTTTATAGATTCCTTAATGTACGAAATGGCACTTTTAAGAAACGTTTTAGGTTCATTTGGGAGTTGTGAAGAGCTGTGCGGAATGAAACGAAGTGAATGAACCATTGCTGAGCGGAGCGAAGATGATTAATATTTTATACTTATGAAATTGAAGAATATGAAGTACAGCTCGAATGTTAAATATAAAAAAATATATTCAATTTGTTTTTTCTGAAAATTTTTATAATGTTATAATAAGTGTATTTATTAGGGGTGTCAAGTACAAATCCCAAGTACTTGGGTATTTGGGGTATTTTGCAAGGACTTGGGGGACCCCAAGTACTTGGGTTTTTATCCCAAGTACTTGTACAAATCCAATAATTTAATAATTTTCAGCAATTTTTCAGCAATATAAGATAAATTTTTAATGATATTTTAAAAAAATTGAAATTTTACCACATTATCGTCTTTTTTTACATACGAAAACTTAAAATGGAGCTAATTCAGTTAAAAATTTTTAAATAATGAAACTTTTTTATTAAAATTTCGAATTTTTGATAATACATGGACAATTTCAATTTTAATTTACATTTAAAAGAGTTTAATGACTTGAAAATAAAACGATTAGGAATTAAAATAGCTCTATTATTTAAAAATGTCAATAAAAGAACCAAAATGTAGTATTTTTCACCTATTTAAGATTAAACTTTTTAGTTCTATTTTAAGGACTTGCAGGATTTGTAGCACCGTACTTGAGGTATTTAAACTAGGACTTGGGTATTTTAGGAGACTTTGTACCAAGTCTGATACCCCAAGTAATTGACACCCCTAGTATTTATAATCTATCATAAGTCAAGCGTGGAAGTTCGTGGCTTTCTACGTAAGTCGTGTTTTTTTTTTATTCTATTTGCCGATCAGTTTTTAGATATGAGAATAATAGAATCAGAAACTGTGCCTATATATAGCTTGGGCAAATTCTAAATAAATATCGAATTGATTATTTAAATAGAAATTGAATAATTCCATGATGGTAATTAGCTCGATTGCACAATGGCACAAATTAAATATATAAAAAAAATGAGGAACG
This sequence comes from Chironomus striatipennis, assembly GCA_026123125.1. NCBI lineage: Eukaryota > Metazoa > Arthropoda > Insecta > Diptera > Chironomidae > Chironomus > Chironomus striatipennis. The sequence continues at coordinate 37,855,890 of CM047393.1, forward strand.
AATAATACTGCCATAATACAATGTGTACATGCCGGTACCATCTTGTGAAATCAAAATAAAATTAACTTCATACTGACACAGTTCTTTTATGTACACACGAATGAGGAATTCTCATTGCAAGAACGAATATACAGTACCGTTCAAAACTGTTTCCATGTTTGAAAAAAAAAAATTCTTTTCAGCATATTTCTATTAAAACATAATATTTTTCTAACATGTTACATATCATTTCAAAGCTTAATCAATAAGCTATCTAAATATGAAAAGCATTTTTAATAAATATTAAGTTAAGTTATATTTTTTATATAAAATATTTTATGATACATGCACTCATAGAAAAAAATCAACCAGACTTTTTGTTATTTTGTTGGTAATCGACTTCAACAAACTTATGGTTAAATTTATATGAGAACTTTTTTTTTCAACAAAATATTTGGTTAAAAATTTTACCAAAAAAATTGTTAATTTCACTAAATTTTTTGTTATTTATTAAATGAATCCATTTCAATGTTTGCTCAATCTTATACTCTTTTTTATTCCTTATATAAAAATGTTTTCCACTAAAAAATTTAGATGTAAAATAAGTAACAAGTAGTGAAACAAATCGATTTTTCTAAATTTATTTAACGAAATAATTTATTAAATTTAACCAAAACTTTTGTTACCAATTTTTTTATATTTTAAAATGCTTTTAAAATTAATTACTGCCACTTGAATTAAAAATTTTTTTTCATATTTTTTCTTGCTCTTTAAAGTTTTGTAATCATCAATTAATAAATGCATAATTACGATAATATTAATAATTATGAATTTATATATAGCTCCAGAGTCATTTTAAATATAAATAAAAAGTTAATAATAATTTGATCAGCGGAAAATCTTCCCGGGACACGGAAAGTTCAAGCAACAAAAGAATTCGTTTCAAATTAGATGGGTGACCAAGTAACAAATTTTGTGGTAGTTAGCAAAAGGACTGTAAAAATTTTTTGTAAATTTTTTAGTTTACTATAAAATAACAAATTTTTGGTTAAAAATTTGAAATAACCAAAAATTTGGTTAAATTTAACCAAACAGTTTGTAAACGCTATTTTAACAAACATTTGGTTAAAATTTGCATACAAATTACAAAAGTTTAGTAAATTTTTTTCTATGAGTGTGGAAACAGTTTTGAGCCACAAATATTCTTGTTGAATTTTGTTATGAAATTGAATTTTTCACAAATGTTTTGCATATTTACGGCGATTAAATGAAAAATCCAAGATATTAATGCATTAATATCTAATATAACTGTAATATAAATATTAAAATTTCTTAAAACTTTATGACATATGAAATTTCATGAAATATTGATAAAATTTTTAAAATTAAAGCAATTTAATGAAATATTTTGATGTAAAACAGATAAAAATTAATTAATAATCACTAACTAGCATTCAAAATAACCATTTGAAGTCTTTTTGAATCAAAAAATTGTAAAAAAGTTTATGGAAACACAAAAAAATTTTCCTTTGAAACATAAACATTGAAAATTTTTGTCTTAATAATGCGTTATATTTTACTTTTATCACATTATTAGATACTTTTTATGTTATTAAAGATAACTACACTAACTTTTATTAGCAAAGATTAGTAAAAATCAACTTTTTTTGACAAACATTTTTGTTAGTTGAAGACAATTTGAAGGCTTTTATATGGATTTTCTAAAAATTAATTTTTTTGCTTCAATATTACGTTTAGATATTCCAAATTGCTCGAGGTGTATTGCATTTATGATTTATAAGCTAATTTAATAGATTTATTTTGGTTAAAACTTAAATTAGAGCAAAAAAATTAATTTTTAGAAAATCCATATAAAAGCCTTCAAATTGTCTTCAACTAACAAAAATGTTTGTCAAAAAAAGTTGATTTTCACTAATCTTTGCTAATAAAAGTTAGTGTAGTTATCTTTAACAATGCTTGTAAAGAAAGTATCTAATAATGTGATGATAAAAAAGTAAATATAATACGTAATAAAGACAAAAATTTTTCAATATTTTATGTTTCAAAGAAGAACACAATTTTTGTGTTTCCATAAACTTTTTACAATTTTTGATTCAAAAAAACTTCAAATGGTATTTTGAATGCTGAATGAAAATGATTGATTAATTAATTTTTTTATCTGTTACATCAAATATTTCGTGCATTAACTGTTAATTTTAGTACCTCAATGACTTCATCGAAATTTCGTAGTAATCGCATAAGTTTTGAAATTTTGCAATATTTGCTATTACGGATATGATTAGATGATTAATGCATGAAATATAGCTTGGATTTTTCATTTAATCGCCGTAAATATGCAAAAGGCATTTTGTGAAAAAATTTCAATTTCTGGCAAAATTGTAACAATCGAGAATATTTGTGGCTCAAAACTGTTTCCATGTATCATAAAATATTTTATATAAAAAATATAACTTAACTTAATATTTATTAAAAATGCTTTTCATATTTAGATAGCTTATTGATTAAGCTTTGAAATGATATGTAACATGTTAGGAAAATATTATGTTTTAATAGAAATATGCTGAAAAGAAATTTTTTTTTCAAACATGGAAACAGTTTTGAACGGTACTGTAATTTGTGGAATAAATCATCGTGTATTGAGCTCTTTTTTGTTGCTTTTGTTTGTTAACGATTAAGTTTCAGAAATATATATTTTTTTGTGATGGAATTTTCAGGGGCTTCAAAAAGAATTAATTTGGATTTGATTAAAATTGAGCATTAAAGTAACATTATGAATGATTTTTTTGATGGGTTTAAAAGTTGTCAAAGCTTTTGTTGTTGTTGAATTTTTAAAATTAAATTTTTTGAGCCTGAATTTTAATCATGAATGGGTTTAAAAAAGTTTTGTAGTTTACAAAATACTTTTAGTTTCCAGTTCAAAAAAAAAAAAAATTCCACGAAATAGTTTAGGTTCCATTCACTTAGTATGTTACGCAAAAAATTACTTTTTTAGACCACCTCCTCTTCGTTACGTTTTTTGTATGATTTTTTTTTGTATGAGCTGTTACAAAATCCTAGACTCCCACTCCCCCTCTCCCTTAAAAAACGAACGTACCAAGTGAACAACACCCAATGTTTCTCTAAAAATGACGTATATCAATAAAATCAACAATTGCCTCCACAACTGAAAACTCATATAAACTTCCTTCATTATCATATTCAGAAGGATTAGAACTCGTAAAATATTTATAGCAAAAAAGACAATAAACATATTCGTTATTCTCAGAAACTTCATAAATCAGCCATTCACATAAAATAATCTGCCTATTTACACAAAAATTATTGAAAAATCAATACTTGCTGTCACATTGTTTCATTTGCCCGGTCATGAAAATTGACAATAATGAGCAACTGAGTTCAAAAAGATTATAATTATGTTTACAATCGGATATTAACCGTGACGAGGTGTAACGATAAAGTTTCATGAAAATTGAGTAATATCTGTTTCAGTGAATTAACCTGAATGACAGTAAATTTGAATCAGAATTAAAGTGGATTTTTTTGTTGTAGTTCAACTTGCTGTTTATTGTGAATTTAATGAAGGATTATATTTCATTCAGTGTATGAGAGGTCAGTAGTAATTATTTGACATACACCAGGTCAATAATTCAATAAAATCGATGAAAATTAAAAAATTTAAATTTAAAGATCCTTGGATTTTAACTTTTCATGTAATCATTCAATTACATACTTTCATAATCTAAAACTAACAATTCTAAATTATTTAATTCTCGTCCGTCATGCTAGAATTTCCAGTAACTAAGCAACAATTTTGAATCATTTTACATCAGTAATTACTTCAGAAATTTTCATTCTGTAATTAAAACCAATTTCAATGTACAGTAATTAGTCTAAATGCCGACTCATGAATAATCTATACAGCGGTCAGTCAATTTCAATTCCATCATTATCAAACATTCAAATAATCTCTATTTACATCAAGCAACGTGTATGTGCCGAATTCATGTAATATTTGAAGGAATTTTAGATATTCGTGATGTTAAATACAGCAAAGGGCAGCTACATTTCCACAGAATGTTATTGTGCATAGCAGCATTATTGACATTTAGAGTCCGCACAAATATGTTTACTTCATGAAAATTGACGTTTAAGTCTTCAAAAATGTGTAGCTTGGAGGTAGAGTTATTAAATATTTCAGAAAATCTGCATTGCAACTAATATGGAGTCATGTAGATGTAATAATTGACGCTGTACCGCATAAATGGAAATTGCAATATAGACAGGGATATTAAAATGATATGTAGATCGAGAATGAATGTAACTCATGCTATTTATATGGAAAATTTTAAAGGTGAGCATAGTGTTGGATGCAAATATTTGTGAGCGTATTAAATGTTAGGATGTATGTAGGGAGGGGAAGCTTAAAAATCGTAATCATTATCATTTGAATTCGTTTGACTGATAGCCAGATTGAAGGTTTATACTTTAACAATACCTTATCGAAAATATCTAACTTTGAAACATATGCTTAAAAAGTCAAGGTTCAACTCTTAACATTTCAGAAAATTTATAAATTTGTAATTTTGATTTAATACATATTTGAGCACTTAAAGTAAGACCCTCAAAAATTAACTTTGAAGTACCAAAAATCTACAAAAATCCTTGCCATTTATCAATTTACATGACATTTAAATATTCAGCCTACTATAAATTTCAATCAAATTTCATAACATATTTATGACTTGCTAAAATTTAAAGCCCCGCAAATTCTAATCCTTTTAAGTACCTCAAAAAAACAAGATTGTATCAGCAGTCGACTTCTGAATATTTTTAAACACAAAATCAAGTCTTGGAATTTCATAAAAACATTCTTCAAAAAACAACCTACAAAAGAGAAATGTCTGAAAAAAAATTCTTCGTTGAATATAAATCTGTAAAATTTCCCCTAATATCTTCTTATTCCGATCTACAACAACAGCAACGGAGCTAGCAAAATATTACATTTTTACCCTTGACCTTCATGAGGGAGAAAATATTTTATTAAAAACAGTCTTTTTTGTACCTTTATTATTACTCTCTGCACACGATATTTTACAAAAGATGAAGCGAACTGCATTACTATACATTTACCTACACATACATACATGCACGACTAGGCACACATGTGGAAGAATGATAAAAGAAGAGAGCACAAAAAATGTTTTTATGATGGAATAAAAATGCATTTTTATGTCTGTACACCCTGTGTACACACACACACACACACACACACACACAACGTTAAAGATTACATCCATAATATATATCTGCGGTAGTAACAGCAGCGGTAGAAGTTGTTTCTCTGTTTTTGCCTGTTTTGGTTTTATTTTTCATCATTTTTATTTTTTTTTCTTGTTCTTGTTATTTTTGCCTTTTTTTCCTACTTCGTTCCTTAAATGTATTTTTATAGCACATTGTGTGTGCCTCTCTCTCTGATTTCATACACAATTCTCGTGTATTATAAAGAAACATAAAAAAAATTGTATTATATTGTGGCAGAAAATAACGAGAACTTTATAATTGTAGGAGAAAAGATTTCTCAAATGATAACGAAATGAAATGGAATGGAGCTCATATTATAGAAGTTTTTTTTGTGTGGTATATTATTTAATTACAGCCAATATTGTATATATGGCTTCATCACTCAATAACTGGCTGATGTCTAGATGAAATGGAGTGGAAGAAAATAATATTAATTAATGCCAATAACGTGTGACACATTTCACAAATGTTGCCAGTAATTTTTTTCCATTTTTTTGTTTTCTTTCCTTTTTGTGCTTTTTTTTTGGTGCAGATTTATTGACGATGTTGGTGTCAGATTGGCAAGACGTTGCGGTATGTCCCTTTTTTAAAACTGACTCATTTTTAGCTAAAATTTCTCCATTTTACTTAGGTTTTTCAAAGCAAAAGAGCTTGGACCCCTAAAATTTTTCCTTAATACAAAAAATGAAATTTTGGCTACACTGCCATTTAGAGAGTGGATTAAAAAATATTTCTATTAGATCTTGTTATATATCCATACCAGGGGCATAGCTAGGAATTTTTTTGAGGAGGGGTTATTGCTGCTTTTCGATGCTTTTTTTTATTCAGATCTGATCCATCTGGTGTATCTAGTGTCAATTTCGAGAAAATAGAGAAACTAGAAAAAGCGCACTATTCCTTTATGTCTCTATCATTCTCACTACCATTTCTTATTGCTACTCCAACAGCCATTATTTTGTTTAATTACCACATTGTTTGAATTAATTAAAGCTTCTGTTTAAGGTTCTTCGAAAAAGGAAAGAAAATAAAAAGCCATTCATGAGACTTCAAATTATTGATTTCTTCTTCCACTCACCGCAACATGTTGCGAATGAATGAATGACTGAATCGGGCATAAAATGGATGAAATTTATATCTTTAGGAACTGATGATTTAATAGAAGGAGGAAATGAGTCACGAAAAGAATATTTCACGAGCATCATTCTCGGTTTAATTGGCAAATTGAGTGGAATTTTTTGAGATATTTCATCATCAGTGTGTGAGGTTGAATCATAATAGCTGTAAAGAATGCACAAAAATCTTGTGAATGATGCCTTTACATTTCCGGTCATGTGAAGAAAATTTTCTCACGGCTATGTTGTGTTCGTGAAGGTTTTATGGACGATTATCGATCATAGAATGTGGCAGGCAGGATATTGGATTGGGATTGTCAAAATTATTTGTGCTAGGAAGGTTAATTGGTATTTTTGTAAGAAATGAGTATGTATTAATTAAAGGAATTCACAGAAATGATTATAGCAGTTTATGAGGTTTCCAGATGCCTGTCGATCCATTTTTTAATCAATATTTTAAGAATTAAAGAATAAAAAAATATTTTGGGTAAATTCCCACCAAAAATTCGCTCCATTCACGTTGTTTGAATCCACAAAATGATCAAAAAGTTTGTGAAGCACAAAAGTTCTTTCTGAAATATTCATACATAAAAGAATTTTTTTAAAAAGATTTAGCAATTGAAAAGAAAATAAAACTATACGTAGTTCCGCACATAGGCTTTGCATATTTTATTATTTTGTTCTCCTTTTCTCATTCGTGTTTCATACAATTTTTTTTTTTTTTATAATTCCTCGTTTTTTTGCATTCATTTGTGTTCCTTTTTCAGCACAGAAAAGAGCATTAAAATATAAACAATAGTATATGCTGAATTTCTATGGAACTTACTTTTGTTTTGTATGCTTTTAGTTTTTTTCTTCTTTAATTTTGAGTCTACATGACTGTATGTATATGTGATACTAAGTATCTAAATACGAAACTTGTGAATTATAATTCTTGAAAATTTTTAGACAAATTCTTCGTAATGCTCTTAGCTATAATTTTATTTAGAGAGATTAGTTTTAAGCTTGAAAAAATTAATAACATTTTGTGGGATTAAATTTTGTCATATTTTTGAGAATATTTTGCATTCAGAATGACTAAAATTTTAATCAAATGTGTTTGGTTTGAGTAAACAAACACAAAATGTTATCAAAAGCTGATTGCGAAATGCAATATTCATGCAACTGTGTACATAGTACGCAGTAAAAATATTGATAAGTATTTTTTTTTTCTAGAAATGCCAAAGCTTTGTACAAAAATATCAAATTAGATTTTTTTGATATAGAATCGCTCAAATATGCAGATGTGACTGATTTATCTGAACCCACTGATTCTTTATGCCTTTAACATACCTACATAAAAAATTCATCAAATTCTCTTCAAAACAAAATTCTTTAACATACAACAAAATTAAAATTTAATTAAGAATCAAGAGAAGCACCTCCTTTCACGTTTCTTTAGAAAATCTTAAGCTATGCTGAAAAATTCAAAGAAGTCAAACAAAATTTCATCAAAATTTTCGAGAAAGATTTTAAACACTTCAGAAAATAATCTCAAAAAAAAGAGTTACAAAGAAAATCCTTGACAGTAAACAGAAAAAATTTTCATCCAAAAAAAGACGTGTAAATTGATTCTCTCAAACATCTTTAAAGAGTAAATGCACGTGCTTTAAATGGGATATCGACATTTGCCCACTGGACATTTGCCCACGGACACTTGCCCACAAAAACTTGCCCACTGGGACACTTGCCCACCGGGACATTTGCCCACTGAGACACTTGCCCACTAGGACATTTGCCCATCGGGACATTTGCCCACTTATTTATTTTCACAACGAATGTTTTGTATTATGTACAAAACAAAAAAATTATTCAATCTAATAAATAACATTTTTGCGGTACAAAGATTTCGAGACAAATTGTGGACAAATTTCTATATTTGGAATGAGAATTAGATTAATCGTAAACTATACTGTACGAGCAAAATCGTAAGACCTTAACATGTGGACCAAAATGTCTTCTTTACCAATACATATTTTCATGTTCAATAATTGGGATTTTGTTGATATACATCAACAATATTGTACAAATTTTAATCATTTTTACCCTTTACTTTCTTTCTTTCTTATAAATTTGAGATTGAAGTGATTAATTTTGTTTTTGGTGATGTAATTTCTTTAGATCACTAAGAATTTATTTTTCCATTAAGTTAATGTTGCAAGATAGTTTTTTTCCTTTTTCCTATTATTAATGAGTTTAAACTTTACTCTTAGTAGTAAATTCAAATTGGCTCTAATTATTTGTGCAAATACCAAATATTTTTTATTATGAAAAAATCTCATACAAGACCATGATAATATACTTTCATATCAAACTAGAAATCTTTATTATTTATACTATGAATCCAAACTATTTACGCTTGATTTGAATTATCGAAGGTGTAACAAAAAATATATAAATTTTTATGTCATGAAGATTTATAAGAATTAGTATTAAAACTAACATATTTTGAGACCTTAGTTTCACAGAAAGGATATAAGGAATAAACCAAACTTTCTAATAATTGTTTCAAATATGCAAAACTAATTTTAAAAGAGTTTTATAAACTAATGAGAAGAATTTTTTTTTTCGAAAGCTAAAAAAATCATTTTATTTTGTAATGGTTAAATATTCTTGTTGAAAATAAATAAGTGGGCAAATGTCCCGATGGGCAAATGTCCTAGTGGGCAAGTGTCCCAGTGGGCAAGTTTTTGTGGGCAAGTGTCCGTGGGCAAATGTCCAGTGGGCAAATGTCGTAAACCCGCTTTAAATACATTTCAATTCAAAGATCAAAGCATTTATGAAATATAATGAGAGTTTGATTTTTCATGCCTTATATCACTTGAAGTGATCTTAAAGTATTCTTAGAATTTATAAGGAGAATATTAATAGATTGTAAAATAAGATAATATCGTGACTTAGATCAAAGAGTTTGTTTTGAGATGGAAAATTAATTGATTTTGCAGCTTACTGAAGATGAAAGATGAGAGAAAATGTGAATTGAATATTGGGGTTGAAATTATTGTAATTAAGTTTTGAATGAAATTTAATTTTGTAGAGTTTGATGTTAAATTGATTTTTATTATAAAATTTTGTATTCATATTTTAATTTATGATCTTTATACTTTTGTATAGAAAATTTGCTTAATCTCAATCTCCTTAAATTTTCACACCATAAATTTCAAGAAAATTGAATTTGCATCAAAATTCATCAGAAAAATTAAAAATTTTTAAAAACCAGAATTTTATTAGAATTTCACTTTAAATTCACCAGCCATGAACTAAATAAGTTCATATAGTCAATTGCCTTTTTATTGCAAAATCTTTGCAAAATCCAATAACGATGTCTGCTGAATTGAAAAGGCTTCATCGGAAATTAAATGAGGATTGAAAGCAGAGATTGAAAAATCGAAAGTATAATTTTAAACCGGCAGAAACCTTTTGTCAGCAACTTAGCTCCAATATAGAATATTTAATTTTGAAACTTGATGAATTTCTGAGAAGGATACTTGTTGATGATGAATTTTCATTTTCCTATCGAAAATTGAGACGAACTTCTTCGAAATTTGAGAGATCTATTTTATTAAGTTTTAAAGTCAAATTGAGAATTTTTATGAGATTTTTTTAAAGTTGTACTAAAAAAAACTTCAAAACACCCTCAAAATTAATAATATTTCATCATCACTCTTCCTAACTTCATTACCTAAAACAAATTCACTTATCATCCTCTAATAACTTCCGCAAACTCTCTTTTATCCACCACAAAACAATATCTGAGAAGAAAAATAATACACAAGAAAATCTCAAACATTAATATTTTAAGATAATGTCCGGAACAAAGTGGTTTTACTCAGAATTATTTTTCACCTCTGTCAGGACATAATCCAATCCATCCATCAAAAGCAAAATTCTAAGATTAAATTTGGCATTGTTTTATTAAAGCGACCGACCGAGAAAACGTTGAAGTGGGCGATGATGATGAATTTTTGTTTTAGAAAATTCTTAAGGTCAAGGATTTGAGGAAGTTTATGTGAGGATTTATTAAATTCTACTCGAATTTCTTACGGATGGTTGAATGTTTTGTGATATTTTATAGACTTTACTTGAAGCCGTAAATATGATTATTATTGTTATTCAAGAAATTCTAAAAATATTTCAACGTAATTTTTAGATTATTACGGTGTAGAATTTAATGAATGTAGGATGAGCGTAAGTGAAAAATGTGTAAATAAAATAATAGGTTTTGATGAAAATTCGTCAAAATAACATTGCTGTTAATAAGGTGAAATGTTATTTTTGATGAGATTTCTGAGAAATTTTTAGTTCAAGTTTTTCGAATTTCCATGTGCTGTAGATTTTCAAATTTAATCTTGGTGGATAAAAATTCAAGAAAAAAACAGCCACGAGTTTGTGAATTTCCACAAAATTTGAAGCAAAGGAAATGTTCGCTTACGATGTCTAACAAAAATTTAGATTGCAAATAGAATAGAATTGCAAAATTTTCAACAATAAAAATAATATTTTGGCTCTAATATTTTGGTCATAAAGTTTCAGACCCTCCACCCTTAAAAAATTGAACTTAATAAATAAACGACTCCAAAAGCAGAGGCGTAGGCTGGAGAGAATACCTCTTCGAGGGAAAATTTCCTCACATTGCCAGGGTTTTTGAAAAAAAAGCAATTGGAACCCTCTAAAAATTTTTTTCTATACAAAAAAAAATTGGACCTTCATAAAAAATGCCGCTGTTCAGAGGCATTAAGGCACAATTTGTCTTTTCCATTTTCATTTTCTTCCAAATCCAAAATCCTTTAGAAGATAAAACCTTTCAAAGCAGGTTTTAAACCACTTTTTCTTTGTCTCGTCTGAACAAAAAAAAAATCGTCTTTCCGTAAAGCTCAATCAATAAGAAGCATGGTAAGCTATATAAAAGCTCAAAACACATTATTCTCTGTATCTTAATGTCTCTTTGTAATTTTGTAATTATCAAGCGATAAAAAAGCAGTTCTTAAGAAATGTTTGTCATTATTTTGTTGTTAAGAGTAGCTATAGCAAATAAGATGTACTAAAAAAAATTAAATATAAAATAAAGAATCTCATTTCTATTATTCTGCAATTTTAGAGAAAAAAAAACGAACAAGAAACTCATGTTTGCAGATGTAATGAGAAAAACAATTTATCATTCGAAATGAATGTATCAAAATAAGATTTATGATTGAAAAATAAAGTAAAGTAAACACATATACACGCGAGTGCTGCAAATAGAATATGAAAACAATGAGCTTTGTTTGTTTAACAAAAAAAAATGTTATTTAAAATAAAAAGAAGACAGCAACGCTCGTCACCTTTAAATCTTCTTTATATTCTCATCACCAAGTCGGAAATTCGTTTGATGCTAGTTACTGGCATGTGTGTGGATTCACAGTTTTGTTTGAAAATTCAATCTACTGAACATTAATTAACCTTAATTAATTCAACAAAAAGTTTTTTTTCCTCTAAATACTCAGTAGAAGTTGAACGTAATTTGCATGAAAAAATTTTCATAGCTCGCACACGTCGAAAAATCCAAAAATGGATTTTTTATTCCCACAATCAATTCGCTTTGAAATGCTGATTGGGAAGTTTTATATTATTTTTAAAAAAAACACCAATTTACACTCAGATAACAGGAAAGTAAATATTGATATGAAATTTAACATTCTCTTTGGTGGATTAACACCGCTGATATTTTTTTTTTTCATGAAATAATCGATGACACATACACATTAAAAATTTACTGTCTGTGATACGAAAAACGCTACAGTCATGGGCTTTTTGTTTAAATATTTGAAGTTGTATTAAATTTTATGGGGAGTTCGTTCAGTGGGTGTCGTTGAAAACTAATAGAAATGGTGCAGTGAGTCAGTGAGTATGAAAGTATTATGCAGAATTAATACGAGCTGTTTCTGGTTTTTATCAATCTACATCCCCAATTATAATGATCGATTTTCAATTAAAAACACAAAATAATCTTAAAAATCGATACAAATCCCTCATAATTCTAAATCATCCTTTCACAAATGAACTGCAGCTTTAATCTATAAACACAAAGATGATTCAAAACCGAAACTACACCCAAAGGAAGAAGCTCAATCAAAAACCTATTGAACAATCAGTTTCAATCATGAATTCTCAGAAAATTCTGACTCAACATGAAATTTACAATCTATATTCTATCAAAAACTATAAAGAGCTTTAAGGTAGAAGGAAATAATCAGATTTTGAATTCGCTGGAAAAGTTCAGTTTTGTGAAATGGAATCAAAGTGCTTTTGATGAAAATTGAGGAGTTGGAGTTGATTTTAGTGAAGTTTGAGGCTGTTCACTTATCCATCAAAAATATGGATTTTTAGACCCTTCTCTCCCTCTCTGTCACAAAATCTTCAAGCAAAAAAAGCTGGATATCATAAGTGAACGGCAATTTTGAAATTTTGAAATTTAAATAAAAAGTTGCGAAAAAAAAGTTAAGATGATGGTCGAAAATGAATGAATTCTGACAAATTTAAAACTAAGAGATAATTTTGAACTTTTAAAGTCGGCAATGTGATATTTATGGAGTTTAAACTCAAACAAAATTACAGTTATATTCATCCCATTTCCACCCCTAACTCTTTCAAAAATACTAATTTCACTAATTTTAATCACGATCAAGTTTTCTTAAATTTTCCAAAACAATAAAAATCCTAACTTTAATCAAAAACATAGCACAAAAATCAACCCAAAAATTCAACGACACTTTAAATTGTCATAAAATCCGACAAAATCCAACAACACGATGAAAAAAAAAAAAAAACTGTCAGAAAAATTTACCCAAGATTCAAGTTCAGGTTCAGATTGTATATGATTGAGCAAACTTATCCTAAATATACATTCTCAACACGCCAAAGTGTCAATCCACAGCAAAAAAAGAAGTACGAAAAGAAAAAAGAAGAAACTTTTATAAACAATCACCGAAGAAAATCGATTATTACGACAAAATATCAGAGTATATCTCACTGTCAAGTTGTTATCTTGAGTTTGAGACAAAATAATCGATAAAACCCCCAACCGTGTGCCACAAAAATTATTTTTCGTTTAAGAGATAAATTTCGTTCAGTTCTTTCGAACGTGAATTTTTGTTCATTAATCAAGAATTTTGTCATCATCGAGTGAAGTTACGAGTTGAGTTTATTTTGAGTCTTAAAGGTGTAATTTGGTGTTGATTAATTTTTTGATTATTAAAATGCAATTAGAGTTGAAATTTTTGGATGAAATATATTCAGAGACAATAGCGGTCGATAATTTATTTTTTGACTAGCTTGATTGTTTGTTAATTTATTTATTTTTCATATAAATCTAATTTTTCAAAAAAAAAAGTCGTAAATAATTTTTGTGATGCAGAAATTTGATTAATATAAGAATATTTTTCTTAGTCTATGGCACTGTTAAAGGAACAACTGTTTAATACAAGGCCAGAACCATATTTAAAGAAAAATTTGATGGGATACTAAAGTTTCGAGGCACACAGTCTGGATTTCACTGGTTTAACTGAACAATTCTGTCTAAGACTAGACTGGAAGGCGTAGAACTGGTTAAGTTGACTTTTTCACAAGGCAAAGGGTTACATCCAAGGTATATTGCTTCTAACTTTCATAATAAATCATTTACAGACCGAACCACAATCTTTGATAACCATAAGTTTGGTATTGGAACTTCTCAACCCTAATATAGTCACATTCACTTATTCACCAGATTTTGTAAAATTTTCCCTAATTTTTGTTAATTTTTAAAAAAGTTTAATTCAATTTAAATCCATTCTAAGTGGTAGGGTCAACTCTTCAAAAAAATGCAACTATCTAATACCCCTCAAATCAACACAATACTTAGACATAACTGAACTTAATTATCTCATCACAAAAAAAAAGATGAATTTCTCCTTGAATTTTTAATTAATTAATTTCTTTCATCGTCTTCTCGACTCCAGTGCATCTTGAATGCATCTTCATTGTACAATAAAAATAAAGAATATTTCTACTCAAGCATAAATTCATTATCTTCACAAACAATATTTCATCTCTCAATTCTGTTTGTATTTCACAAGCCGTAGCATATTTCATTATAAGAACCTTCATCTTGAAACAATACATTGACTCAACAACAATCGAAAGAAACGGCATTCACAATAATAACTTTTTTTTTCTCCTTCTTCTTCTTCTTTGTGCCTGTTTTGCCTTATTATTCAAGATTCATTTTTTTATATGTACACATATATAAAAGTGGAGATGCTGAAGAGAGAAAAAAAGTCGTCACACAAGAAAAATTGCAATTCTTTTGAACGACTTCCTTCATTTATTTTATTATTTTTAATAATACACACTTTTGTACACTGCCTTTGTTGAAATTTTTTTCTTTTTCCTTCTCTTAATTAATCACATAAAATTTAATATTTTTTATTTGCTCTGCTTTTTGTTATTTTACATAAAAATCAACACACATATTAAATATTTCTTATTCTCTCTCTTTTGTATAGCTTCTCTCTCATTCGATATACACAAAAATATTTTTTTTTACTTTTTTTTTACTATACACTTCACATTAATCCAGTTGAACAAATTATCAAGCAGAATATCCTTTTTAGTTTTAGTCTAATTTATTTATTTATTTATATTCTTTTTTTTATAAAACCGGAAGCGGAAATTAGACTACAGAAAAATATTTTATTTTATTTTTTTCTTGTTGCTATATTTTTTTTTTTGCTTGTCGAGAACCAAAAAAATAATGACCGTAAACAACACAATTTACTTTACTTTTACATGCAACGCGTGTTGTATGCCGAACGATTTCTCGTAAACTACTGCTATGTGATGATGAAAATGTATGAGACAATAAAATTTACTTCCAGTTCTTTGACTAATCCGAACGATAATTTCCAATAGAAATGTCTTGACGTTGACTGGAATGATGTATGGTTGTATGTGTGCGTGTGCATTTCTCTCTCATGTCTGCTCTCTTTCACAAATATTTTATTTTTTTTGTGAGTGGAACTATAAGCAGAAAGGTGAGATGAGTTCATTGCGTTAAGGAAATATTCAACACAGAAAAAAACATTATTGTATATAAGATAAATAAATAATGTTGATGCTATTTCGGTACTTAGCATAGAATGAAAAAATTATTAAGATTTATTATTTATTGTTATTTGGATTTTCTAAACTCATAAATTATACGCAACAAAATATTTTCATCGCTTTTCATCGCCTTAGAATGAAAAATTAAATAAAAATTATATTCATGAGATGATATGAGAAATTATCAGTAGAATCAGGCATAGGAAAATTATATATACGGATATATGTAGGAAGCTCTATATTTGTTATTTTCATATTATAAGCTTTATGCTTTGATACACCTTTGATATTACTATAACGTATTAATAATTATAGAGGAAATTAATTAAGAAATATATGTCAAGATTTTGTTATTTTCTTAGAATTTGTTGATATTGTAATTAGTTTTGATGGAATTAAATGCTTTTGTTTGAAAGATGTGAATGAAACTTAATTTCGAAAGGTTAGCATTTATTTAAATCAGGTTGTAATCATAAATTTTTGAGGGCAAGTGGGGGGAGGGGTGCTTTACAAAATTTTCTAAATATCAATTTGATTGTTAACAATTATATACAGAGGTCCTTGATACTCAAATCGAATTTACCAAAGTCGAAACGTATAAAAAATGGCATTTAAAAATGAAAATTTAGATTTTTGCAAGCGAAATTTTTGGTCATTCAAATCAAAACAAATCAAATTGAGTCTGTTCCAATTGGAAAACCCCTTGTCAGTGGCGTAGCCAGGAATTTTTTTATGGGAGAGGTGAAAATTTAATTTGTTTTTGTATGAAAAATTTTAGGGAGAAATGGGGAGGGGGTAAATTTTTGTTTTTTTAACAAACTAAGGTTAAAAAAATTGCCAGCGGGAGTAATTCACCCATTTACCTTCCTTGGCTCCGACACTGCCCCCTGTATCACTAAAAATTTTTAAGTAATAAATTGATTGAACACCTCCTGAACCTTTCATTACGTAAAACCAACTGAAAACATTAAATAAAGAAATTACCAGAAATTACATTAATTTTAATTACTCATAATTAAAATTATGTATGCAATTATATTCGTATTATTCATCAGGACACTTCATTCATCCAATTAACAAGTGTCTGTCAATAAGATTGTGAACACAATATGGAAAAGGAATAAATAAAAGAATAATATTTTTATTGACCCAATAATTATTTATTGTAAAAAATCCGATGAAATCAATTCACATTAATTAAGTCTGTAAAAATAATGTACATAAAATTCATGTTAACATTCTCCGAAAATGCCATGAATAATTGATTAATTACCTATCATAATAGAAACAATATTTATACGTCTGTATGTGAGTATTATTCTATGTTAGACGGAAACCCACTTTTAATGATATAAACATTAAATGTAATGAGATTTCACCACAGAAATAGCTCACATAATATTATATGGAGTAAGTACTACGCATAGTTAATGGCGAAATATTTTTGATGTGTTGTTTCCTTCATCAGCATTGCAATTTATTAAATTTTGGGTTGTGGATGTTCATAAGTGGTGTTTTGTCTCAAAGTATTCAAAATTTTTAAAAACTTTAATATCTGCAATTTTTGAAATTTTTGAACTTAATGCTATGGAACCCTATAAGAAGCCTGCATCTTTTAATGACAAACTGGACAAAAAAAAATTAAATTTAAAAGTCACCGTCTCACTAATTCATTTAAATCTTAATACCAAAAATTCTTAGTCATTTCATTACAACTAGTTAAAAGCATCACTTTCACCATTATTATTATTATTAGTACAGACGTGACTATATATGTCTACAAAGGGGCATATACGCGTCATTAAAATGAAAATTGTGTAATTTATTAGCAACCACCTTTGGCAATATAAACACATACACACGTCCGAACACAAATGAAGGAAACTTGATTGTGAATTATTGGGGATGCTTAAAGCCTGAAGGACGTTTTCCGTATCACAAATAAAAAAAATATTAAGTGTACATTTTTGCAAATTTGTGTCAGATTCCTTTCAAATGCGAGCATACATCGGTTTAAGGAACAAAAAAAGTTCTTTATTACGACCTATGTCAAAATCTATTAAAGCTTTCATCCTAAATGGACGAAAAAAATTGAGTAGGTTAGGCATTGTTGGGTGAGGGGATGCGGCGTCTTGAGAGTTGTCTTTTGAATAAGATGAAGGTTCAAATCCTTAAAAATAATAATTATTAGCTTTTTATCTTCGGATGTATTAGTTTGGTGGAAGGGTATAAATGAGATTGTTAATTGTGAAAATTAAGGGAATTTCTACTATATTTGAATGATTTATTGACCTTTAGTTTTCAAACTTCAAACTGCATTGATTGGAAATTCACAAAATCTTCAATCAATTTTCAAACCATCTAGCACTGCACATACCACCATATACCCTTTATTTAACTGACAATATGAAAATCATGGAACATCCTAAATTACTAATTCCAAGCTAAACACAACACGTCATACATAAAAGTCAGTCGGTAAAGTGTGTGTATGTGTATGAGAATGTGCACAAAAAGGGCTCCCCTAAATCAATCATGATGATTAAGCAAAAAAAATTGATGTAGAATGAGTGGGTGATGCAAAAAGTTTCTCTTTATTCTCATGTCATACATAAATTCAGAAGTATTGGGACTTTTGATTTCCCTTCTTTTTTTTTACTGGAGTGCGGAGAATCATTTGGTATAAAAAAATTTGGTAAAATGTGTCAATCTTTATAAAAGCAATTCTTTTACCAAATGTCTCGTCATTTTCTTTATTGCTTTGATCCTTTGGGAAACTTTTTTTTATTTCCTTTCTATTATTTCCTTTTTGTATAATATAAAGAATCGTACGAGGATTTATATCCCAGAAGAAATGAAATGTAAGGTCTTACATCATGTTTGATAAATTTGATGTGGATTAAATTGCAGATACATTTTGAACTTCTTTATGTCAAAAATAATTTTTTAGGGAAGCTGATGGGAAAATTCTCAAGAATGAATTTCATTTAAACACGTTTTCGGTCGCATGGAAACTTTTCCCAAAAAAGCAGCCTTCTATAACATTGAAAGTGATAGCTGGTTCAAGGTTGAGTTTATTTATATTTTTTGAATACAAAAATCGATATGATCTGAGACAAATTTATTGCTGTAAGAAGGTATACAGCTCAAGTGGGTGAAGTAAAATAAATTTTATAAATATGCAAATAGAAATTTCTTAGGCATGAGAATCTTTTCAAAGAATATTTCATGCATCAACCTACCACCTGTATTATTCCTTGATTCTTTCATTCATGCATTCTGATGCACTTTGAACATACTGAATAGATTTTCTTTCAAAAACTCAATGAATTCTCATAAAAGTGATCCTTGATAATCGTTTTTTCATCCTTCACACTCGACATGATTGTTAAATCCACCCATTTTTTATTCCAAAAGGGTTGTTGCTGTTTGCTTTTATTTTCAAGCTTTTCATATTTTTCTCTGCCCTCGAAAAAGAACGGAGATGGAATTGAAAAATAATAACTTAATCTCGTGTCAAATGTCCATATTGAATTCATTCATAAATCTTCTTTTTCTTTCATATACCACAGTATATCCGTCTGATATGTACATGAATGCTTGAATCGTCTCCTTTTATGAAAAATGCATAACCATTGGGGAGGTTAATATTCCATATAATTTTAATGTCTCCCCTGAGGTAAGGATTCATATCTTACCTTCAACACAATTCAATATTTGCAAGTTCTGTGAGTATATGTATATTGCTGGTTGTAAGCGTGGGTGGAGTTGTGGATGATGATAAGCATCAGTTGAACATTTATTTTTTTTGAAAAACAAAAGAAAAACTGCTGAACATGGCATTTATTGTGATGAAAATTGGAATATTGTAAGAAGTTTTAAGAGTAAGAAGTTTATAAGATTATAGAAGGCGGAAGGTATGACGTGAGTTTATTTACTAGCTTAGCAGTGGCGTTGTCCGGAATTTTGAGAAGAAGTGCGATTTTTTTTAAAATATTAGACGAAATTTCAATTTTTTTTGTAAAATTACGGATTTGTTAAGTTTTTTTCCACACCAGCTACATTCACACCGACCCCCCCTCACCCCTTAAAAAATTCAAAAATATTAAACTCTAAAAATCTTCAGTTTTTTAACCCAAACTAGTAAATAATCCTCATCTGATCCATCAAAAGAATTCAAAATCCATCATAATTGAGATTCCAAACCCTCCATCAATTGCAAACCAACTTAACCAATTTTAATTTATTCATACATTTTACATAACTGTCATCGGTGAAGCGGGATGCCCACATAAAGAAGCATAAAAAATAAGCACAAAAAAGAAAAATTCTTGCCTTCATAAATATTTCATCATCCGATAAAGGAAAATAAATCACAATAAATTGCGGAGGTTTGCTGCCTTTGTCTTCCGTCTCGTTCGAATATATATATATATAAAATTCTCTCTTTATTCTTTCTGATGGATATTGGAATGGATAATGAGCAATAATAATTCTTTAGCTCGTCCAATACTTTAGACAAACAAGCTGAGGCTAAAAAGGAAAAATATTTTGACAACAGTTGAGCTTGTGATAGAAATTGGTGGAATTAGTGGATTGACGATGAGAAAAAAATGCCAATCAATTCTTGTTGCCGTTCCCAAAACATGTTTATGGCTTATTTTCTTATCTGGACTAAAAGTGGATGAAATTTGATGGCACGTGGAAGAATATTTTTTTCTTACTGTTCGCCTTGAAATTATGCAAATTATTTATTTTTTCCTAAAATATAGGCATTAAGATGGTTTTGATGTCGATAATTTTAGATTGAAGACTTATGAAGTATGGTTGTTGATGGTCAGGTAATTTAAGACGGGAAGTTGCTTTTTTATTAGTTGGGTTTTTCAGTACCCAGCATCATCCACCTTCCATTTTTCCTCATTTTCCTTCATCCAAATAAGCAAAGAAAAAAAAAAATCATCCCTTCATTACTTCACAAAAAGACAAAGATAAGATCGATGCATCCCGCAAAAACAACAACAACAAAATAACGGATAAAATATAAAACAAGATTAAAGACAGATTTCTTTCTTTTTTTTAAAAAAAAAATAGAATTCAAGTACGTGACGTGAATATCCTACAACAAGCATTTCTTCAAATTGACCATTTTCTTTTCATTTCGACAAGTTTTTTCTGACTCTTTTTCTCTCTATTTTATTTCTATTTTATCAAAAATTCACACAAGCAGTTTGTGTGCCACGTGTTGTTTGCTATTTCTAAGATTTGATAATTGCTGTTTGTTTATTTGCTTTCTGCCATTATTTGATTGTCTGTTAATTCTTATTGCTTTGTTATGGTAAATTAAAGATGAAAATGTTTTTTGAATCGATTTTGATGAATTTTGGTGTTGTTGATTTTTTTATTAAGGTAAAAGAGGAAAAGTAGGAATTTAATTTAAAGTGCCATAAACATTTCATCTTGCTCTGATTTTTCATTTTATTCTGCTTATAAAATCTCTAATTTTACATGAAACTGAACAAAAACTGCAAACTTTTAGCGTCAGCAAAAACATGATGTCATGGACATATTCCATTGAAATTAATTCACATAATAGCAATTGCATGGAATTGATAAAGATGAAAATTTTAAATATAATTCAATAAAAAGAACAAAGTCAACAGGGCACATCATACACATGTGAAAAAAATGTAAAACCTGAATTCAGGTTCATCAGAGTACAATATTAAAAGCTCTCACATTTTCATCCTGTTTTCAACAGAAAAATGAGGAAATGGAAAAATGGAAGCATTATTTTCATCTTTTATGAGTGTTTAATGTAGTAAAATATTTGCAGAATAATAAGAGTTCATTCATATTACAATAGAATTAATTCTATTGTAATATGAACGCTGAAAGCTTATACTAAAAGTGATTTTTTCTGCGAAATTGCTACAATATATGTTTAATTAATCTTTTCCTCTTTTTATTATTCTTTGAATATAAAACTTACAATAGAGGAATATTTCTTTTGTTTGGGATTTTTTTATTTTTCGTAGCCATATTTAAAGAATCACGAGGATTTTATAAAATAGAAAATACTGAAAATTCAATCAACTGCTTTTAATATGGATTAAACATTCATGATCGAAAATTCATTCATAGTTAAAAACCTTAGTACAGTGATGGCCAACAGGCGCGGTACACAAGTTTCCTGATTTTTTTTTTTGGAAAAGTTCCACGAGCAGTGTTCTGCGTGCGGTTTTGGCCATGATTTATTCTCATGAAAAAGTTTGGCCACCACTGCCCTATATACTGGAGAAATGTTAAATTTACTGATGAAGGGGGTGAAAATTCACCCATTATTCACCCCACCTGGCTACGCCACTGGTGCTATTATCTAATCCAAATATATTCCTTATTGATCATCTCTTTTTTATTCCTGTATATCTCGTATGAAATTCTTAGTATTTTTATTTTAAAATTTCCAAAAAAAAATCTTTAATATTCCACGTAACTTATTGTTAATGGACTCAACCCTTACACATCCCCAAAGAAGCCATTCCACCATACCATAATTATATACACACGCCCATTCACAACATCATTACACGATAAGTACTCACATGTTGGATCAAAATAACTCCCAACTGACCGCACGCTGTTCCACATATCAAACCGTAGTAAATGCTTAAAGACTTTAATAAAATATTAAATTGGAATGAAATGCTCCCTCATAAAATGTAATAACTCAAAACCTTTATGCCAAACACATGAAAACCATTCGTAATTCATGAATCCATTTTCAAGTCTTAATATTTTATGAAGCTGAAAAAAAGAAAAAAAAAATCAAATTACTAGCAGTTGGGGTAGGAGAAAAAGTTAGAAAATCAATTAAATATTCATTTGAAATTAAAGTGTTCATGGCATCGAAAAGTGTTAATACTTAATAGACTTAATAATCATTGATCGGTTATCGATATTAAGTGAATAAGGCTGCGGGGGTTGTGGGAAAGTTAAATGAAGTTTTATTCTGCCATTAGTGTTGAATTGATTGAAATATTCATTAAAACTGAGCGATTATGTTACATTAATAATGAAATTGTGGACAGTTTTCTTGCATTTCTTCATTATGTTGAAGAACATTATGGATTTGAATGAAAGCTTTGCAAGTCTTAGGGGTTGTCAACTTAATACGTTATGCACAAAAAAAATATTTTTAGAACCCCTCCTGCTTGTTTTACGTTTTTTGTTTTCTTATGATCTGTTACGAATTCCTAGACCCCCCTCCCCCCTAAAAAGCGAACATACTAAGTAAACGACCCTTTCTGGGGGTTAAAGAAGTAATCTTTTTACATTTTTTCACCAAATTACAATGTAATCAGAAATAAAAATAATGGAATCAAATTTCAAGTTATTAACTCAATATATCAGTTACAAGGTAATCGGAAATTGAATTGTAAATGAAACTTAAAACCGTGCTTATTCAAAAAGTAACAAAAATAATTTTTCTTGTAAAAATTACAAAAATTTGATATTTTTTGTGAAAATATTGGAAATTGATATTTATGAGGAAAATTATTGAAACGAGCAGCACGCTTAACATTTGATTTTTACTCTTTTTGCTGCGTATTTTCAATTGATAAAATCTTTAGTTAGATTTAAAAATTCAATAATTTTAAAATTTTTTACAAAATGAGGATTGTATTTTTAAAGTGAAAAAAATATCCTAAATTTTAACTTAAAGATTCTAACGTAAACTGTTGCCTCATTTACACCTACACTATTAAATTCAACAATTTAAATAAATGAACAATAAGTGACGCAAAACCTTCAACTAACATCAGACTAAAATATTTCAAAAATCTAATATTAACGTCGCAACTCATCATTACCAAAAAATTCTCATTAATAATAATTTAATTTATCAAAGTAAAATTTCAGCATCACTTTTCAATAATAGATTGTAATTTCCCATTATTCTCGCTCGTCGCTTATTGTTTTGTACATTAAAAATTCTCTCAGCAGGATGAGATGATAATTAATCAATTAACGGATTGAAAAATAAAACGAGAAAAATTTTTAAAGCTTTTTCAAGAGTTAATTGAAAAAAAAAGATTTTTTAGAAGTGAAGATTTATTTTATCAAGGTTTAAAAATATTTTTCATTATAATTGAAGCTTAACAAGAGAAACTTTAGCATCTTTCATTTATCAGGAAAAATATGTAGAATCCTCAAAATTGATAACAAATAAATTCCTCACAGAGCACATGCATGCATGCTTGAAAAATTGAATAAATAAAATCTCAGATATGGAACAAAGAAGATATCATAACATGAAAAGCAATTATTGAAAATGTCAGAGATAATCAACCTTAAAATGAACAAATAAATTTATTGAAAAGGAAGTAGTATTCTTCAATGAAATATGAAAACAATAAGTTTCAGAGACGTCTTCCTATTTCTCATCTCAACCTTAATATAATATGAATGGATAAATGAACATTCAAGGTAGTTACAGAAGTTACAGCTACGTGATAGTTTTAAAAAGCATCAATAATAAATGCAAATATTATTTATATTGATATGATTGGTTTGTCATGGAAAGTTCAAGTATGTCATGATAGTTAAGCAGATGCAGCGTTTTTGAACTGTAAAGAAATGAGAGCAAGTTTAAAAATAGCAAGGGTAATTTAAAATAGGTTGAAATAATTTTAAAATGATTTAAATGAGATACAAACCGTCATTAAATAATTTACATTAGATTTTTCACTTAAAGCTCCTATAAAATTGAATTATCTAGTTTTCCCAGCTTTTTATGAGAAAAAATTAAAAATTCAAAATATCAAATTATTTACTTGGTTGTGTAGTTGCATGCATAGCCGGAAGAGGGGGAGGGGGGGATAGGCACATTTCTTAAGAAAATTTTTAATTTTTCATACAAAAAAATAAGTATCACCCCTCTCAAAATCTGACTGCATCAAATTGCTCGGTACCGGAGGTTTGGTTTGGGGGTCAAAACTCATCGCGAATCAGAAGTTTACACTAGATATGGTTGAAATTTTTAAAATCCGAACCTATTTAATTGATCCTATTTAATTCACTCCATTTAATTATCTTAGGTATCACTTCTATCTCCAAACATTGTGTCAAAGTAAGGACAGCATAAATTCATATATAAGCAGCTCAAAATTTCATAAAAGAAACCATGTTGAGAAATGCAAAGAAAAAAAAAATACATAACAAAATATTCAAAGGCCATCGTATGATAAATACCGATTAAATGTTTACACAATAACATAATAAATATTTTTTTCAGTACTTTTTAGACAAGATTTTGGGAAATGGTAAAAGAAATTCATTTGGCATTTTCTCAAAAAGTTGGTTTTTGTTGTGTTCATGTTTAGAATAATATTTGCGAGACTGTCTACGATACGAACAAGCATGCATGGTATGTATACGATATGAAAATATTCAGAATTTCAATTCCATTCTAAGCAGCATAGAGAAACATAGACACACATACCATAGCTATATCCAGCTATATATACTCTGTACGTACCATGAATGATGTGAATTCCGAATATCCAAACTTTTTTTTCTTATGCTCTATATTCAATAGCTATAGATCATCGATGCTTATAAAATCATTCTCAGCAATGATTTTTGATTTGGGTATTTTTTTTTTTGTTTGAGGTTGAGATAGCATAAGGGCATGTATGCATACACACAGATATGATAAAAAGGGACATGCATAACACTTTGAATAAACATTAAGTCTGAAATATTTGAAATTCCTCACACCGAGTCAGTCGCTTGTTCTTGTTTATTTTTCTCCATTTTTCGATGATCAATGTAAAAACAAAGAATGATGGGATGAGGATATGGATAAAATAGCTATAGACCCGATTATTTATGGGACTTAAGTGTACTGATAAAGCTTACAAAATCCGTATTGAGTTTGTTCATCTATTGTTGATGAACAGCAAAAAAATATTTCTCTGAATGTTGTCATTGCCTGAGTAAACTGATGATATGGATCAATCATGAATTTTTCTGTGCATGCATTTGTTTTTCGATATGAGTTTGGGATTTGATAATTTTCATGAAATGATGACACAGAAATTTGATGATGGAAGTAAAATTTTCTGCTGCTGTATAATATTGAAATCCTGCTGATTTTAGCCATAATTTATTGACAATGTTTTGGAGTATAGCATTGAATTTTAATTAAATATGTAGTCTCATTTTTGTAAGGTTTTAAAAAACAAAAGAATGATATCATGAAAAAAATAAATAAAATTTAACATGAATAATTAGGGTTTCTGATTGCGGTTTTCGCAAAACCGCATAACCGCACTTTTTGAACTAAAAATGCGGTTTTTAAAAAACCGCGGTTTTGGGTAAAAAACCGCAGTTTTTGAACTTTCTATATTAAGAATTTAGAAAACTTTCAAGAAATTTTTTTTTGAAATTAATTTCTTACTTTATTGTTATTTTTTTGTTTTTTCAAACTCAAAACTCAAGAAAAATCATACAGGGTAAAAAATATTGAAATTCGTACACTCAAATATTGAAATTCGTACAGAAAGTACTAACGATTTTTGCATCCAAAACTTGAGAAAAAATTAATATTCTTGCAGTATTTTCATTTGAGGAGGCTATTGTTAATCCTGCGCAGATTATTTATGCTTTAAATTGATTTTATTTAATTTGTTTACACAAAAACAATTGAAATTCTTCACCGCCTACTATTGAAATTTTGTACTCAATTTCAATATTTCTTCTGTACGAATTTCAATATTTGGAATGAGGTGGATTTTTTTCGTATAAGCAGTGTTAATTTATGCCTTGACTTAATTTAATTGGGAAGTAGAGTGCACAAGCAAAGTCATAAGATCTTAGCATATGGCCAATCTTGAGTTTAAAGGCAATTTTTTCAAGTCTAAAAATTGTGAAAAAAAAATTTTTGTAAATTTGTTCGTACGAATTTTGGTTTTGTACTAGGGTAAAAAATATTGAAATTCGTACAAAACCAAAATTCGTACGAACAAATTTACAAAAAAAAAATTTCACAATTTTTAGACTTGAAAAAATTGCCTTTAAACTCAAGATTGGCCTTATGTTAAGATCTTATGACTTTGCTCGTGCACTCTACTTTCCAATTAAATTAAGTCAAGGCATAAATTAGCACTGCTTATACGAAAAATATCCACCTCATTCCAAATATTGAAATTCGTACAAAATTTCAATAGTAGGCGGTGAAGAATTTCAATTGTTTTTGTGTAAACAAATTAAAAAAATTAATTTTAAAGCATGAATAAGCTGCTCAGAATGAATAAAAACATCTTTAAATGAAAATACTGCAAGAATATTAATTTTTTCTCAAGTTTTGGATGCAAAAATCGTGAGTACTTGGTGTACGAATTTCAATATTTGTGTGTACGAATTTCAATATTTGAAATAAAGTGGATTTTTTACTGCTTTATGCTGCACAAATTGCTCTTTTAAGGTTCGAATAAAAAAATTTGGAGGACAAGCAAAGTCGTAGGAAAAATTTGGGAAATCAGCAATGCTTCCAATAAAAGTTACAGGACTTTCAAAAAAATTTTTTCGTTTTGTACGAATTTCAATATTTTTTACCCTATTTTCAATATTTTTTACCCTACCCAAATTAGATCAATTATAAACTTCATTTCAAAAAATCCATTTTTCGCTTCGATTATCTAAGTTGGGATGAAAAACTCATCGGAAAATTTAGAGATTTCCAATACAAAAAATTTTTCAGCATTAACTTTTAAAATTCTGGAGAGAAAAATATTGGTAAGAAATTTTTCACCGCGGTGAGAAATCAGTAATTATTTTTTAAATTTCTCACCAATTTTTTTTCTCATCATGTTGTTTTCCCCTCGAGACGAACTTCATCAAAATTTTAAAATTTAAAGATTTTTGTATGAAAACTCAAATTTTAATTTGATTTTTGATAATTTCATACATTTGTATGAAAACCGCAAAAACCGCGAAAACCGCGGTTTTTAGAATTATTGAAAACCGCAAAACCGCGGTTTTCTAAAAACGCGGTTTTTCAGAAACCCTATGAATAATTAAAAATTAATATAATTAAAAAAATAAAAATTTTCTAGAAGTCTACCCCGACTCCTTCACCATACCCTAAAAAAATACATATTTTTCCAAACGCATCTCTTCCAAGAAGGTCGTGAATTCACAACTTACAAAAAAAAACTCCCATTCATCTTTCCAACATCAGCATCAACTTTAATTGAATTTTTCATGTAATTAATGTCTCAATCATTTAAATTACTATGAACATGTGCCTTCATCTTCTTTTTACCCATAATTTAAATTAGCTAATGAGTCAACATAATCAAAAAGGCATGTAGAAGAGCACTTTTACCTTAATTTTGTCAACATTTTAATTTATCGTATTTTCTATCCAATCAATTTTTACTCTCTGTATCTCCATCTACGAAATTGAGATGAAAGAGGCAAAAATCTCTGAAAAATTTAATGACAAAAATTTTCATTGCTCATATATCAAGTGAGACAGAAGAGGCAAAGGTGCGGTAACGTTACCACAAAAACTCATCATCCATCCATTTGTATTATACACGTCGGATGTCGTACTCGCTTGACAACTTCTTCATGCATGGTTGGTACACATGTGTCGATACGAATGCGAAAAAAAAGTTTTTTTTAAACTGTATAGAAATGAGAGAGATGGAGCGAATAAATAGGGAATAGATGTGGATAGAAAATCAATATGGTATCTATCTCTGTTACTGTAGCTATAAAGTTTGATATTATTAACTGTATTTTGATGTAAGCGTATATTGCAATGATTTTTTAGTATGGAATATGGGTTGTGTAAATGTTTTATAGATGTTAGATGTGATGTGGTATTGCTGATGGCTTCCGTCTTTTTACAACTTTAATTTGAATCGAATTGGTTAAAGTTATATAATAAATTATATACTCTTAGTATGATTTTATGAGAGGTAATTGAAAATGAGAATTAAATCTAAATTTATATGGAAGTCTTAGGTTTCGTTCACTTATTATGTTCAATTTTTACGGGGGGTGTTGGGATGTTTGAGACTGTGTGACAGTTTTTTTGACAACTTTTTTGAAGATTTTGTGACATAAAGGAGGGAGGTGATCTAAAAATCCATGTTTTTGATGGACGTCATAAATAAACGGTCCCTTACCAGGAAAGTTTGAATTTAAAAGGATTTGAATTTAGTTTACTGAAGGATCTCGAATCGAGTAGCTGAAGTGTTCTAATCCAAAAATTTATACCTTCTTATTTTATCGGCTGTTTCTGAAAAATTTCTTCTAAAATTGAGTAAATTGAAGAAAATTTCCTATTCCTACAAAGTTTTGTATGAAACTTCCCTACATCCATCTGCTTGTCATTTAAATCGACATTCCAACATACTTGATGCAAGCAAAACCAGTCATTCTAAGCAACTTACTACACAGAACCTCAATTCAATCTCCCTTCATAAATCTATTCCAAGAAATTTCGGGAACTGTAATTTGGATGGATATTTTGGCCAAATTTTTTTGGCCAAAATTTTTTGTACGTATTAATTTTGGCCAAAATTTTTTGGGCGTATTTATTTTTGGCCAAAATTTTTTAGGCGTATTTATTTTTGGCCAAAATTTTTGGGCATTTTCAATTTGCCAAAAATTTTTGGGAAATTTTTTTAAAGTTTCTTTTTTAGCTTTTGAAATATTAAAAACCGTTAATTTTTTTTATGAACCAAATTTTTTTTGGCAAAACATCCAGTTCAAAATTTTTGGCCAAAAAATTTACTCAAAATATTTTGGCCAAAATTTTCGGGTTGAGACTTAGAATAATTTCAAAATTTTATCAGCCAAAATATTTTGGCCAAAATTTTTAGGTTGAGATTTAGAATAAATTCAAAATTTTATAAGCCAAAATATTTTGGCCAAAATTTTCGGGTTGAGACTTAGAATAAATTCAAAGTTTTAGGTTTTACCCGAAAACTTTGGCCAAAATATTTTGGCTTATAAAATTTTGAATTTATTCTAAGTCTCAACCCGAAAATTTTGGCCAAAATATTTTGAGTAAATTTTTTGGCCAAAAATTTTAGACTGGATGTTTTGCCAAAAAAATTTGGTTCATAAAAAAATTAACGGTTTTTAATATTTCAAAAGCTAAAAAAAAACTTTAAAAAAAATTCCCAAAATTTTTTGGCAAATCGAAAATGCCCAAAAATTTTGGCCCAAAATAAATACGCCCAAAAAATTTTGGCCAAAAATAAATACGCCCAAAAAATTTTGGCCAAAATTAATACGTACAAAAAATTTTGGCCAAAATATCCATCCAAATTACCACACTCAGAAATTTCATCAAAATCATTGATTGTTAATGTCCATCAATTCTCTAAGCAAATTATTCATTCAACCAATTAACCAGTCAGTCTGTCTACCAATCCACCAGTCAACCAGCAAACCACGAAGCTATCATGAACTCAGAAATCATGAATTCTCTAGAAATGAAAATTGCTGAAAATAACCAAGAGTTGAAGGATAGAAGAAGTGAAACTGAAGAGAAAATTTCATTTTCCATTAACAGGATACGACATTAGCATCAACATTGGTTGGTGGCAATGTGATGGAGAAAAAAATTTCATCTTCATTGTGTAGATGGAAAATTGAGTTATAAATATTCAATATTGACGATTGGAGTTTTCCATTATACAATGTTATATGCATAAACTTCATTTACAGCATGATAGTAAAGACATATTTGAGAGGAAGCAATGGTAATCGAACGATACAACAACAAGAAGAAGAATCATGAAAAAACTGTTTCTCAGTGACTTTAACCGCATGTAAGGAGAACAGTTGCATACAATATTCTCTCATTTCTAATCACCAAGTATGTAAATTGCCACTTAAATTTTACTTCAAAAGGAAATTGAATGAGAAAAAGCGATTTAACGAACGTTCGAGTGTAGAAATGATTGTAAGATATTTTTTGAATTATAGCATATGACATTAGATGCCATTTACTCGGTATAGGTGAATGTATCGCTTTAAATGACTGTATACTTTTTCCCATACATTACTTTGACATCGTGTGCATGCATTTAATATTGAAAAATTTATATCATTAATATTTTATACATGATGGGCTAATGTGCCTTCATAACTCAATCAAATTACTAGGGAAATTCTAGTTTGTTAAGAGTCAGTAATTTTTTGTACCTATCTGTCTATAATATGAGTTATTAAGCTAAGTGGAATGTCATTGCTAGTATTTTTAAAGGATAATTGAAAATTATTGTTACTTAAAGCTATTCAAGCATTTTAGAGTTAGTTAAGGATAGTGTGTGAAAATCGTGAAGTTTAGGTAGGAGTTAGGATTCCTAGATTTTGTTACACTTTGTAAAAATGGCTCTTATATAGATGTGATTAAAAATGTTGATAAAAAAAGACGTGAGTTCAATTCCCATAAAATTAATTCAATAAAGTAGAATT
The DNA here is from genome assembly GCA_026123125.1 of Chironomus striatipennis. NCBI lineage: Eukaryota > Metazoa > Arthropoda > Insecta > Diptera > Chironomidae > Chironomus > Chironomus striatipennis. Next base: position 37,886,969 of record CM047393.1, read on the forward strand.
ACCACCATCAAGGTCTCTATTTTAGCTTTCTAAGTATCTAGTTGAACTCTAACAACAAACCCATAAATAAACTCTTTAACCGACCCAAACCTCTTAACACTGCTCCACAATCAGCATTCACAACAATTAATATCCGCATTAAATTTACGATAAAAATATTGCATCTTTAAAAGTCAAAATGCACCACTCTACAGCAAAAGCTTATTGCATCAGCAAAAATTTTCCTCATATGTGTATTCAGTTTTATTGCCAAGAGTCAAGTTTAATACTGTCTCAACATTATTGCTAAATTATTCATTTAATTAAGTGTTTATTGTTCAAGACTATGCGTGGTTGTTGCCAAAAAGGATTTTTCAAGGTTCATACTCCACATCTGAACGTTGACTCATTTGTGTCTTACGTACATGCACGATGTTAATTGAAAAGCAATTTAGTTCGGTTGAGCAGGAGGCTCATCGCTTTACATCTACAGTTTGCTCTAGATTACATTTTAATCACTGTGGGAATCATCGTAGACTGCTGTAGATTATTGAATAGCACGTCATGTGATATACAAAAGCATGACAGAAAATGTAATTAGCATAGCGCAAAAAATTAACAGTTTATAGGTTATGTATTTGCTGTTACTGATGTTGTCGACGGAAGCGGCATGATGGGAAATGGTGAGATTAATTTGCGGCTTTGATGTTGTCGCGATTTACGAATTATAGAAATTTTTGGTTGATTGATGTTGTTTATTAGATTTGATGCTGATGAATTTGCTAATTTCTTTTGATATTATCGGAATTTGTTTGGTTTGTTGATCGATAAAGAAATTTTCATAATTTGTAGTCCTCAAGCTGGTATAAATCCCACATTAAAGACTCACCTTAAAGAAAAAAAAATTCCTTAACATTTATTACATCCACTAACAATTCCACAGCAACACGATAAAATAATAAAGTTGCCATTGTCTTTAAGCAATCTCAATTTTTCCTTGTACTCATTTTTCTTCCTCTACTTATTATATTATTTCTTTTCCTTATAAAATTTGATTTATGATAAAAATATCCAACTATAATATTTTACAATAAATGTCTTACAATGGAAAAATGATACATTCTACTGAATCACGTATACGAATAGCACTTACATGTTAGTGAAGAAATCGATGGCATTCAAAGACTGTAATTGTGTATGAATTGTGGGTGGTTCATTGGACTTTGAAAAATGATATTCTCTTGTGATGAATGTTAAAGGAAAAAACAATGTGCTTTAGTGACTTGATTTTTAAAGATTTTAGGAATTTGTTCAAGATTTTTTAATTTTTGATAAAATTTAGTAGAAAAGTAATGAAATATTCAATTCAAGCTTTGCATATCATATTTCAAGCACTATAGGAAGTCTTGGAGAAAGGTGAGGCACCCCATTACCTTGTATTTATAAAACAAGTGGTGAGCAGCTTAAGCTAGCTTGTATGAACTTCAATACGGATTTTTGTGCTTTGATATAAAAAAGGTTACTCAAAAATTAAACTAAGAGCTCGTTGGCTTACAACGTCCATAAAAAAAGGATTTTTAGACTCCACCACCACCCCTCTATCACAAAATTTCAAAAAAAAAATACTTTTTTTAGACACAAAAACACAAACCCCTAAAATTGGACGTCATAAGTTAACGATCTTTAAGCAAATCCTGTAAGTTATTCAAAAAATAAATCTGTTAAGGCTATCTGACACTACCTCAGATTAACCTTCAATTATTCTATCCTCAACTTTAATTATAAACTTATTTACACACCATCTAAATTAACCCCAATTTCCGTCCTACATATGTCACTGCTAAGCTTTTCTTCATTTAAAATCTAAAGTGAATATAATTTGTCATCATCATTTAACCATATTAACCTTTCCATTTATTTTCATGTCCAATTGTATTTTCTGCACACATTTCAAATGTCTACTTTAGTTTTCAAAAGCAACAACAGCAATAAAGTATATATTTTATCTCATCTTTTTCAGGTCATAACATGAGGATTGCTGAAGGAAAATTTAGAAAATGACAAAACCACATATACCGCAAAGTACCGGTGTATGACCATTAAATGATTAAGACATTTTATATTTTCACTTTAAAAGTTCTTTAGATCTCAAATGAAATGAAATGAATTTGCAATAAATTTACGTGTGTGAGCTGTGGTCGATGCATATATCAGCATACAAATTGTATGAATAGAATTTGAACAAAGGTGGAAATGGTGAATGTAAATCATACTTCCTTCCTGATTCAACGCCCTGAAGCACTTCCGATGACTTCAATCATGTCATTGCCATTGACAATTGAGTGATATAATATGATTTTGTGGATACACATAAAGCTATGTGTGTATGTGATTGATTCCTCTGGTAAAATCAATATCGAGTTAAGGAAGTCGAGAAAGTAAAATAAATGAGATGAATGGCTTTACTACCTTATTTTTATTTTATTTTTTTGACCAATGAGTTATCGATTTTCATGTGAAATATTTTTCTCTATTGCCCCAATAGCCTCATCAAATTTATATCCTTCAATTTATGTGGAGTAAATTTCTTTATAAATTCATAACACATAAATAATTGATGAATTTACGGACGCATGTTGGTATGTGAGGATATTCATAGGCATAAGATAATAATCTTGTTTTTGAGAGAAAATTAAATATTTATAAATAAAATTCATAGAACGAAATTTAATTAAATGTTGGGCTAGTCTTAGGGACTAAGATATATTTCTATAGAATTTAATATTGGATTGAGCACGTGTGGATTTAAGTAGTTCATTGAACAGATGATGAATATATTAAAGCTATGATTATTTAAAGCTTTGATTATTTAACCAATTAAGTCATCCAATTAATAAAGTATCAAAAAATATAGTAGGTTATTGATTTGTAATGCAATTTTGACAAAAAATAAAAAAATTTGTTTTTTTCTGCCTAGTGCTTATACAACCCGTTTAACAATTTTTATGTAATATCGTAGGGGTCTTTCACTTAGTACGTTTGCGTTTTAGGGGGAAGGGTGATCTAAGATTTTGTAACAGATCAAACAAAAGAATAGAATTTTCATACAAAAAGCGTAACGAGGGGGAAAAAGGGGGTCTAAAAATTCAGTTTTTTGCGTAACGTACTAGGTAAACGGCTCAATATTAAAAAATAGAAATTTTTACACACAATTTGTTACGATCAATAGGGGAGAGCGAAAATAGCCATTTTTTGCGTTACTAATTTTACAAACGAGCCCTTACATCGCGATAAAATATAACACAATTCATTATTATATTCATTCAAAAATTCAATAACTTCAAAAATAGAACGTGAAAGCTTACACGTTTTAAATAATTTTTAATGATTATCTTCATCTTCTTCTTAATCCTCCGTTCTGTCTAATTTCCTTCAAAATTAAGTGAAAAGAAAATAAGAAGAAATGTAAATTGAACATAACACAAAAAAATTCTTCTCGTTTACTTTATTCCATTACTTGAAATTCATATGTAAATAAAAATCTACATTCAGAATCTTTTACTCAACTCGTGTGCGACATAAAATTTTCACAATAATTTAGTCTTGAGAGCTTTTAGGAATTTCTTTTCTATTGAAAGAAATTTTTATGTATGCTCATGTATTGACATAAATACTTGCTTACCTACTTCTTCTTTTTCCATCCATTACTCCGTTACATCTGACAATGAAGAAGATTTTTTTTTTGTGAAGAATGGATTGATGTGCCGCAGGGAAATTGTTCAGTAACTTAGGGCATTAGGCAATTCAAAAAAAGTATATATTTTGTTCTTTAATTCACTTACATATTAATCACATTCAAGACTCTGACATTGATGACTGTTACCTTCCATTTCAATTCAACCCCATCACAATAGCGACAGCTACAGCGAGCGATAAATGTACTATATTGAATGTACACAATGTACAATCTAATCTAATTCAATCCACTTCATGTCTCTGTTGCTAGTACTTGACAACATTGAAGCTCTGTTTTTGTTGTTGTTGTTGTTACTTGGCTGTCATGAAAAATCGTTTTTGGCTTTCCATGAAATATTTCAAAGTGTCTTTCTCCTAAACATTTTAGTAAAATGACATTTTTCTTTTTATCCATGTTTCATTCTTTTCCGTCTATACATCTATGCCTTTTTTACCTAGAGAGAGTTTTCGTTTTTTCAAGAAATCAAAATGGCTTTTATGCCTTCAAATTTACATCATTTCGTTTTGTTCCTCTTCCCACGTTTATCGTGTGCTTTTAAATGGATTTTTGTAGCCTATCATGAAAGGGTCAAAAGAGTTGAATATAAGGGACTGGGAGATAATGGCGAATGTGTGAGAGCTCTTTTGTCGTTAGGGATGGATCAATTTAGAAAGCATTGCGAATAAAAATTTATTTAATTTTTTTTGGGAGATTTGAATTTTAAAGTCTTTAAAGGTATAAGGTCATTAAATGAAACTTGAAATTATAAAGTCAATCAAAAAAAAATTGAATTTTTCAACCCCCTTTCCCCCAGTTACAAAATCTTTGAGAAAAAAATGACAAAAAAATCTATTGATCAAGACTGTCAAAAGATCTTAGACTGGGTTGCATTACAGACACCTGTATAAAGGTGAGAACCGTACAATTCCTTGATAATTTGTACGACTTTTCTTAAAAAACTTTACAAATTATAACAAAACCTGACAAATTATTAAGGAATTGTAAGGTTTGCACCTGTATACAAGTGCCTGTATTGTAAGCCTGATCTCAGATTCCTCTCTCCTCTTAAAAAGTTGAACTTCATAAGTAAACGACTCCTAAACTTAATTTATTTAGCAAGAAAATTTTTCAAAAAAATTTCAAGGACTTTACAAATGACAAAAAAATCCCTAAATTATTTCTTTTATACAAAGCAAATACAAGAAAAATTTCTTAAGGATATTCTAAATACAGACTTATCTCATAATAGACTTATCTTTTATTTGATAAAAAACACCCGGAATAAATCTTTATTATGTCTTAATTTTCCATTAGTCTTAAAAACATTTCATCAACGAAAATGAATTCCAAGAACTTTTCTCATAAAACAACATCTCTAAGCAAATATCATTAAAAGCTTCTAAATTTAACTCAAGAATATTTTTTTTTGTAGGATGTTATTAAATGGTTATATCATCCCATAAAAAGTATTAGCCTTATGTTAAGCTTTTACCATAAATCTACATCATGAGCCTATATTAATGACGGGAAAAATGTCTGTAATGCTAGCTCGTTTATATCTCAAAGGACAACGTCCTTTTTCTCAGAAGATTTTTGCCATAAAACATCTTTTTTTTTTTGCTTTCTTCACTCTCATCTTCAAATGAAGAAATGTGAAATTAAAACATTTTGCGCTGTATGATTTATGAAATGATAAGAATTACGACTCATTTTGGGTTAAAAGATTAGATAAAAGCGATTTATCAATATTGCATACTAAAGATGGATAATTGAAACTTTTGAAACTTGAAAATCGGATAATTGAAAACTTTTTTAGTCGGATAAATGAAGATTACTTTAGTCGGATAATCGAAAATTGCCTTAGTCGGATAATCGAAAATTATTTTGGTCGGATAATCGAAAACCATTTTAGTCGGATAATCGAAAATCTATTTGGTTGGACAATCGAAAATTACTTTGGTTGGATAATCGAAAATTACTTTAGTCGGATATTCGGAAATAATTTTAGTCGGACAATCGAAAATCTATTGAGTCGGATAATCGATAATATCTTAAGTCGGATAAAATTTAAATTATTAATGTTAAAAATTTTAACTTAAAATGCGCTCAATCGCCTTCAAGACCCAACAAAAGCATACCCAAAAACCATTTCAGGACTAATTTAACCTCTTTCGTCTTTGAAGTTCTCTTGAATTCGTCAAAAAAGAAAGAATAAGAAAGTATCTTAAAATTTCATTTTCCTTCCATCAACCTTCTTTGCACGGCATAGCTCTCTTTCTCTCTCTGAAGATGAATCCCAAAATGAATTATTTTATTTTTCTTTCCTCCTTTTATTCTACCGCTACCTTCGGTATTATCATCTTGTTATTTTCATATTCCAGTTCATCTTTCTTGTTCTGTAAATTGTTCATGATGGTACCATTTAATTTAATGTTAATCCTAGCTACTTATCAACCCTATTCTATTAATATAATTTTTTGCTAAGCAAAAGGAAGTGGAAAAAGGACACGAAACGAAATTTTATTCAACGGTACGGGCCGTTGAGGATTCAATTCATCTCTCAATTTTTTTTTTAATAGTTTGACGTAAAGTTTTGTAATTTTTGAGTCACTCATGCTGAACGTCATTGAAGTAAATTATATTTATAGAGGCTGAGATGAGGAGAAAGTGGAAAAGTTTGTTCAAATAAAACGTAGGCAGTTGGTGTACGTGTTATGTATCTTTTTACTTCTTAAATACCAAAAGTTGAAGAAATCGTGAAGTTTTATGAAATCGAATTAAGTGAAAGGAGACCTTCAAGTGTGCCAAAGATGTCGCATCTTAATTAAATATCGTATAACTGTCTAGAGAAAGTATTTTCATGTTAGATACATGATGTGATAGCTTCTTATCTAATGTAAATTTTCCCATGCACGCACAGTTTTCCCTTTTTCTGTCGCTACGTTTTTTGGGGTTTAACATTTTCATTTTTGAGGAACTAACGGCAGAGATGTTTGTCTAACGCGATACGCTTCGATTATTTTTGATCTAAAGTTATTCGTATGGAAGGTTATGGAAAGGTTGGCTATAATTCACGTGGCACTCAATTTAAAACAATATCTTTCCATCCCACCCTCATATATCTATAATATTATTTTCTCATACTCTATACGCAGAGAAGATCATAAAGTCAAATTCAATATTTCTTATTCCATGCTCCTTTCACATTGTTTATTGCTTTTGAAGCGTCTGAAAGTTGGGAAAGGAAAAATTTATGGTTGAATGCTCTCGATATAAAAATGTATCAGAAACATGAAAAAGAGATCGCGGAAGTATTCTCAATTGACAGTTAAAATTGATTGTTTGACAAAGAGTACAAAAAATTGCTTGCTTGCAGAAAATAAAAACTTTAAATTGAATGTCGCGTGTGAATGTATAGCATATCCATAAACGAATTTGTACTGTTGAATTTATCATGAATCTTCTTTGTTCGTGAAATTTTATAAAAAAAATGCTGAAAAAGGATTTTGTAATACAGTTTTTTGGCACTTGACGTGTGTCTCACCTCAGACAGCCTTTATATCCTCTCACATTTGAGCATTTATTCGTCTGTCTGGACGGATTTTTCTGTCCATTCATATGCCATATCACCATCATTTACACAAACGTACATTTAATCACTCGTATATCCATTGATATTATTTTCAGTTATTTGTGTCCTTCATTCAATTTTATTTTCGGTAGAATGTGTGTACCTATTGGATTATTCGACCTTCCAATTATTTGCTCATCTGTCTGTCTTCTCATCAAACTATTTGGTCGTCGTGTGGCTGTCAATTTAGTGATTGCATTTGAGGTATTAGTTTGATTCATATTTTCATCTATGTTTAGACCATCACGTTGGGTATTTTATGTGACATTTTATGTCGAACTGTTTCTAGGTTTATCATTGTCATACAGCTCTAATGCTGTCTTGATTTCATCATATTATATTTGAGAAGTAGTCGAAGAATCAAAATGTCTGAAAATTTAATGAAAAAATAAGATTTGAACCTTTATTTTATTTTTGAATGATAGGGGATTTGAACCCTCAACCTTCAAGCTTCTGAACTTAATTTAAGGATTAAAACCTATTTGATTGCTCTATTGACATAGCAAACTACCTAAACTAATGATAATTTGATATCAATTAAAAACTTTTACCTAATAAATTCTAAATTTAGCAAATCCAAGTACTTTCAATGTCAGATATATTAAGTATCAAATTATATCCCTCATAGCTCATTATTTCACAGCACAATCATCATCATTAAATTCAACTGATAATTTTAAGCACCCATATCATAAATATCTTCCTTCCTACTCAATTTACGATCTTAAATATATTTAGAAATTCTGAAAACATAACTCAAAGTTATTTATAGGCAATGGCTTGTGCACAATAATTTAGGATTTTTGACACAACAGAAATATCTGTGTAGAATATTGATCAGTATTACTTACCTCAATCAAAATCCTCAAATGCCACAAAGTGACCAATAAAATGACAAGCTTATGAATTTTAAAAATGTTTACTTCTGAATCCCTTTTTGAAATTAAATTGCTGATAAAAAAATATTTTCTTCTGCATAGCTCGAGTTCCTTCATGTAATTTTGTTGTTGTTGCAACAATTTTTTTTTTCCATAAATCCCCCGTCCTTTTAAATTCCTCTACAACCCTTGCTCAGCTTCAAACAGCTCCTATCTCATTTTGATTTATGATATCATTTTCCTAACCATTTTTATATTTATTATGGGGATTGTTTTTGTCACATGGAAACATGGCAAAAAATCGTTGTATCAGTTAGAGATATACAAAAAAGCACAAAAAAGGAAACGAATCACCAAAAAAAGAAGAAAAAAAAATTGCAAAATGGACCAATTTTGTTCTTGTCTCGTCTCACGGGAAAATTTTTTTCCGTTCTATGATTTTACCTCTTACTTCATTTCCTTCTTGTTTGGTCTAGGAGAAAGAAAAATGTTTTGGAAATAAGAAGGAAAAATATTATTTTTTTTTGCTGGTTAAAGCAAAAAAGCTTTCGATTTCAAATTTTTGTTAGTATGTCCCACACACACAGAGTGTGTGTGTGTGTGTACACTCAGTAGGAAATGAGGGAAAAAGGTATGCAAAGTCATTTTTAAATAAATCCTTTCAAGCCATTGTTTTATGATAAGCATGGAGAAAATATTTTTGGAAGAGATGGCAGATATGAAGACTGGAACTGTAAGATTTCAAGTTGAAAGTCCTATTGTGAAAATGGTTCAACACTTATAGGGAAATTAGGTCTTATCAGTTAATAAAATTTTTTAAATGATAAAAATTTTAAAATTTCAAAAAACCTCAATCCTGTCCAGACAAAACCACGAAACAAATTGCTGTAAATAAATTTCACGACAGTTGTTTCCACCTCTCGATAGTCATGCGTAAATAGTAAAAATAATAATCCTTTATTATACCTTTATTATTCTCCATGTTTACTCTCGAGATGTTTGTAACTGATTAGCCTTTCCTTTGTGTACCGATCATTAGTGCTGATATAGATAAATTGCTTTTATGAATGTTGTATCTTGTTTGAAATAAAGTAGGTCAATGTTTTTGAAATTTGATGTTTTTTTTTCAATAATGCAACAATAATGTTGTGCTTTCTGTGCTCATTTGATGAAATTTTGATAAAGTTTTATAAATTTGATTTAAGAATTTACAATCATTGCAGCTAGGGTTCAGAAAACTGCATTCAAATTTCTCATAAACTTAAACAATTTCTGCTTCCATGCTGTATGTAAACGCAATAAATCCGACATTTTCTTAGAATTTTGTAATCAAGGTATCAGTTTCCAAAATGGAACATGCATGTACATACTTCAATGCTAAAAAATAAATATTAATATTTATTCTATAAAAACTTCATATGAATGTAAATGAATTTAATTTCAAATAGATTTCATTTCAGAAGACTAATCTGAATTTGCTGAGCATAATATACTTTGAAATTTTACTTTATCCAGATTTTAAGAATTCTGATGAAAATATCTTAAAAATATTTTTTTAAACATATAGAACTTTGAATGACGTCTATCATAAAATTTTGGTTTCCCCTTTTTATTCAATTTGAAGTTCCTCTTTCTCATCAATCTCAATTAAATTGGTTCTGCCAATAAAGTCACCAGTTAAAAAAATGATTTCAAAAAATCCCTCAAGCTAATTCTTTTCTTATCTCATTATATACAACCCTATCAATAAAATTGACATCATTCATAAATTATCCCTCAAGCAAATCTACCCTTGACACAAATCCCCACTTTTTATGACATAAATCTGACAATACACAAAATTCATAAGAAAACATAATGTCACAATGATATATCAGATCATAAATAACATTTGAAATATACAGCAATATCCATAAGATAGATAAGAAAAGGTCAAGAAGAAATGAAACATGATGTAGAGAGTTTAAAGGAACGTCGAAGGTTGAAATGTAAATTACTCTCACTATGCATGCTCTTTCTGTTACATGTAACGTGAACAATCTTTTAGTTAATTAAAATTTAATTAAGAAGATTAAATGGAGGGAATTAAGGTTGCTGTTGTATCGCTGTATGCAAAGTTGAATGAATTTGTTGCTGTGACAATTTATGCTGCATATGGGAGGTGAAAATTGCTCATTTTACAGTGAATTTTTTAAAATTTAATGAACTTTAAAGCTTGATTTTATTATGTTCGTAGTTTGCAATTATGTTAAGCAGTGGCGTAGCCAGGAGGGTATTTTTACCTATGGGAAAAATTTGAGCCGTATCCTCGCTGCGGAATTTTGATTTTTCCCATGGGTAAAAATACCCTCCTGGCTATGCTACTGATGTATATGCTAAAGTGGAATTTTGAGCTTTATATGCTTAGTAATTAAAAGCAGCAATGCACACATGCCCTAATGTATAAGACTTTTTTAAGAACAATTCTTAAATATGGTTATTTTTGTACTTTTGGAACCACTGCTGTAATTTTTTTAATCTTGTTCAAAATTCTAATTTTATTATACTTAACTAAGCTTCATCCAAGACAAATCTTCATCATTAGATCAACCCAAAAAATCAAATCTATTACAATCTAAAATCACTGCTTCATCCTTTATTTCCAAAATTTTATTAGCTTAAAAATGCAACAACAAAAGAAAATAATCCATTAACATCAAAAGTTTTCTATAATAACACTAATTTTCTTTCAAGTCTTCCCTCTTGCATCCATTATTTCAATTTCCTCATCAGAGATAATCCAAATGGCATTAAAACATTCAATATCGACCTGATTCTAAGAAGACAAAATAATATTAAAAAATAGATAAAAGAAGAGGAAAATTTCAATTTAATGACTGAATAAATAATAAATCAAATGAAAAAAGAAAAGTGAAGGGGTTGTTCATAAATGATGTAGAATTATCTAGGAATAGTATGGAGAAAATTTCTTCACTGTGTATGATACGCAAGCTGTAAGACATTTTTAATTTTTCTCTAATTCTTTTACTAAAAAAAGTTAAATGGGGCACTGATTCTTCCTGGGAACCACCAAAACCTTACATGGACAACCCCCAGTCACCAATGGAATAAACAGATATTAATAGGAAAATATCACAATTTTTTTAAAAAAAAAAATTGGAGGTCTGAGTAATTTAAGTTTCCCCATTCAAAACTCAAATTTTACTAAAAAAGATCCAAAAATTTAAATTTTGGTTGACCTCATTAACAAACAATCCTCAAAAAAGTATAAAGAATTTTTTACTTTATAGCCTTTATGATTTCATTGAAAGTGATAGGCAGAAATAAGGTAATGAGGATAAAGAGCATGAAAAAAAAGAGAGAGACAAAATTATTTATGTCCTTTATCCTTCATGAAACGGAAGTAATGGGGAAATTCCCTTAAGGGGAGAAAGATGGAAAATATCTCATAATTTTTTTATGCCTAGCTACAAACTCCCATTGAGGATTCTATCGAAAGGCAAATTGTTCATGGAAAGTTTATTAGATTACATAAATAGGAAATAAGCAATCAATCAGCCATAAAAGCAGTTATGGCAAGAAGCAGGATAAGTATTTAGTATTAAAGACATCTCTTTTCATGTCTTAATAAGATTTATTCTTATCCTGCAATCCCCCCTTCGTATTTCCGTTTCTATATCTTTTTTGTACATTTATATTTTTCTGAATTAATAATCTTCTTGATTTTTAGATTTTTTTTTCCGTTCGGATTTTATGGAATATATGAGCAGATTATATCAGTTATAGGAAGATTTACGATGATATTTTTTTATGTGACTGAAATTTCAAAGTTTTTGTGGCCTAATTTAGTTTCTTTTTGATAAAATTAAGTTTTTTTTGGGGGGGAGGCATATTAAAGTCAGTAGTATCAGGAATTAAACACATAAAAATCATCAAAAACAACAATCCACATGGCATTCGACAATTATTTCAATAACTTTCCAGGCACAAAATTAATTAGCATGCCAGATAAAATTACCGATTTTCCTAAATGTCATGCATGGAATAATAAATATATTTTAGTATCAATCGATAGCCATTTTCGTAAACAAGAAGTCAATTATTAGAACAAATAGATTGGAAAGCTTATTGTGCGTTGGTTAGTTCACATGAAATGTATTTATTTATTCCTAATTGGCTTGGATTGTTTGGTGATCACAATAATATTCTTCAACAGAATTTGTATATCCTGTGGATGGTATGAATGACTTTTGAAGGTTATAGTTGATAGTTTTGTATATGTTGAGTTATAGTGAATGTCAAGTTAAAGTTAATGTCAATATCCAATTTTTGGGGTATATTACATAGATTTAGAATTTAGGTTAAGATACAGAATGACTTTATTAACCTTTATATCCTAGCATTTGACCAAGGCAAAAAAATTAACTTTGTTACACCTTGTTACTGTAACTGATGGCCGCCGATGGCACGAGACAAAAAATGGCCGAATTCCGCCGATTGCCAACTCTGACTGATGGTAACCGGATTGTGTTAAGATGATTTTAAGTTTAAGGATTCGAGTATTATTAAAATGAATTTAATTTGATACAATTTGTCTAATTTCCATTTTGATGTATAGTACCATACCACTCCTCACTTGCTTCTCACTTCCTTTGTTCCTAGGACCTTGTATGCAGTTTATGCAGAAAACAATCAAATTTAGAACAAAGTACTGTAATAAAAGTACATTTATCTCTGAATAGATGCACCTTTTCATGATTCAAAACTAGACAACAATGAAGCTTTTCAAAAATACCCAAATGACACCTCTTTCAGTAAATGTAAATGCACAATTCACAAGAAAGAAAATCAAAAAAATTTGCACAACAAGCAAGAAATAAATTCAAAACATTTCAACATCCATTCCATGATGTACGGGACAGCTTAAACAACAGCACATATATCCACTGCGTCTACACGTTTTAGTGTTCTCAAAATCATCGTATATGTAAGAGAAACAAACATATGAAATGTGATACTGTGTTCAAGTTTGAATAACATCACATCCCTTTCATTATCCTTCAACTCCATCCCTCCCCCCATTCTCTTATGTTCCATATTATCAAATGGTTATGTTTTGCGGATACGAATACGAGTAGATTGCCAAATTGCACAAAATTTTATGATGCATTTCATTTAATGACATTGCCCATGTGTCATTATAAAATGAGACAAATTTTGTATGATACGAATTTCAAATTGCTCATTTTGCCTTTCGTCGTTCCCATCCGTCTATTGGTGTTTATTTCAAGCATTTTTCAGTCTTCTTGCTGTCTGTGCGTGCGGTTTGTTGAGATGAAAGAATAAAGACTTTATTTACATCATCACAAGGAAGGGAGAAGAATATAAAATAATATGAATTGAGATAAGTAAGTACTGTAGAAGAAAAATATTCAATAAAGTAAGATTATAGAATTTTATGAACATATCTGTTGATATTCTTCTTAGACTATTACGCTCACTGCCGAACTATCTACGCAGTAGACATTTAGACGAGAAAGAAATTACATTGTAAATTTGATTGTCGCATACACAATCCTTCTGTTATGGGATTTGTTTTGTCAGCGCTAAAAATGTGAATTGATGTTCCTACGCTATTGTCATTGTGTACATTAGACATGTGTCTACAAAAATCTATGAGCTGTGTTTTGTTACTTTTTTTATGGAGCTTTGTGTAACTGTCGAGAATTGGATGGGGTTCTAATGACTTGAAAAATTGTGTCGTAATTAATATAAATTGAATTTTTGTTAAAGTTTGCCTTACTGACTAGTTGAAGCTTCTGTCGAGAAGTAACTAGGTGCATAAAAAGGATCATTAAGTCTGGTTCCAGAAGCCCTTATCCTGCAAAAATATGCATCCACTCTGTAACTTTGTTTAACTCTCAAAAAATTGAAAAACTAACATTTGCATGCACACATGATAAAAGAACAAGCAACCAAGCATTTTTCCATGCACAATGTAAACTTTATGTGCTGTTTATTTTAACAGCACTTGGAAAATTCGTTCAGGATTTTCATTGAATAAACAATAAATTCCAAGCTAAGCATTTTCATTTAACAAAATGAATCTAAAGTCTACAAAATTGTTTCACTTATTTACAACAGCTGACTATCAATATTGATACACAAAAAAAGCAAGGAAATTGTGCTTTGCCTCTTCCCTTCATTAACATAAGCAATCTCAACATCATCCCCTCTTTGAATGGCACAGTAATTGAAAATGAAAATAAAACAGTATTAATCTATAATTTTAGAGATTGGATGTTAGTGATAGAAATGATAAGGAATGGTAATGTCTTCATGATGGAGAAAATATGTGATTTCAAAATATTCAATGGCAGTAATAACAATAAAGCATGTTTAGACATTTTTGGCGGGAAAATTAGATTTTATGGGGAATATTTATTTTGTGTTGGAATTATTTGATTTTGAGGATTGAAATGGATGTAAATTTGATCTGAAAAAATATGCTGTCTTTATTATTTCAATGCTTAGATAAAATGCAAATTAATGAAAAATATTCTGCTCCTTAAAGTCAAAAATCTTTAAGAACCAAACCTTCAACAAACATTCCACCCATCAACATCGTGCATATTCACTATCTTGTTATCGATTTCTTTGTCAACATGCATTACATTTTCATTTCAATGAAGCTTTTCATTTCATTTCCATTCTTTATGTTACAATTGTTAAAGAATTCCTTTGAAATGAACAAAAGGGAAGTTGAAACAGAAGTGTCTGCTTTATCGCAATCAAAGAAAATTTCCCTTTAAGTTTTTTCTTTCTTTTGAATGTTGGAAATGTACTCACTTTTCTTTTGTCAAAGGAGAATTATAATTTAAAGGTGCACACTTAGACTGTTGAATGCTGTGAATAAATTGTAGTTAAAGCTGCTTTGTAAACTCTTTACGTGCAAACAGTGAGCTGAAGTGACTCGATGGCGGAATGATTTTCTGGATCGGGATTGGCACTAAAATAGCCCCCCTGCCTTACTAAAAAAAATAATTTTCTAATTTTTATTAACTTTTCAATAGTTCTTGACTAGAAGTTGTTTTAAAATTTCTCTTCAAACAGCAAAAAGTATTTTGTTGTCGAAAATCGAAAAAACCTATCTGGTACTTAATTATTCCAATACCAATATAGCGATCAGAGGTTCGAGACTCACAGGGGTCAAATCATATGTTGTTTTTCGAATCATATACCATAAAAATGAAGCTTTCAGCCTTCTTTTGAACGCTTTTGAAGTCTATTAAGTGCTGTGATATGGTGAACCCTCATTCGTTAAACAATATTAGCTAAGAGATGCATAATAAATGTGAAGCATTGGATCAAATTATTGAAATAAAGCTTATTTTTTTACTACTTCCAGTTGCAGTGGAGAGTCTACACAAATTTAGATCTTTCTTTAATGTTGAAAGATATTTTTATCATTTAAAAAATTCAAAATTATTTCAATAGCTTTTTCCTAAACCTTAAACAAACTTCATAACAAATCTCTTTCCTTAGAACAAAAAAATCTCAGAATTAAAAATAATATTTTTCCATTTTAATTCACAGGAAATGTCCTTAATCAAGCTCTTCATCTTTCTCCATGTTTATTTAGATCAGTTTAGATTATGAATCATATCTTCACAGAAAAAAGTTAATGAAAAACTGTCTGAGAAGAAAATTACGTATCATAAACTTTTTGCAGTTTTTAATTATTTATTCATGCATTACTTTCTGTAAAAAGATCTTGAAATGGAATTCAGGTCAGTAAGTTTTGCCAAGCATATCAACATCCACATATGTATGTACTCTTTATCATCAAAAAGCACTCAAGTGAAACTTTAATATTTACTCAAGCTCCTACAGAATAATTCACCTGAGTTTCTTCATTAACAATAGAACTAGTTTGTGTTATAGACACAATGTAAAGCAATATCGTTATCATCAGCATAATTTCTCAGTCAACAAAACATAATGTTTTCATAATCATAAGAGCCACATAAAAAATGCATAATGTGGAACTTCCTTGGAGATTCTAAGCCTTTAAGCATCATCTTATCTTTTCGTTTATGTTTTCGCAACTCATTGAAACGTAATTCAATGCTTGAGCAAATGTTTGAGAAACAAAGGAAAAACATCAACAAAAATTTTCTTTTTCAAGATTTCAGCTTGTGCGGAATTTGATGGGTTTGGTGTGTTTTTGTGGCTAAGGTAAAGACTGTTTTTGTTGCTTTATCGTACGCTTCTGTTGATGTTCATCTTTAATGTGCAGGAGGTTCTCATCAAGTTCTCATCTTGCGTAACAAAATTTTTGCATTCAAATTTTTAAATTTTAATTATTAACGGAAATTTTATATTCAAAAAATTCGATTCAAATTTAAAAATATACCTAAAAATATACCTTTACTACCGTCTAAGATTTTGTAGCTAGGAATTTTTTTCAGGGAGTGGGGGGGGGGGTAGTTGCTACTTTTCCACGTTTTTTTTGATTCGGATCTGAAAAATTCAATAAAATCTAGTGTAAACTTTGCTAAAATAAGGGGTTGATCCCTGGCTGCGCCCCTGAGGAAGGGGGTCAAAAAAGTTGATTTTGTTTTGCGTAACATACTAAGTGAGTAGCCCTAATGAGTTTCCAAATTATTTGTGTAATTTTTAGTTAAAGCGAAATTTGAATTCCTTAATCGGTGCGGTGTTATTTTTCTTAACAAATTGAATGCATCTAGAAGTTTGAAGTTTCCTCTCAATTCCATTAAAATACATCAGTTCCTCAACTCAAATCCAATATAACTTAAATTTCTCTTAAAACAAAATTCAATCATCCACAAAAATACATTTCCATCCAAAGAGAAATGAAGAATGAAATCAGTCTTTTATTTATTTGTCACAAGCATTGCCAGCATGATGAAAGCTTGCATTTAATGTCTTCCGAGTCCTTTTTTCCTCTCTCTCTCTATCTTCTCGCCTGTTTCTATTTTTCATGATTATAAAGCACAACTCGAGAGAAATTGTGAATAAAAGCAAAAATGAACATTGAAGCGAGAGAGTGGAAAAAAATTTGTGTTTGCAAAGCAATTAGCTTTTGTGTTTTGTTTCCCTTCAAGCTTCCTCTTCGTTTTCACTTGCTTTTAACATTAAAAATTATTTCGTATGCATGTATGAGTGTGCTTGTTTGTGCTTTTTATGAGTTGAATGAATGGAAATTTCTCATTTTTTTTCTGGGTAAATGAAAAGCTTCCTTCTTTGCATTTGCTGATACTGTTCATGTACGAAAAACACACATAGCGGAATTGCTTATGGCAATTAAATGAGAAACCTCATAGCCATTAAATGGCACTCTTCATATCTGATTTCAAAAAATGAGTGTAATTTATGCCTGTGTGAAGTACGGCGGTCCAACTTTGAATTTCGAGCTGAAACTTGGCATGTTTAAAGACACTTTTGCGACACTTTTCGACAGCAATTTAGTTTTTTTCGACACCCCTTAGTTTTCGAGATATCGATGAGTCAATTTTTGGGGAAAAGCCCGCCGTACTTCACGTTTTCTGGCGGTCTTTTTTCTAAATCACAATTTTATTGGCAATGTTACGTATCATTTTTACAGTATTTTTTGCGACACTTTTCGACACGAAAACCGTTTTTGGATCCGACAATCTGTTGCTGAGTTATGGCTTGTCAAAGTTTCGTACACTTGAGTAATTACCCAAAAAGCCCAACTTTCACAATTTCTGAATATATACTACAAATTTTATATCAAAACACATCGTCTTTTCGTGAGTAATTCAAATCTGCAAAAATCTTTTCAATCCGACAAACTGTCGTTGAATTATGTCCATTTAAGTGACCAGCCAGGTACACAAAGTTCATTTAGAAGGATTTTTAACGACACTTTACGACAAAAATTTATTTTAACTCTTAATAAGACTTTTCTATTGTAATTTTATCTGACTAATCCAAATCTGCAAAGATATTTTCAATCCGACAAATTGTCGCTGAGTTATGGCCATTTAAGGGAATGGCCAGGTACACAAAAATTGAAGTATTACAAAAAGTGAGAATTTCGAGTATCTGATATTTTTAAGGAATATTTTTAAGTGATGAATTCTTATTTTCTTGTATCTAAATTTTTATTGCTCAAATTTAAAATCATTATTATTTTAATTTCAGTTTTTTAAAAGATTATAATTTTAAAAATTTTCAAAAAACCGAAATTGAGATTGTTTATTTTCTACCTGCTTCTTTAGTTTTTGGATTTAATTGGTTGATTACATTTTGCCAAGTTTTATCTTTTCTGAAATTAAATTTTTTAAAATTTCAAAATTTATAATTTTTTTGTTATATCTAAAGCTGATTTAGTAAATCAACAAGACTTTTTATTTTCTCTTAAAAGTTATCTTCAAATTTAAAACCTTATTATTTAGTTAGAATCTCATTTTAAAATAAAACCAATTAAATTCAAAAACTAAAGAAGCAAGTAGAAAAAAAAAAACAATCTCAATTTCGGTTTTTTGAAAATTTTTAAAATTATAATCTTTTAAAAAACTGAAATTAAAATAATAATGATTTTAAATTTGAGCAATAAAAATTTAGATACAAGAAAATAAGAATTCATCGCTTAAAAATATTCCTTAAAAATATCAGATACTCGAAATTCTCACTTTTTGTAATACTTCAATTTTTGTGTACCTGGCCATTCCCTTAAATGGCCATAACTCAGCGACAATTTGTCGGATTGAAAATGTCTTTGCAGATTTGGATTAGTCAGATAAAATTACAATAGAAAAGTCTTATTAAGAGTTAAAATAAATTTTTGTCGTAAAGTGTCGTTAAAAATCCTTCTAAATGAACTTTGTGTACCTGGCTGGTCACTTAAATGGACATAATTCAACGACAGTTTGTCGGATTGAAAAGATTTTTGCAGATTTGAATTACTCACGAAAAGACGATGTGTTTTGATATAAAATTTGTAGTATATATTCAGAAATTGTGAAAGTTGGGCTTTTTGGGTAATTACTCAAGTGTACGAAACTTTGACAAGCCATAACTCAGCAACAGATTGTCGGATCCAAAAACGGTTTTCGTGTCGAAAAGTGTCGCAAAAAATACTGTAAAAATGATACGTAACATTGCCAATAAAATTGTGATTTAGAAAAAAGACCGCCAGAAAACGTGAAGTACGGCGGGCTTTTCCCCAAAAATTGACTCATCGATATCTCGAAAACTAAGGGGTGTCGAAAAAAACTAAATTGCTGTCGAAAAGTGTCGCAAAAGTGTCTTTAAACATGCCAAGTTTCAGCTCGAAATTCAAAGTTGGACCGCCGTACTTCACACAGGCGTAATTTATGACATTAAGTGACGACAGTGAAGGCCATTAATAACATTTTTTTTTTGTGTTCGGGAGATATAAAAACAACGACTAAATTCTGTACCAAAATAGCAAAAGTATCAAAGTCATCTTGATTTAGGAAATTAGACGCAGTTTTTAGTAGCAGCTGGGATTGAAATTTACAATTTTGTTAATTTTTGAATATTTTGATTTTTTAACGGATTTTTCAAATTTGAAATTTTAGACTTATGAAAAATTTCAACTTTGACATTTGTCTGCTGATTTTTTTATCCAAAATATGAATTTTTAATTTAAGCACATTCAATTTATATAAAAATTCACAATCCATCTGTCAAAACACCAAAAATTTGACAAATACTAATGATCAAAATGCATTACTTAGTATCTACATGTTTGCTGAAATTACTGCTCTCAAAAGAGAGGGAGGGGGTTGCATGAATGCTTTATACGCGCGCTCGGTTGTCATTGAGAAGTTTCATAAATTATCACTTAACTTTTACATCAATTTTTACCACAACAATCGCTTCACATTTCACATGAATAAATTTATCAAAACTCGTAAAAAATTTTTTTTGTACATTTACTCGTGTCTATTATATGTTTTCATGTGACAGGGAATCTTTCACTGGGAAATAAATAAAAAATGCTCATAATGTTCGTTATGATAACGATGATAAAAAAAAATTCACATAAAATTTTTTTCCCGCATTTGAAAATTTTTTTTTATCATATTTTACAATCACAAGCAAGAACCGGTAGTAGCGAGTGAGAGGATGGATGGAGGGATGAGAAAAAAAGTACATTTAAAAATTTTTGTTTTTTACACTAGTGAAGCATAAAAATGATATATTTGTAAATTCAAATGCATAACGATTAAAATAACGATTTTTTTACATCTGAGGTATAGACGCTGTCAATTTGTTAATTTTATTGGATGAGAGGATGTATATTCTTTTTTAATTGGATGAGTAATGAATAAATGGAATTTATAAATATTCATACGACATATAGCTTTAAATCTGTTCAAATATTTTGATGTGAATTTTAATGCTAGTTGACAAAAATTTTTGATATTTCCGACTTAAGTTACAGGACTTGCCTCATTTATTTTTTTTTATAAAGAACCCCTAAGTAAGCCTAAAAACACAAATTTCCAGCCCTTCCAAACAACCAAGCAGATCCTCCCAAATAAACTACGACTTAAAATCCTTTCATATTATCCACAGTAAATTTCAAGTACTCGTATTTTTTGTCTATTCACCCTCATCCACTCTACAGCAACTGAAAATAACGACTAACGGTAATTACACTTGCATAAATGCATCGCATCGGTTTGATATTATATTCACGAATAGTATTACAAAACGGAAATTAAAAACATTAAAATTTTCAGTTGCAATTTTCGTGTTCCAAATTTTGAGTGAAAAATGCTTTTTTTAGTTTATCTAAACGAGATAAGCTTGAATATTTTCACATCATCCACTTCCGTGGTTAAAATTTTATTTTTCTATGTGTGTGTGGGTGTTTTTTTGTGGGATATTTGTTTGCGGATGGGAAGGAAATTGATAAGGAAATTTACAAATGGACAATTTAATGGTGCTTGCATTTGATTGAATTAATAGAAATGAGTGCAATGTGGTAAATTCAAAATTGTAGAACTTTTTTGAGAGTAATCTCCAATGCAACCAGGTCAAAACTGACACACTCCATTTTTTGTTATTGATTTTATGTCATTTGTAGGCAGTAAAGGTCATAGAATCTGGTCAAAATAATGAAAAAAACACAGTCTAAGTCTGAATTTTAAGAAACGTGTTTACTAATTTTTGAAAATAAAATTCTTTTAAAAATTTTTGTTTCCGACCGTTTTAAGGTATTTTTAGGAACAAAAAAAATAAGAAAAATTCCTTAAACAAAAATCCTTTCCTTTCTTCTTTTAAAAATGCACGAAAATTGGATTTTCCATTCAATTTAAGAACAACAAGAATCCTGCACATTTCTGAGCTTCAATTTAATCCAAACATTACACAGCCAACAACAATCCAAAGAATTTCTTAATTCAATTTTATTTTTAGCAAGCATTTTCAACTCAAATCGAGATCATTTTTAGTCCAACATCTTCTTACCACGACCTTATTTTAATGGAAATAAATGTACAAGTCAAGTTTAGAAAGTTGATGGCACTTGTAATCGTGAAAAAGGTTCTCTGCTGCGACGAGGTATCAATTAAGAAATCAATGGCAATAAAAAAATAGAATTTTTTTAATGTGATGACATTCATTCTGTCCAATTATCCTGCGGCGCCAGTCACAAGAAAATTCAGATTCAAGTGCTAGAAAAAAAAAGTCTCCACGCGATCATGGACGTCTTCAAGCATATCATATTTAATTAAAATTCAAGTCACATAAAAACATTTTTTTTTTCTTCTATTCAGAAGCAATGGAAATGGCACAGTAAAAAAATCTTGTTATCGAAAAAAAGAAGAATAAAAGCAAAAAAGTAGAAGAAAGAAATCTAAGACAAAATTACAAAAAGAAAACATCAAATGATGAAAATGAAATTGGCACAAGAGTATAAAAAGAAATAATACAATGAACATAATAAAATTTGAGTAATTTAGTTAAAAAAATGGAATATATATTTTTGTATTTAAGCTTTTATGGCTGTAGTATATAGTGGATGGGGGAAGTCTAAAAAGATGAATGCGTTTATGCATGATTCATATCTTCATCGACATATATTGCTGTCATACATATGTATTTGCCTTAATAGAATATAAATTGTATAAGTATGGTTGAATTGTAAGTATTAGATTAGGATTATAGAATATTTGGTGGGCTACAGTGATTTTTTGAAGAAGCTAAGGGACCGCTTACTTAGTACGTTCGCTTTTTAGGAGGGAGGGGGGTTAAGATTTTGTAGCAGGTCTAACAAAAGAAATTTTTTTTTTACACAAAAAAAGTAACAAGGGGAGAGGGGAGTTTAAAAATTTGTTTTATTTTTTGCATAACGTACTAAGTATACGATCAAAGTCGACTCGGATTTTTTTGCAAAATTTGTATGGCGTACATAGTCTACTCCGAGTTGACTCGATTCCATACAAAATTTCATCGACTTCGAGCTCTGAGCAGAGCAATCGGTATAGTGGTTAAAAAAATGACTTTTCAAACCTTCCCTCCTTAAAATGCAACGACGAACCCAAAGTCGTTCACTTAGAACCCAATGTCAAGGTTCGAATCCATTACATTTCCAAATTTGTTCTTTTTCAGAACTTCGTTTGCTTAATGTACATGCATGTCATCAATAAATGCAGTAAAATGTACTAAAAACGGTACTCCTTAGCTTTTTTGAAACGTACCAATCAATTCTATAAATCATCCTTTAAACATTTAATCTTTTCATTAAAAACGAGCTAAGAATCAAACAGAAAAAAACACAAAGAAATTCATGTCGAATTTCACATTACCATTGCCTTTAGACTATATATTATCAAAGGAAGCCCTTAGAATAGTAAAACAGTAACGAGCAAAAAAAAAAACCAAACAGAACGTCAAAGTGGCGCCTGTAAATGTTCTCTTGCTCTTTTTTATTCAGCAACATTTTTTTTGTTCATTCCATTTCAAGTTACCACAACAACCACTAACTAGGAAACTTTCTTCTGTCCAACATAAAGTGCTCCATCCATAACGCATCATAAATCATAAGCTTTTAGTTGAGTGGGAGGACTTGTAAAGTAGCGGTAAAGAAGAAAATAACATAGTAAAAATTAGTACTGAAATGAGGGCAATTATAACTTATTATGTTGAGAATGGGAATGTATTAATTAACGTGATGTTGCCATGAACATTTTCATTTTTATTTGTAGGTAGATTAATCTGAGTTCCTTGTTTGTTGGAGTAAACACACAAGAATTTATTCTTAGAGTTATTTTAAACAGCGAAGAGGAATTTCGATTAAAATTTTGCTGTGAGAACTTTACTCAAATGAAGAATTTCTTCTTTGAAAGGAGTTTAGCGGTGAAAGTTGTGGATGGAAGGAATGTGAAATCATAATATTGCTTTGGAAGATGGAGTTTGTAGATAACATGAGTAATTATATGGTAAAACATGAGTAATTATATGGTAAATACTAAGGATTAATTAAAATATTGAAAATAACATTGCAAAATTTGTAGTTCAGGGACGTGGTCAAAAAGCAAGGGACTTTTGGCGACTCGAATAAAGTACAAAATTTTGAAACCCCCTTTCTTAAAAAATTGTCCCTTATTGCTCTTGTTGCAAGAACAAAAAAAATACTGTTTTTTAACAATTTGCCTCTGCAATGTCTATTTCATTTATATAAGCGAAAAAAATCAAATTTCAATTATATATTTCAAAACCAATTTGTTTCCGATCCTCTATGCCATTTCCCCAAAAAATGCAAACCTACAACAAAAAATATCACATCTAGATTTAGAAAATTTATCAAACTCATTTTTAGATTGAATTTTTTTGGTTCAAATACTGCATAAAAATAACAAAAGCGCATTAAAGTGCACCCACTGATTTTTATAAATCCTTATAAAAGCTCATTTCTTCAGAATCTTCATAACAAAAAGCTTTAAGCTTCTCAAAGGAAAACAAAAAAGTATATTTTCTTTGTATTGACTTTTAAAGAACTGCCTACATCAAAAAGATTCATGAGCCTGAGCAAAAATTGTAATATTGAATGAATTGATAAAATTGAGTCAGATAAAAAAGGAACAACCTTTTAGATGTTAAGAGCAGTGGTGGCTAAACTTTTTTTTTGTGCTACGGCATACTCAAAAAGTAAACCGTAACTAAAACCGCACACGACATACGATTCGTGAGGTTTCGCAATTTTTTAAGCTAAACACTAGTATGCCGTGGCACACCAGCTGAACATCACTGATTTAAAGCATGAAGCTGGAAACTTCTCATTGCTTTCTAAGAATTTTTTCTCCATTCCAAATCACAGCTTTTGCAAGTCTTTTATTGATACATGTGTAAATAAATTTCATGCAGTCCATTGAGCAGTTAAGCAGTTCTGAAAAGTTTAAAAATAACTTGAAAATAACCAAACAAAGTCACAAAATAAAATTTTATACTCACCACATTGCAGTGTTAAAAATAAAGAAATTCCACATAAGTTAGTTGAAAAAGTTCCATCCTCGATTGTTAAGACATAAAGCCATAATAAAATTGCATCACTTCATAGAATTGCAAAAAGTGAAAAAAAATCATTTCCACCTTTAACGACTGCAAAAATCCCTCCCGAGAACTGACTATAAATTTTTATGACTTTCAATTCTCATTTTTATAAAGCAGAGGATTTTTTTTCCTTTCATTTCTTTTATGCGGTCATGTTCACTATGACTGTGAATTACAAGAGATTTTGTGGTTTATAATCAAGGGGATTACAATAGTAGAAAGTTTACATGAAATTTTCCCACCCTAAACTTGTTGATAAAATGGAATGTAAAGGAAAAAAAGGAAAGGAAAAAGAAGTGAATTCCATTTCATTTAGCTGCTTTTGTGCATATTTTTTTGAGGTTTAAGGTATCCAGAGATGGGATAGGTGTATTTTGTCTGAATATTTTTTAGGTGAGATTCTGAAAATTTATTAAGTTTCAGAACTAAATTTAGGAAAATGATGAAATTAATATGGATTTAGGATTAAACTTTGGGATCTACTTGGTCAGTTTGTTGCAGAGACATAGCCAGAAATTTTTTCTAGGGAGGGTCTAAAATTTTTTTTTGTATGGAAGAAAAAAATTTAGGAAGAGGATGGGTCTAAATGCTTTTTTCCTCAAAACCCTAGCAAAATGAAGAAAATTTTCCTCGAAGAAAGTGGGGGTTCTGACCCCTTGGACCCTCCCGTAGCTACACCCCTGGTTAGTTGAAATTCTGAAATTTGTAGCAAAATTCATATTTTCTGTCTATTTCTGAAAAGTATGCATGTTAAAAAATATTAAAATTAGTTAATTAATTAAATTTAGATTTTTGAAGGAATTGAACTCATGCTTAGAATTTAATTAAAACTTGATTAAAACTAAATTTTGTTGACACATAAATCTGAAATTTCGAAGAATTATGCTATGCTTAAAAAAACATCATAACCAGCTCCAAAATGCGTTTAAATACTCTACAAATCAAAACCTTCCATCCAACTTACAGATTCACATTTCTACTCTCCATTTCTTAAAGCTTCTTGAAGTTTAAATATTTTCCAAGGAATTTTCTTTACCATGAAGAGAAAAAAAATCGCAGATTTAAGAAAATGAGAAAGTTTACGAAAAAAAGAAGGAAATGAATAAATGGATAAGAAAAAAAAAACTAATTTTACACACTTCTGTTTGTGGCATGAAAATAAATTTCTTCTTTTTGTGTGAAAGTGGAAGTGGTAAAGGATTGCAAGTATGAAGTGGATACAAGCAAAGGGTTTTTTATTCAACAAACAAAAAAAAGAAGAAAAAAAACTTGAAAGAACAAATTTTCTTTCAACATTCGGTTAAATTAATATTTTAACACGAAACCTTTTGACTGCTTAATTAATGCGATAATCCTCTTTGCTTAAAATTCTGTATAAATTTGTTGTTAGCTTTTTTTGGCTTTTAAAGCTTTCTTTAATTGTGAAATAAAAAATTCAAGTTGTTTTGGATTTCTCAAGATTTTAACCTTGAATTTTTTTTTTGGACTTTTTATTTTGGATGTGCTTACATCAAATGGGCGATTCCATGAGTTCGTTAAAAAGAGTCTCCACTGTTTTTGCTTAATAATTCTTTAATTGATTACTTTAACTGATATATTAAAGATTAATTTCATGTATTTTAATGTTATTCATCCATATTAATTCCTAAAACACTGATTAAATTTGTCTAAAACCAAAAAATTGAAAAAATTTGCGTTAATCGGTTGCCTTTCCGAGGCAACCGATTAACGCAAGTTTTTTTTAAAAAATTTGACTTTAGACAAGTTTAAACAATGTTTTAGGTATTGATAAAGATAAATGTCATGAAAAGAAATGATATTAATCTTTAATATACCAGTTAAAGTAATAAATTAAAGAAATATTAAGCAAAAACTGTGGAGACTCTTTATAACGAACTCATAGAATCGCCCAAATGCAGGAAAGTAATTTCGTCTGCTTTATATTCAAAATTAAAGCTTCTCAAATATCAAAATAAAATACAAATCTTTTGATTTTTCCTGTTTTTTTTTTGACAATAATAAAAAGATATTTAAGAAATTCAAGCTACTCGTTGCATCTTAGCAACTCGAATGTCATCAAACAGGCCCTTAAACAACACATGAATCTATTCATAGTTCTCGAATTCATAGAAGGTTTATTCAAGTGAATTTTGATAAAATTATCACGAACTTATTTTATCTAATTTTATCCAACAAATACTTTTATTCTCGCCCACGTCAAAACTTCTAGACAAAACACATCTTCTACATCCATTACCAAAGGCTTAAAAAAGGCAAATCTCATGATGCAAATCAAGTATTATATCAATACATTTAAGATTATTTTTAGAATCAAAACACAACACCCACTGTCCATTTTTCAGTTTTATTTGTAACTCTTTTATTTTCAACCTAAACTATTTTAAGTCAAGCATGTTTATCACAACACCAAAGATTTGTGGATTGAATGAAAATTTATTTTTGTACATAAACAAAAAGATTACGTACGGATTTTGTAAATTACGGTGTAATTTGATAACATTAAAGGTGTTGTATAAAGATGTGTCTAAATTTAGTGACGCAACGTGCTGATGACGAATACAACTTGTATTTCACATATCTTGATAGTTCAAATAAAATTGCAGCAATTTTTGAAATTTCGTAAGATTTCACATGAATTACTTTTCAGTTTCTGCAGAATAGTTGATAGCCATTTTGATGCTAAAAAGGATCATTCATATGCATCACAAAATCATAGACCCCCTCCTTCCCTAAGCGTTACGAATTATACGAGCCAGAGACTTTAGATCTGTGATTACCAAAAGTAACCTAATTAAATTAATTAAGCAGTGCAGTTGACGTAAATACCAAATTATCCGAGATTTTATTCCAATAGACGTTAAATTGATATTCTTGAGAATTCAATCATTTAATGGATTCCATTATGTTTGTTAAATTAGACAAAATCGAAATTGAATTGTGGTATTCGTGGAATTATAATGGTCAAATTATCGAATATCATAACAGGAAATATTAACAATAATTTTCAATCTACAGATGAATCACAAATTAGAAATGACATATGATATTATAATAAAATTAACAAGATTCTAAGAAATTTGGTTCGTGATATACGATCAAGATTATCCACAAAAAATTTTGTTGGCCCTAGTACAAGGCAAAATTTGCAGATAAAGCATACATTTTACTGAAAATTCCAAGCTTCATCACTGACTTTACAAGGCTTCAGTTGAAAATTTTCTTTAATGTTTATCCCAAAAAATCAACAATTAAGGGCCCGTTTAATTAGTACGTTCGCTTTTTAAAGGAGATGAGGTCTAGGATTTTGTAAAAGGCAGGGTAAGAGGCCAAACCAAAAAAAACACAAGGAGGGGAGAGGGCCTATGAAGTCTTTTTTTTGTGTAACGTACTACGTGAATTGCCCCGAAAGTACTAAAGATAATAATATTTTGATGAAAAAATAAGTCAGTAGGACGAACAATAAAGAATTTATAATATTAGGAAATGAACAGACATTAAAAGGTCAGTGAATGTATAAGGGAGGAAAAATATTCCGATTTATGAGCAATAATGAAATTTTTGTAAGGAAGTAAATGAATCTTTTATGAGTAAATAATGACATCAAGAGAAAAAATGTTATGGCATTGTCAATGGATGATAAGAATGATAAAAAGTACAAAAGGAAGTGAAGAAAAATTTTCTCGACTTCAAAAGCATTATCATTTTTTAGCGCATTTTTGCAAAAAATGACGCTTATAGTTTCACTTTGTTCGGCTGGCTGGCTGGCTGGCTGGCTGGCTGGCTGGCTGGCTGGCTGGCTGGATGAGCTCTGAGATCTCAGAAACCAGACATAGTTAAGAGTTCTGTTATGATGAATTATCTTTCTACCATCGAGTTATTCCGGCCTCGCTTATTAAAAAATCGTTAAATGATCTACAATTCCTGTAATCAACGATTTAACATTATATAAGGAAAAAAATTGTTGAAAACCCCTCGATAAAAATTTGAATTTTTTTTGACCGTTGGAATTTAAAATTTTTTTGACCGTTATTTTTGGTCAAAATTTTTTTCTTTCTTTTTGTAAGGTTTTGTATTTATTATTGTGAGAACAGACTTTTCATGTATAGAGCATGCTAGAAAGACGGAATTTAATGGATTCCGTTATTATTATATAGTTTTTTTTTTATAAAAATTATATTTTCTTGCAGGGTTTTTTGATGATAAAAGAAATTAAAAGCAGTTTCTATTTAATCGACTACTGATCGCTGCGACAAAAATGCGCTTAAGTCCCTCGATTAACAACACGAGGACTTTGAACATTTTTTTTTTTGGTATGCTCATTATCATTCTGTGAGGAATCAATTTAACTGTAATTTTCGTCATCATGCTTCTTCAAACAATTTGCTTTGTTCATCCTCAAGGCATTTCTGACGCGCTACACAAAAGTAAACAGCAACAGACAAAAATGTCAAAAAATTTTTTTTTTTGTTTTCAAAGGAACGAAAAACCGAAAAAATTCTCTCATGGTTCGTTAATAAATAAATAAGCAGAGTCAGGAGACACAACGACGATTATCAATGAAACACATAAACACACAATCATCATTATCATGTCATCATCATCGACATCGACCATTGTGGCACACACACATAAAATGTTTTGCGGTTATGTGCACACAAAATGTTCACATACTTGTAACAGGAAATGTATGAATCTATTGAAAGTCTTGTCACATACTCTTAAATGTACATACATTCCCCTTTCCTCTCCATTTCTTGATGTTTCCTTCGGTTTCTTGAATTGGCAAATCGATTTTACCCAATATCTACCTCCAACAACACCAACTTCCCAATCTCATTCCACCATATCGAACAACAGAAAGTTGATGAAAAAAAATTGGATGTAATGTAATGGTAATGTGTGAATGTCTTTTTTTCTCTGTCGTCTTTTTTTAAAAGCTATTCGTAACTGTCCTCAATTTCTCTCATTCACACAAAATTCTTCTGCATTTGTTAGCTAGAAGCTTGAAGCAAGTGCAAAGTTTCCCATTCAACTGGATTTTGATGGATTGGGGGATTTAGGAGAAGAAAATTTGTCTTGTGTCTTGTAAAAAGAATGTTTTTAAGCTAGTATTCAATATTTAGGATGAGGAAGTACCACTAAAGGGAAGAATAAATGTTTTGTTAAATATCATCAGAGTTTCCAGCATTTGAAAATTTGACGTCATTCATGAACGACCCAAATTTTGATTAAATGATACTCAGTAGTAAAAATTTTTAAAAAATTTCAGAAATCGTCATGTTTCTCTCATACCCCAGGGGGAGATTTCTAGGGGTATGGGGAAATTATCACTACAGCCAAATTCAAAAAGCTTTGCATGCTATAAATTGCTTCAAATTAAAAACTTTAAAATCTAGCAAAATGCGCTTCCCTTACAGACTGAAAACCACTAACCTATAGCTGCAATAAATTTTTGACTTGTTCACTTACACTATTCATAGCTTCTCCATATCTTTGTACAGAAAAAAAGCAATGTACAAAAGCAGGAACAAGAAGAGAATCTCTTGAGAAAATTGACAGCTTTCAATTTACGTTTAAAGTATGTACAGATGTAGCTACTTAAAATAAGATGGAAAAAACATGAATTTACAATTGACAAAATTATTCAGCATTCCGTATGCACAAACAAGTGAAGTCATTGAGCTTAGGCATGAAAAAAAGTATGCGAATATTGCCTTAATGCAATTAAGCAGCTCGCTCAAATGTAAATGCAATTTACTGACTTTCTTAATTTAATTTTTAAATATTTAATATGACTTTATTGGCATGACTCGGGGTAAGGTTCAAGTAATGAGTACCGGAAGAATTTACTTTTTTGATGATACAATTACCTGTCTCTGTGTTCTCTATGTAGGCTTAAGAAGGAACTGAAAGATAAGAAGATTAATAAGCTCTTTCGTCTCTCCACTTCCTCAAATTTTTGATCTCAAATTCCTTTTTTTTGTGTGCCTTTGCACTTCACCTTTTTATGATCATGCGGAGGTTGAGGAAAAGGCATTCATAATAATTTTGATAGCCATGGCTTTCATAATGGCCATAAAATTTATTTGATAGCTTTCGATAATGTTACCCTTCCAATACAACAACAAAAAAATGTGAAATGCTTTAAGTAAGGAAGTTTGTTTGGGGGGTGGAATTTCGGGATGAAAAGCGCATTTTTGTGACTTCTTGTTCAACTTCAACATCAAGTACGTATTTTGACTGTCAAAATCTATCAAATCTTTTTGACATTAGGGGTCAATTTCTTGTAAATTTTCATTTAGCGAAACAAAATAAAATACACAAATTTTTATGAAAAAAACATTAGGGGTCATCACTAATGACGTCAAACAAAAATTTGGATTTCTAGACCTTCCCCCTCCCTTTCTGTCACATCTGCTTAAAAATTGGACCTCAGATTGCCAATAAATTAGATTTGTTAATAATTGAAGAAACGGTTTTACAGAGTTTTACATCAAAAATCGTAAAATGGACAAAAAAAACAAATTCTAAGCTACTTAATTCAATTCAAATTCATAGTATACAAATTTACCCTCGAGTAAATAAATTTGAAAAAATTATACAACATTGAATTAGGCATTCAAAATTCAGTGAATATTTTAAGGGAACCTTCTAAACTTTTTAAAGATAAATAGATAAATTTGAAGGAACAACTCTAGACAATAATGTAGGCGTACAATGAAATTTTTATTTTACAAAAACAGCACGTGGAAGAAAATTTCAATTTTCTTATACATTTTTGATAGCAAATTTGTGCATTTATTGGAATTTTGTCTGGCTCTGATTTGTTCTCAATCCAAATTAGATTATTTTTCTTTGTACTTTCAGTCTAAAAACACCTACTTTAAAATTAAAATCATTTAAACCCCTTTCAATGTCAACCGTCTGCTCCGTGGACATTTTGTCGAAAAATAAAAACATTTACATCCAACACAACATCCAAAAGAGGCGACTAAAGGAAGAAGAAAAAATCGGAATGTGTACATTACACAGGAGAAGAATTTTTATGATTTCACCTTCCTCACTTCAAGGCAGTGACAACAGTAGCACAAAAAAAATTGTATACATTGAAATATTATTAGCAGAAAGAAATAAAAAGCGAAGAGCAACCGTAAAATTCAACCTTAAACTGACAGTTAATGTCAAGGAATGAAAAGATCGAAAGGAATTTTTTACTTCTTTATGGTTATGAGAAGATGATGATGTATTGAATTGAATTAAATTTGACATAATAATAAAATATTCTTCCTATTATACTTGCCCTAGAGTTATTGAGCAACAACAATTTCGACATTTGATTGAGTCAAAAACACACACACACAAAAAAGTTACAGTTTTATCTTTCATTATATTGCGAGATTATCAAAACGAGACAAAAAAAGACACGACGATAAATTGACATGAATTATTTTGACATAAACTTATTTACATACTTTATCATTGCACGGGTTGTGGGTGGATTTTGATGGAGAATTATAAAAAGATTGAAGCTAATTTTAGGAGACATTTTAATTTATAAAAAAAGAATTCATTTTAATCCTGGTTGCACAAAATTTCACAATTAAAATTTTTTGCAGGAAACGTTTAATTTGTAATTAATTAATTCCATGCCATTCAACACATAAGGACGTGAAATTTAAAAAAAAGTTTTAGATGCAAATTTTAATTGTTAAACTTTTCAAACTAAAGCAATTAAATTTTTTGTTTGCTAACTAAAAACTACATCAAAACTAGAAACACAGACGTAAATCCAAAACAATTTTGAGAACATTTGTGTTTTAAAATTTTAAGACAATTGAAAATTTTTTGACAATAAATGAATAAATTTCTCATTACAACATGATGCATGCATGCAGAACACAATAATTTAAAAGTTGCATATACGTAATGTTTTCTTATCCTTTGCTTTTTAATAAGATTACATATTTGTCATTAGAATTGCGTAACTATGTACAATTAGTTTTTAGAGACACTAAAGCATACAGCATACACTCATTATGTTTATTATGATTATTATTATTAAATCATATTCAGAATTGCAACAAGTTCGGAATTAGAATTACTAGGAGACTTTACTTAACTTGTTTTTTTGGTAAATTTTTAAATCATAATGAACTGATCTAGAACTATTTATACAGTCAATCCAAAGCTAATATTAAGTTTGTTTATGAAAACTTTCAATATAAAAGAACTGACTGAATAAAAAACTTTCTACTGGGGGACCTCGATTTGAGTAACTTCGATTTGAGTAATTTCGATTTGAGTAACTAAAGTGCTCCCATACAAAAATTCAAATTTTCTTTTTTTAACGGTCATTTTCCATACATTTCGATTTGAGTAAATTCGATTTGAGTAGATTTTTTCCGGAACCAAACAATTACTCAAATCGAGGTCCCCCAGTATTGACATCTCTAACACAAAAAAAACACACTTCAATGTAAAAGAATCAAGCACTTTATTCCCAACCCAGAAAGTCGTAAAACAATTTCCGTTCCAATGGTCAAGTTTTATGCTAAAATAGAAAAAGAAAAATTTTTTCATCCGAATGATTAAACTTGTTTGCTTTTATATCTCAAAGGGCTTTATGTTCCTCATACATATTCTGATTCTGCGTGTAATTGCCCTTATTTTTGGTTCTTTAGAAAGCTATTCAACATCATCATCATCAATTCTCTTCTTCCTTCCTCCAACTTTTATATATTTGAAATTATACTTTTTTATGATCTATCTGTATAGAAGGGCACTTAAATTAAGCTTTCCAAAATTTACACAATCAATTTTCATATCATTCATTTGGATATTTTATGATGACGATATACTTTTTTTTATTGATTCCGCATGTAAACCACAAATAAGATGTACCTCTCCCACACCCCAATTTCCCAACCTTTATCTTCAAGTATTTCAATAAGATACCTTAAAAATTGAAGGAAAAGAAAAGAAATTCCTTTTTACACAATAAACATTTGGGTCATTATTGAAAGAATGAATGATTTTATACTATCATCATCATCATGAATATCCTCTCACTTTCCTTACGTATCAATGGACTTTCGATGAAAGGAAAAATATCTTTTTTGATTTAAAAATCAATAAATGGTAAGAAGAGAATAAACATCTTAAAAAATGTCTTTTTTGGTCTCGATCGAAGACATTTTTTGTTTTTCTTTTCCTATTTCCTTCTCCTATAATTTTTGATCATTCCTAATGTTGATAGAACGTCTATAAAAAATATATATATACGAATGAAATGTCACAAAAATGAGGCAATGAAAAAAAATTTCCTTTCCAACTTGTTACGATTATGGACTTCCTTCCTCTTTATGCTTTTTCGTCGCTCTCACAATTTCCACTTATAAATGTCTGATAAAGCATGAAAGTCACATTAAATGATACTGTAACAAATTTTATTTACATACATTAAAGTGTTTGAAGATGAAAAAAATGTGATTTTGGTAAGGGAAAAGGTCAACGGAAATTATGTGAATAAATTAATCAGTTTTGGAGAGTCAATGGTGTGTAAAATTCATTACTTTAGATTTAGTTTAATGAATTTTTTTAACTAAATTTTTAATATTATTAATTTGATTTGATTAGATGTAGCATTTGAGGTTAAAAACAGCAATATGTTGAAAAATATGTAGAAAGTGGTTAAAACTAAAGCATAATGGGCTTCAATTAGAGAAGCATATTTTTTGAAAAAATATTTTTTTGACTCTGAATTCTTTGGTTTTATTGATTTCTTCACAGAACAATCGTGTTTTCAACTAAAATTTGTTTATTCTGTAAGGTGTCTTTTTTATTACATTTTATACTGTAATAACACGCTACCCTTAAAATGACTTGTTTTTCTGTAAAAAATTCTGGAGTGTAGATTTGGAAAAAAATGATCAGAAATAGTCAAAAATGTACAAAAAAGGATCAAATACAATCAAAATTCGATTTGATCAGTTCCACATCCCGGTTTGAATTTCTGAAGTATATACCCTAGAAATCCACCTGTAGGTAAAAAATTAATAATCACTCTAGTTTTCTCCCTTTAAAAGCCACCATTTCCAATAAAATTAGAAACTTTTCACCAAAATTACGAAGAGTAAGATTTTTTCCTACAATCTTGTGATATTTTTCAAACTAAGTTTTTAAACACAATGATAAGACTAGATACGACCCAACATGCTTATAAAAATAAATTCAAAATCCCCAAGAATTCTATCAATCTTAACAATATTCAAACTACGAAATTTCCACGAAGGAAGCCTAATTAATTTTCTTAATATCATAGAAGAACAAGAAATAACCAATAACGGCAAGGCATGCATTTAATGTGATTAATCGAATAATAAAGGATACTTTTACAAGTAATTTAAAAAGATTTTTTTTTTTTTGTTAATTTCAAGATAGAATACCAAACTGAATATCATTTGAGTAAATAGACATTTAAAAAGGATAAATCAGTACTTACTAAGCATGAAGCAAAAACAACAAAAAAACTGAAATCATAAAGGCAAACGATTTTAATTAACATTGAGAGCAGCTTTCGCCTTTTTTTTATTCAATCCATTTCAGTCCGCCTTGTAAAGCTCGATAACTGACTTTCTTAGTATAATGCTCGTGCAATGTAATTAAGTGGAGTGAGGGGAAATGAATTGAAATTTAAATACTAAAGAATAAGTAGCAAAGCGGAAATGAAGGAACAGCGCAACGAGGAATGAAAAAGTTTTGCATTTTATGATTTTTCTTTTTTTTTCTCCATCGTAATACTATTAATGGAGAAGCACTTTGAAAGATTAAAAATTGCTACCATGGAAGGATTTTTTTTTTCAAAAAGTATTTGAATGACTCTTCCCGCTTGTTGTAAATATGAAGCAGGAAAAAATACTTTTTTTGTTGCAACCGATCAACTGAACTGAAAGTTTTGATGTGATTTAAGTAGGAAGTTTTTAAATTTTGTGCTTCTTTTCAAGATAAGTTAATGAGTTGTAGGTGGAATTGCAAAAAATGTTGTGTTTATGGATCTGACTTTGAACTGAAATCGTTAGATTATTGCTAATGTAAAATATATACAAGAGGCTACAAGTTTGCCTTTTTGGAGGGAGGAAGGGTCTAGGATTTTGTAACAGGTTAATCTAAAGAATTTTTTTCATAAGTAACTTAACTAGGGACGTAAAAGGGACTAAAGAGTCCGCATTTGCACAACGTACAAAATGAATGGCTCTCAAACTTTTATCGAAAATATAAAATTTTTCATGAAAATAAAATTTTCAATAAAATACCACAATTGAAATTAAATTGAATTCCGACAAAACCAAGCAGTTTGATAAATTGAAAACAATCATTTTAAACAAAAATAAATTTTTTTCCAAAAACTGCCCTAACTCTAAAAAACATGAAAAAAAAAACTATTCAGGAATGAAAAAATAATCCAAAAAAAAGTTTCCATCTAGCTCTGCGATTGTAAACAAGAAAATGTATGAAAAATAAATATTTATTGCATCTCAACAGCGTGTAATTCACAAACAACAATAACCATTTAACAACACGAGTGATGTGAAAAATATTGCCATATAGTTTCGATAACGATTTTGAGAGCGGTTTTTGAAGTGTTGAAAAAGTAAAGGAGTTGTTGGAGTTTGTTTGTCTGGTGGGGTTGAAGTTTCAAAATCATTCAAAGAAATAATTTGGAAAAATTTCAAAATTAGTTTCATAAATTTAAAATGTTTATTTTTTTAAAATTTTTAATTGAATTTTTTTCAGCTTTTCTCAAAAAGATTTAAATTTTTTTTTTAAATTCAAGTACCTATTTTTCCATATTTTGAGTCTCAATTTATTCATTCAAAAAAATGTAAATTCTTAAGTTTTCTGTTAAAACTTTTCAAATTCCAATTGCGCTCAAAAACGCACTAGAATTCTATTCTTTTAAATTGTAGATTTTTATTTCCACTCGAAAAGTCGTCTAAAGCAAAATTTTAAAAATAAAAAAAAAGAATTGAATTTTTTGAAACAAAACTACTAAATCCCTCATGCACTACGAGCAAACACCATGAATACTTATAACCCGAATAAACATTGAGCATGCTCAGTTTTTTGAGCACGGTCCTGAGTATGCTCAAAAACACTTTTTTACGTGCTCAGCTGAGTACACTCACTTGAGCATACTCATAAGTATACTCTGAGTATGCTCATAAAAAAAATAAAAAATATTGATGAGCATGTTCAACTGAGTATACTTATAAACGTACTCAAAAATATTGTTTCACGTACTCAGCTGAGTACACTCACTTGAGCATACTCATAAGTATACTCTGAATATGCTCATAAAAAAATTAAAAATATATTGATGAGCATGTTCAACTGAGTATACTTATGAGCATACTCAAAATATTGCTCCACGTACTCAGGTGAGTACACTCACTTGAGCATACTCATAAGTATACTCTGAATATGCTCATAAAAAAATAAAAATTTATTGATGAACATGTTCAACTGAGTATACTTATGAGCATACTCAAAATATTGCTCCACGTACTCAGCTGAGTACACTCACTTCAGCATACTCATGAGTATACTCTGAATGTGCTCAATAAATTGTTTCAAAAATTAAATTAGCACGTTCGATTGAGTATACTCATGAGCATGCTAAATTTTAGAAAATCAAGTATGCTCATCTTGAGTATACTTTTGAGTACGTGCTGAATACACTCAAAAAAAATTCTCTCATTAGACTATTACGTGCTCATTTTGAGTATACTCTTGAGTATACTCTGAGCATGCTCACTAGAATCCTTAAAAAATCTTTGATTTTTAAAATTTTCTCTAAGT
The DNA here is from genome assembly GCA_026123125.1 of Chironomus striatipennis. NCBI lineage: Eukaryota > Metazoa > Arthropoda > Insecta > Diptera > Chironomidae > Chironomus > Chironomus striatipennis. The sequence continues at coordinate 37,924,650 of CM047393.1, forward strand.
TTTTGAGTATGCTCATGAGTATACTCAAAAATTTTGTCATATTTTTATATACTTCACAAGTGAAAGATTAAATTAATATAAATATTTTTTTGGGAATTATGACTTTTAAACATGTTAAAAGTCTTATAAGACATAATGAGACCTGTTTTAGAGTATTTTACATATATAATAATTTATATGTGCCTTTTGCCAAAAATTATTATATAGGTAAAAAGTAGCAGTGGCGCAACGGTTAAGGTGAAGGTCTCAACAGCAACAGAGCGGTCATGGGTTCGAATCCAGGTAAAATCAAAAATTTTCTAAGTTTCATTTCAGATTTACTAATAAATAAAATTTATCTTAGAACAGTACAAATGCTACAGATTAATACAAAATATTCCAAAAATGTGAAAAAGTATAAAAAAAATATTTATTTTTTAAAATTTTGAACGATTATTTGAGTATACTCAGAGTATACTTATGAGCATGCTTAATGAGTACACTCATGAGTATACTTATGAGCATGCTCAATTGTATGCAATTAGTATGCTCTGAGTACACTCAATGAGTATGCTCAGAGTATGCTCAAATGCGTAAAGTAGTGCGATCAAATTTTGTATGAATGAGCATGCTCAAGTGAGTATACTCAGCCAAAAGTTGAACGTACTCTGAGTGTACTCTTTGTCTATTCGGGTAATGCACAATGTATATTTTATATCTGCAGCACAAAATTCGAAACAATCCAGATCGAGAAACGAGAATCTACACAAACTATATGGAATAAACTATTTGTCACAAAACAATTGCCTGTGCAAAAAATAAAACTAAAATAAAATGTTTAAAGTTTTTATTGGCAGAACACAGAAATAAAATTGCAATAGCAATAGCACAAATGGATTTTTATTGATTTCTCCCCGTTCCTGTTTATTTTCGTCTTATACTCAATAGCAGTCAAACATTTGACTCGGTTCGAAAAAAAAAATAAGAGTATTAAAAAATTACAATTTTGTGATGAAAAACCGCAAAATCGGCATTTATTTTATGGTATTATATAAAGCATGTACATGCTTCACACCACATACAAAGTTTAATTTGATGAACAAATTTTTATGCTATCATATGAAGTGGAACATTGAAACTCATATCGTACGGTTTCCTGATTATTAGTAATTGATTTTTCAACTCATGAGAGACTTAGTCGGTTTAGAAATTGAAAATTAATATCATGCAGTTATGAATCGATTTCATTTGCATGCATTTAAAATTGTGCTGTTGTCTGGTTTGAATTTTAACATTTAATGAATTTGATCATAAAGATGTGGTAACAATTAGAATTGTTTTAGGCTTTGAATTTTAAGGGAAATTTGTTGAGTGCATTTCAAATGGATACATGAGCATGAGATGATAGTGATATGGAGTGATGATAATTATGAGAAAACTAGGGTAGTACCCCGTCAAGCATTTCGAGAAAATTTAAATTTTTCCACATTTTTACATTTTTTCTAAAAAAACTTTGAGAAATTCTCAATTCTCAAAGTTAAAACTTGCGAAATGACAAAATTAACATTGATAAATAACACTGACACAAAATTAAGTGCTAAAATCAATCATTCGTAAAGACCAGGATTAATAATTAACATGAACTTGAATATATTGGACATGTGAGCTTATCATAGCATACAGTCATGTTCCTATAACCTCAAACTACTTAAACCCTAATAAAATATACATAGCCAATTTCCAGAAACAATCTTACAATCCCAATTGATTTCTTTTTTGGAAAAAAACTTAATCCTGAAAATTTATCGCTATCTTAATTGCTATAACCAAGGACAACACTATTATGTGTGAAAAAATTGAACCAAAAAAGAATAAAAGTGAAAATAGCTTTTCGTGCTACACGCTATAGTTGTTTTTTTTTTCATCAATAATTCCTTGTCTCCAATCAAACATTTCCTTTCATTCAACCGTCTTTTTGTCATCTCCTTTTTACGCTGGATTATTTGAAATAATTTTATGAAAATTTACTACGACACGCAGTCTATTTTTAAACGACGAGAGCTTGATTTTTGTTTTAATTTGTCGCTTTATCACTTCCCTCGAAAAAAAAGAAGAGAGAAAGAAAGAAAAACACTACAGCTATGCAAAATTTAAGCTATTCAATCCTGGTATGTCGTTGACAGTCATGATCATAATTTATTGCTCGTACCATTATTTAAATGTGCCACCATGAAATGACGAATCAGAAAAGAAGAAAAGAGAGAAATTATGCATAATGATTGTTGTTTCTTATAGTGTGAGAATCCCGGGTGAAATATGTCTTTGGAAGTGATTTTTTGAGATTTTTTAATTAGATTAAATTTAGTTTAAATTTGTTTAGCTTTATTCGAACCTGTTAACTAAATTCAATTCAATTCAGTTCAATTTAGTTCAATTCAGTTCAATTTAGTTCAATTCAGTTCAATTCAGTTCAACTCAGTTTAATTCAGTTCAATTCAGTTCAATTCAGTTCAATTCAGTTCAATTCAGTTCAATTCAGTTCAATTCAGTTCAATTCAGTTCAATTCAGTTCAATTCAGTTCAATTCAGTTCAATTCAGTTCAATTCAGTTCAATTCAGTTCAATTCAGTTCAATTCAGTTCAATTCAGTTCAATTCAATTCAATTCAGTTCAATTCAGTTCAATTCAGTTCAATTCAGTTCAATTCAGTTCAATTCAGTTCAATTCAGTTCAATTCAGTTCAATTCAGTTCAATTCAAATCAAATCAAATCAAATCAATTCAGGCACCGCGAAAAATCATGTCCTAGCTCGGGAAATGTTGTGGCGGAAAAAATGTCAGCATTAAATTTCAATTAAGGCTTTTCATCTACGAATTTATGTCTCTTCAATATTCCCATTTTCCCAAACACATTTTTAATCATCAAAGTGATTTCGTGATTGACACTTGTGTGTATGTAGAGTCATATATTAACGATATTCATCCTCCATGTGCCTTTTTTTCAACTGCTCTTCTTGTTCTTGACAAAACTCCGGAAATCAATCAGTCCGGCATCCTTTTCACTATACCTGTATACATGCGAAACGAGTGAAAGAAAAAGAAGTGAATCAAGAAAAAAAATCAAGAGAAAAATTGCCAAAAATTTATAAGTTGAGTAAATTGAAAAGGGTCTCGATTATGCTAAAAGATAACATAGAAAAATGATTGTGTAAGCTTTATCTGTTGTGTATGTATACATTCATTTATGTGTAGTTTACTCAACAAAAAAAGGGTTCAATTTACCCCTTAAAGACTTTATGTTTTAAGATAAGAAAGTTAAATTTGAGAAATTGATTGAAAACGAAGTGAAAAATGTCTTTAGTTTGCCTGAAAAAACTTATCGACAAATGAATTTCTTCTTACACTATCTTTTATGCCTCAAGGTTGAGAACATGATTTATGAGATGAAAGCTCTAAAAATTTAATACATTTAAAATGGTTTGTGAGTACTTTTTGGGGGTATAGTAATCTCTAAATTGTATAGTAAGCTTAGGATAACAGCCTTGAGATGAAATAGTTGTAGAATTTTCATTGAGTTTTCAGCAAATTGCATTTTTTTTCATTAAAAAAAATTTGTCCAAAAAGCATAATATTTTAATTTTTCAACTCATTTTATTAAAAAAAATCTAACTTTTTGTGCTTATGTCAAAAAATCTTAATTCTTGAAAAAGCTGCAAATTTTTTTTGTAAAAATTTCTAATGGAAAAAAAGTCACAGATTATATTGATTATGTTCGCAAATGTTTACGCTAAATATCACTTCCTTAATCTCAAAATTCTAAAAATAAATATTTTCTGTTGCTAAATTTATACCTAAAAATAAATAACATCATAGAACTCAATATTCGTTTATAAAAATAAATTTCTATTGTAAATAATGTCAAATTCCAGCAAAGCTTCACAGCTGTTCGCACCGATTCATCACAAAAGCATGTCATTTAGCAGTTACTGATTGAATCACACAAAAAAATATAAGCAACAAAAAAAACATTAACAATTCGTAACATATTACAGTCATCCTTCATCATTCTAAGATTAATGGAAATCATGGCATTCAGCTTTTGATTAAAGTCTGTTACATTAACACGACCAGACATAAGCTCAGAAGTGAATTTATATAGCAACAAAAAAAAATATTTTATATGTATAATTCAACACTGTTGTCAATCCTCAACGGTCACCTCATTCCTTTCACGCATCAAACACCATCATCACCTAAAAGAGTCATCAATCATTCTAGTCATTTGATGGCTATGCGGCGCTACACATCAAGAATGAACAATGCAAAAAAGTGCTATGATATTCTCCTTTTTTGTATTTTGAAGGAAATGAGAGACGATTCGTTAGTTGCATGTAAATTTTTAGCTCCATCCTCCGAATGATAATAACATAAAAAGCTTCCATTATAACATCCGATTTCTATAGCATAGCAGTTTGCTGATTCATAGATTTTTCTAGTGACATTTCCCGGTTGGTTATAATAATTAATGGATTCACATTCAATATACGAAAAATTCCATTCCTTCATCTCTCATTCTCCTTCATTTCTATGTACGTTCAAAGCATTCATAAATAACACAGGGGCTGATAATAAACATACATACAATGCAATGTGTACAGTCAACCGTCAGTATATAAATACATTCGAGAATGAATTAAAGCTGTCATGTGGTAGGGAATAAAAAAGCAAAAAATTGAGACATTCACACACACACACAGAATTGGGAATTAAGAATGAATAAGAGTTGCTAGATCAGTGGAAATGAATGATACAATGAAATTGTAAGCGCATTTGATTGTGAAATCTTACTGTGCAATAGTAAAGCAGATCAAAAGAATTGAATTGGCTTTGTGGAATGCGTACAAACACTCAAGGGTGATTGCAGAGGCACGCGCCTTGAATGTATGCTTTGTTTGAGATTTTGGTGCTGTAGATGCTTGGCTTTGTTGCTTGACAGAGGAATTGAAATTTTATGCCTCTGATTATTTAGATTCTGAGTAGTTTTTGTGTTGAACATTTAGTTTTTAAGATTCTTTTCAGTTCTATTCGATCTTGACACTACAGCTGATTATGATTTCTTATTAAGTATGACGACTACGATACTTAATCACGCATAAGGAATATAATTAGATTCAAAAACCCTTTAAAGATGTCTCAACACTCACTTATACACACTTGTTAAAACCAACACCATACATTCCGCAACTACAACCTATAACCCCAATAAAATCATTGATTTACAGCATTAAAACAATTCCCAACAAACGCATAGGCAAGCATAAAAAAATGAGTTCGAAATGATCTCAGATTGAAAGCAAAAAGACATGCCGTGAAAAATTTATTGATGCCTTCATTCCTTTTCTGTGATATGTCACATAATTTTCTATCCATTTCATTCATTTTGGATTGTTATCGATTTCTCTCACATCATCATCGCCATCATCCTTATTGTCATCGTCCCATGTCATTTTATGGCCATTTAACGGATTGATAATAATGAAAGGGCAAAAATAATCATTGAAAGCTGCAAAAAGGCATGGCACAATCACTGTGATGTGATATATATAAAAAAATATTTTTTTTTTTCACCCCCATAAGCGATTTTTTTTCCTTTGCTCTTTTTTTTGGTCATCGATAATTGGAAAGGAGAGGGATTAAGTAAGCAGTAAAAAAGTTAAGAAGCAAATTTGAAGTAATCTTAATGGCTGAACAATGAACATTTGTCAAAGAATTGTGGGAATTTGAGTTTATTTTTTGTTGACACTTTTGTATTATTTAGCTACTGAATTCTAGGAAATTGAAGCTTTTCGTCAAAGCTGTTGAAAATATGATGACTTATAAAGGGGTTGTTAAAAAATGACGTCCAAAATTAACGGTCATTTTTCAGCAAAGAGCAATGGAATTTCATAGAATTCTTTAAAATAATTTTAAACCCTCCTTTGGACGTTATTTATGAACGATCCCAAAGTAGTCTTAATATTTTTTAATAACATTGTGGCTTTTGATTTTTTTTAATGATTAATTTTCTTTTTAAAAAAAAATCACTTTTTTCAAACGCTTCATGACCCTATCCTCCTTGTTCCTCATTCCACCTGGCTACATAACTTGTTGCACTAATCTACAATACTAATTCTCGTAACTAAACCTAAAGCCAATTATACATTATTATTTTATCAATAAATTCATTCAACATTTAATTTGACACTTAAACTTAAATATTTAATATCCAGCACCTCAATTTTATCAAGCAAGAACTTTAAATTCCAAAACAAAAGAATAGCCAAAAGGAATAAAAACTTTTCCTTTGCATCACATGTGCGTACATAAAATACGTAAGAAAAAGTTCATTGTAACTTAAAAGTTAGAAGTAAAAGTAAAAGTAAGAGGCATGAATTGGGTGGGTACAGTAAAAATAGCACTTTGTAGATTGTGATAAGAAATCAAGATTAAGATCCATAAAAGTCCTTTTCGCAATAAGGACGGTACATGAAATTTCAATTAATTTTTATGGTAATTTTTATTACATTTAATTACTTGAATTTTTTTCTCTTCTCTATTCGTGTACGGACTGTAGAAAAAAAATACTAAGCAATAGCAACAACATTTATAACTGTAAAAGTTTTCCAGCAGACCGAAAAATGTGAGACAATTTTTTTTTTTTTGGTTATTCAAAGGAGATTCACCTTGAGGGTGTATAAATGAGTTCAATTAAGGCATGAATATTACTGCCATTATTATGTATAGTGTCATTCCTTTCTCAGTTAATTAAGTGTCATTATCTGAAAGTATCTCTTCCGACTAGAAACTCGTTTATTTTTGACATTTAAAATGTAATGTGATGGGAACAAGTGAGGCGGAAACAATATGCTGTCGAATTTTGATTTTTTTTTTCTTGGTCGTATTAAAGATGGGAGATCTGGTCATATAATGGAAAATTGAGTATTTAATCCTAAAAGTTGGATACTTGATTTATGAGACCAATTTAAAGAATTGAGGAATTTTGCAGCTTTGAATGTTCTGATACATACATGCAATGTGACAAAAATGAATTAAAAATCCAAAATTCATTTTTGGTAAAATTATTGGCCCAAATTTTGTGTCCGTTCCGACTTTTTAGCACCAATACTGCATTAAGGATCCCATACCCCCTTCAAAATTCACAATCGACCGACTGCGACTATTAAATTTCCTCGTCAAAATATCTCCTCATTAATTCATCAAAACTCATAACTCGACTGATTTATCCTCATTGCCAGTCATATTTTCCATAATCACAAGTCTCATTATTTTCATGCTATCAGAATAATACATAGCTTTCAACTTCCTTTACGGTAGACATAAAATCATTTTGCTCTAATTAAAATTTCTCTTTTGTTTCTATTATCTTAATCCAGAGACCGAGCCATAATAAAGAGGAAGGAAGAAAAGTAATAATTTATAATATAATCTGGAAAGGGATCATAAAGGGACTTAAAGGAACATGATTGCTGCTCTATAGGAACGTTCACTGATTACGTTACGCAAAAAAACTACTTTTTAGACCCACTCCCCCTCGTTACGCTTATTGTATGAAAATTCTTTTCTTTTGTTTGATCTGTTCCAAAATCTTAGCCCCCCCTCCTCTAAAAAGCGAACGTACTAAGTGAACGGCCCCTATGCTTTACTTGTGTATATAGAAAGGAAAAAAAAGAGTTCGGATCGAATTTTTAAGTGACTTTTTTGAGGATACGTTGGGGGATGAATTTTGATGATTTTTAGAATATTATTAAACATTTATCAGGGTCATTTCCAGGAGGGTTAGATCCATTTTTAATAAAAACATCATTTTTAAAATTTTGATGTTATTAACCCTTATAAACATAAGCACGTGCAGTAAAACAAGCACAAAAACTCTTCAACATATTTTCACACATAATCTCAATTTTAATAACCAGTTATACCAACTATGTCTATCATAATAGCACACTCATAAACAGGAAAAATAATATCAAAAACACCAAACTGATTCATATTAAATGTAAAACTTTAAATTGCTTGGAGGATGCACTTAAACTCACACAGCAAAAATAATTAAAATGTTTGCTAAAAAACTTAAAACTTCATGTTTTATACCTCATTTTTAATGTACTTACAATATAATTTAAAAGTGTAGTATACACGAGTACATTAAGTCTGTGTAACTAAGTAGAAGAAATTAATTATGTAGCGAACAAGTAGCAAGGCTATGGAAAAGTAATTAACATGAAAAATTCTTGTAAGAATAATTAAAAGTAAAAAAAAAAATGTTCAAAGTACGGAAAAATGAAGTGAATTAAAATGAAATTTTTAGAGCTCTAAAGAATCAGCAACATTGATGATGATGATGATGACGCTATCCAGAGCTTTATTCTACATCCATTAAAAAATTTATGATGAAAATTTCTAATGACATTTTTTTATCGTTAAAGCATAAAAATGCTTTCGAGATGAATTAAATTTTTTTGTGTGTTTTAATTATAATAAAATTGTTTGTGACGACTTTATCTTCTGCTGTATTTAAATATTTGTAGCAAACGTGTCAGTGTTCATGCCTGCCTTAAATTTGGAGAAGCAATTAATGAAATAATATAACAAACATTTTTGACATAGTTTTTCATTCCATTTGCTCAATTTTACGATCTTTTCTAGTGATGTGGATTCTGAGTGAAAATAAGAAAAGGCACATAAATCAAAAGTTTCATCTACCTAGACAACCTCAGATTAAATTAAATTTTATATGCATATTTCTCTTGATGTAGAAAGGTTTTATTTTGTATGAGGGGGATAAAGCATTTTTTTAAAAAAAAATTGAATCTATTTAAATCAAATGCTTGTACAAGCATTAAAGTTAATCATCACAATAAAGTTGAACCCTTCTCCAGGAGGATTGAATGGGTGATCTTTAATCCCTTTACTCTTAAATTCGTTAGGGTTTTTCGTAAAAAAATTAAAATTCTTTTAAAATAAAATTTTCTATTAACCCCCCCCCCCTTCTGAAAATTCCTGGTTACAATTCTGTCACAGTTCCTAATCCCCTAGACTCTCACCATAATAAATAAAGAAATTCCAAATCTCATGTCTGTAGCATTCAAACAAGTCATGAAACCAATGTGAGAATTTTATTAGAGAGACAGCCATTCATGTCATAAAAAATTTTTTTCCCAACTTTAAGATACAACCAAAAATTTACATCAATCCACACAGAGACAAAAAATAAGTATAACTTCAATGTGAATGTGTCTCAGTAGATTTATAGTATTACCATTATTGCTGCTGCGGGACACAAAACCTCAAATTGAATCATGAAAGAGTACACGATGAACGGTTCATCACTTGTATATGTAAAATCTGTTCTAACATTGAAGCTAAATGAAGGCAATCCGGTGTAAGCTAATTTTTTTCATGGTGATTAAACCTCAAGCCAAATTAATTTTATGATGCTGTATTGCTGTTGCTTAATTAGTTTATACTGTATTTGCTACTTGCTGCATGCGAAGAAAATTTTGTTTCGTTTCAGGAAGTTTTTTGGTGGAATTTTGATTTTTTGGAAGAAATATATGATCGCTTTCAGAGAAGAAAGTAACGTTGAAAACCGGTCATTTCAAATTTAAAATTTGTTGGCCGATTTTTGCGTAACACATACTTAAAAAATTTACTATCGAGAGCTAAATTCTTTTGTAATGGTTTAATATTATCAAAATATCAATTTGAAAAGTTAAATGAATAATATTAAAGCATCATGAAAAGAATTTTTGTGTGTAAACAAAATTTTTTAAGCATGTGTTTTGCAAGTGTTTTGCAAAAATCGATCAATAATTTTCAAATTTGAAAAAATAACCGGTTTTAAATTTCACGTTCTTCTCTGAAAGCGTTCATATTGTTGACTACTTAATTGGGGTTTAAATATTTATTAAACTTCAAAAATTCTTGCAATGTCACTGATATTAATTTGAATCCTCCCACATTCATTGATCTTATCAATCTTGTTCCAATTCTTTTATTTAACCTTCATTTCTTTTCCTGTTTTATTCTGTTTCTTTCCATGTTATATGATAACATCATATTCGTGATTTCCCAGCTATCAGAATAGGAATCAACTTTTTCTACGAATATACACCTAACCATATTTATTTTTCCAGAGGGATACACCCGAGGCTTCATTTTATTGTATTCTTAAAAACGAAAGAATAAAATATCAAATCAAATGACGCTAAAGTTGGATGCCTAAATTTTTTTAAGGATACCGAGTCATTTGAGTGAAAATTGGAATTTGTAAGAAAATTTTAAATTTTTAACTTCCACGCAAAGCGTGTAAGTTATTGTATTTGGGCAGGTTGCAAAATTTCACTTTTTTTGATTTTGTGAGCAAACGGAAGCACCAATCATGACGTTTTTGGTCTCGTTCGATTGGTAATTTGAATATCTATCACTTAAAGCATGTTTACTTCCGGTCACTTCCGTTGTGTTGGAACTAGACGCAAAAAACCGTTAAAAATCCATACTTTTGTATGGAAAATTTTTCAAGGAAGCATTTTTTAAGAATTTCTTTTATTTGATTCGATAGATCGTACCAATAAACAAAATTGTGCTGAAAAAAATCTGGACTTTATGTCCATTAAGTGACCTAAAAATGCCAAAAACTGCAAATTTTGCAACAGTTGCGCCATTTTTGATACAGGCTTGGATTTTAATTGTTAGTAATGATAAGTGGCATAAAATTAAAGTTGAACATAAGAGCTACAAAAAATATAGTAGCAATTTTTCCTGAAAATGCTTCTATAAAAAGTTATAACATCATAAAAAGTGACAAAAAATCTAAGAAATTTTGTTTACGTTTTCATACTTTACGTAAACTTTACGTTACGTAAAATTACGTAACGTGAAATTTGTATGAAAACAATCATTTGTAGCAATTTAAAGACAGTCACTGGACAAAAATCACTGGATCATGGTTAATTAAATCAAAAGAGAGAAAATGTTTACTGGATCTCATTTATTTGACATAAATAGTTGCTGGATCTCATTTTATGATCATAAATGCTTACTGGATCTCATTTAATGATCATTAATGCTTATAAGATCTCACTTTAAGACCATGAATGTTCACTGGATCTCAATTTAAGACTATGAATGCTCACTAAATCTCATTTTATGATCATGAATGCTCACTGGATCTCATTTTATGATCATGAATGCTTACTGGATCTCGCTTTATGGACATAATTGGTTGCTGGATCTCATTTTATGATCATAAATGCTCACTGGATCTCATTTCATGATCGTGAATGCTCACTGGATCTCATTTTATGACCATGAATGCTTACAAAATCTCAATATAAGACTATGAATGCTCACTGTATCTTATTTTATGATCATGAATGCTCACTGGATCTTATTTAATGATCATGAATTTTAACTTGATCTCATTATATGATCATGAATGCTCATTAAATCTCATTTTATATAAAGTTAGAAGATTTTATTTAAAAGTACTGAAATCACACTACTGTAATCTTTGACAGTCGAACGGAACGAAGCGAAGCGAAGTGGAGTTCGACACTCCTGTAATCTATAATAGTCGAACGAAACGAAGCGAAGCGAAGTGGAGTTCGACATTCCTGTAATCTATGACAGTCGAACGGAACGAAGCGAAGCGAAGTGGAGTTCGACACTCCTGTAATCTATAAAAGTCGAACGGAACGAAGCGAAGCGAAGTGGAGTTCGACACTCCTGTAATCTATGACAGTCGAACGGAACGAAGCGAATCGAAGTGGAGTTCGACACTCCTGTAATCTATGACAGTCGAACGGAACGAAGCGAAGCGAAGTGGAGTTCGACACTCCTGTAATCTATAAAAGTCGAACGGAACGAAGCGAAGCGAAGTAGAGTTCGACACTCCTGTAATCTATGACAGTCGAACGGAACGAAGCGAATCGAAGTGGAGTTCGACACTCCTGTAATCTATGACAGTCGAACGAAACGAAGCGAAGCGAAGCGGTGTTTGACACTCCTGTAATCTATAATAGTCGAACGGAACGAAGCGAAGCGAAGTGGAGTTCGACACTCCTGTAATCTATGACAGTCGAACGGAACGAAGCGAAGCGAAGTGGAGTTCGACACTCCTGTAATCTATGACAGTCGAACGGAACGAAGCGAAGCGAAGTGGAGTTCGACACTCCTGTAATCTATAAAAGTCGAACGGAACGAAGCGAAGCGAAGTGGAGTTCGACACTCCTGTAATCTATGACAGTCGAACGGAACGAAGCGAAGCGAAGTGGAGTTCGACATTCCTGTAATCTATGACAGTCGAACGGAACGAAGCGAAGCGAAGTGGAGTTCGACACTCCTGTAATCTATAAAAGTCGAACGGAACGAAGCGAAGCGAAGTGGAGTTCGACATTCCTGTAATTTATAAAAGTCGAACGGAACGAAGCGAAGCAAAGTGAAGTTCGACACTCCTGTAATCTATAAAAGTCGAACGGAACGAAGCGAAGCGAAGTGGAGTTCGACATTCCTGTAATCTATAATAGTCGAACGGAACGAAGCGAAGCGAAGTGGAGTTCGACACTCCTGTAATCTATAAAAGTCGAACGGAACGAAGCGAAGCGAAGTGGAGTTCGACATTCCTGTAATTTATAAAAGTCGAACGGAACGAAGCGAAGCAAAGTGAAGTTCGACACTCCTGTAATCTATAAAAGTCGAACGGAACGAAGCGAAGCGAAGTGGAGTTCGACATTCCTGTAATCTATAATAGTCGAACGGAACGAAGCGAAGCGAAGTGGAGTTCGACACTCCTGTAATCTATAAAAAACGAACGAAAGAAAACAAATTAAAAATGTTCGAGCGAAGTTCGAACAACAATTAGTTTGAACGCAGTTCAAACTTGGTTGAACGAAGCTGACAAATTTTTACATCCTGAACGAAGCAAAGCGATTGAAAGTGTAAAAATATTTCCCAAAAAATCGTATAATATGTGAGCAGGACTTTAAAAGAGCATTGAAGTTGGATTTTAGCAGGATTAAAATTTCTATTCATATTTTATAATTTATTATATATACTGTAATCTATCAGTTCAAATGTCTGTGAGCAAGTGGCGTGGAAGTTCGTGGCTTTCTATGTAAGTCGTGTTTTTTTTGTGTTTTTTTCACGAACAAATAATTTAAAGAAAATTTCAAAAAATTTCTCGGTCCAGCAAAAATCCAGAATTTTTACAGAGAAAACAAGCAAATGGCCAGCCTATATTTACCGTAAAAACGAGTATGACGAGTGTGGGTGGATGAAAAAGTCATTTACATTTGTTGCGGTAAAAAATATCGGAAATGATTTTTATTCGTATAAATTTTGTCATTATGACAAAATGAGATTTTTGAATAAAAAAACATAACTCCCTTAAAAAATCATATTCTCCAAAAAAACATTAAAATAATATAATAGAAATGAAGGAGGAAAGCACACGGTGAAATATTTTCAAATCAATATTTGCGTGAAAAAATAAAGCAGAAAAAAATTTTCATTTACCTCTGTAGAGATTTAGAAATGAAAAACGCTCATGAATGTCAGGGAAAGGAAGGCAAGAATAATGTGAAAAATTGTGAGAAAACGTTAAATTATTTTTCGTCGAGATATTAATATAAATATTATTTTTGCTCTTTCGCTTGTTAGTTCTAAATATACAAAAAAAAAAATGGAAATGAAATAAAAAATTATGAAAATATAAATTAAATCGATGAAAATTTTTCATCTTTTTTTGAGCGTGATTTGTGGAGAAAGGTATGGAAAAATTTGTGCATTTTGGTTGAATTTTTTAGCGTTCATCGGAAGTTTTTAAAAAAATGAAAATTATTAGGCAAATAAATTGAAAAATGACTTTTTACACCCAACCTCTCCCCTCCCACTTGTTACGTTTTTTGTATGAAAAATTTTTTTTTGTATGTTTTTTTACAAAATCCTTTGCCCCCTCTCTCCCCTAAAATCAAGGCTCAGACACTCAAAAAAATTGTAATTAATTGCAATTAATTGCAATTTTTTACAATTTTTTCATACAAATTTGAAAAAATTGTAAAAATTGTACAATTTTTGCAATTTTTTGCAATTTTCCAATTTTTTTCATACAATTTTTTGAAAATTGTACAATTTTTACAATTTTTTGATTTAAAGTCACAAGAAACACAAAAGAAGTTTTTCATTCCATCTAAGAAAATCGAGCCAAAAAATGGCTTTTCCGAAGGGTTTTTCATCCCAAGTAAGAAAATCAACGCGAAAAATGGCTTTTCCGAGGGGTTTTTCATCTCAAATAAGAAAATCGACGTGAAAAATGGCTTTTCCGAGGGGTTTTTCATCTCAAATAAGAAAATCGACGTGAAAAATGGCTTTTCTGATGGGTTTTTCATCTCAAATAAGAAAATCAACGCGAAAAATGGATTTTCCGAGGGGTTTTTCATCTCAAATAAGAAAATCGGCGTGAAAAATGGCTTTTCTGATGGGTTTTTCATCTCAACTAAGAAAATCAACGAGAAAAATGGCTTTTCCGAGGGGTTTTTCATCTCAAATAAGAAAATCAACGCGACAAATCGCTTTTCCGAGGAGTTTTTCATCCCAACTAAGAAAATCAACGCGAAAAATGGCTTTTCCGATGGGTTTTTCATCTCAAATAAGAAAATCAACGCGAAAAATCGCTTTTCCGAGGGATTTTTCATTTCAAATAAGAAAATCAACGCGAGAAATGGCTTTTCCGAGAGATTTTTCATCCCAAGTAAGAAAATCAACGCGAGAAATGGCTTTTCCGAGGGGTTTTTCATCTCAAATAAGAAAATCGACGTGAAAAATGTCTTTTCTGATGGGTTTTTCATCTCAACTAAGAAAATCAACGCGAAAAATGGCTTTTCCGAGGGGTTTTTCATCTCAAATAAGAAAATCGGCGTGAAAAATGGCTTTTCTGATGGGTTTTTCATCTCAAATAAGAAAATCAACGAGAAAAATGGCTTTTCCGAGGGGTTTTTCATCTCAAATAAGAAAATCAACGCGACAAATCGCTTTTCCGAGGAGTTTTTCATCTCAAATAAGAAAATCAACGCGAAAAATCGCTTTTCCGAGGGATTTTTCATTTCAAATAAGAAAATCAACGCGAAAAATCGCTTTTCTGATGGGTTTTTCATCTCAAATAAGAAAATCGACGTGAAAAATCGCTTTTTCGAGGAATTTTTCATCCCAAATAAGAAAATCACGGTGAAAAATGGCTTTTCCGATGGGTTTTTCACCTCAAATAAGAAAATCACGGCGAAAAATCGCTTTTCCGAAGGATTTTTCATTCTAATTAAAAAAATTGATTTTAGTTTTTTTATGAAATAATTGTAAAAAATTGCAATTAATTGCACTTTTTTACAATTTTTTCATAGAAAAAATGGAAAATTGCAATTAATTGCAATTAATTGCAATTTTTTCATACAAATTTTAAAAATTGTACAATTTTACAATTTTTAATTTGAGTGTCTGAGCCTTGCCTAAAATGCAAACATACTAAGTGAAATTATAAATTTTTTTGGAATAAGTTTGAGATTGTTTCAAAATTGAACCTAAAACGACGCTTTAATACCCAACACTTCATACTTTTTTTTCATATTTATGCTCATTCTCTGCTCAAACAATTTTTTTATTTATTCCCTTTCATGCAGCACGTCAAGACGTTTCCATCGTTTATTGAGACGTTGCAACATAGTGGATAAATTGTTTCTACTTCTATGAGTTGAGAAGTGAATGAATTAAGTTTGAATTTTTACGATATGTGAGGAATTTATTAATGTTTATGTGAAAGTATCGCGAGGTGATGTAAATTTCCGTAGTACGTTGTAGGTGTGAGAAACATTTATCCATATAAAAATTGTATTCATAATAAACACGTTGATTAAAGTATTAACAGAAATAGAAAAATTGTAAACAGATATTTTGAAAGAATTTTTTTTTTTGCTTGTGTTGCTACCTACTACAGCTCATAATTACTTTCAGAATTGAATTTTTTGAAAATATTTTCTGAAAATAAATTTCCAAAAATATTTTATAATTTAAATCACGATGCTTTCAGGTGCTAACATTTAAATACATTTTTAAGACTCAAAAAACTATAAAAATCATGAATATCCTCACTAAAAGTCTTAATCTTTAAAATCTTTTACAGCACCAGATAATTCAACAAGTTTTATTTTAAGGAGTTCACATTACACTCATTTTAGAATGTTTTATAATCCTTTAATTATTTCGAGTGTCTGAAGCTGGTTACGAAAGTGCGGTTGAAGAATTATTGCTGGATTATTTTGTTCAAACTTCATTTAATAGCTTTTTTCATGGCAACCATAACAAATTGTTGCTTCTTCACATTTTCATGAATGTTAAGCACTGAAAAGAAAATCGATTTTTTTAAGGAATCGTAATAAAGTTGAAATTGATTACTTTTGTGGGAAATTTATGGAGGAAAAGTTAAAATTCTTGAAGATATTCCACAAAAAGTGGTAAAAAGTGTTTCAGTATTGAAAATTACAGGATACTAGAAGCAAACTATGTAGAAGCTATGATATTTATCTAGAAGGAAGAAGTATTCAATTTTTTTGGATGAAGAAGAAGAAGAAGCAAAATTTAAAATTTAATAAAAAAATCTAAAAATTTCGTTTGCCTGTAAAAATTTAAATTTAAGTAAAAATTCAAGCTTTCCTTTTGAAAAAATTTTTAAATTATTTTAAAGTTATTAAGGTTATAGGAAATTAAACACCTGCTTCACTTGCCTCAATCTTGTTGATCCGTTTTTCGTATGAGATAGGCAATTTAAAAACTTTACATGCCGTAAGCAAAAATTCACTCGCACCTGATTACACAACTATTCAAGCATTTGTTGATTAAAAATTAGACTGACTATATTTTTCTTTAAAAATGTGAAATACCTATTAGGAATCTATAAAAGTTAAAATTGTGTAACCTGAAATTTATTTTATTAAGATTTGGTAAACTTTATGGCTCTTTATGGGAAATAATGAGGTTGTAAATTATTTTATGAAGAAAAAAATAAATAAATAAGAGTGTTTCAACAAAAATTATACAAACGATAGTAAAAATTTATCTTCAAAATTTAATTAATTCAACCACTTTTAAAGTTACGACGAAAATTTTTAAATTGCATGCCTACATATTCCATAAAAACACTCCACAAAAAATTATGACTAAAATTATACGCCCATGCATTTATGTAACTTATGTAAATATTTGAAATAATTTTGAGTCCATTCACACAAAATTCTCTAAAATTCTTAAAACAAAAAAAAAATCATGAAATTTTTTAAATTAAGTAATGATTAATTTGTACGAATATAAATAGTCACACACATACAATGTAATTTTTCATAAGAACATTTTTTCTTATTTTTTTATGTCATGTGAGAGTAGAAAAGATTAATAAATCATAAACATATTTTTGAGGGGATCATTAATTAAAAATGTTAAAAAAATTTATCAAATTTTTTTAAAAATAATTCTTTTCACTAGATTGTTTTGAAGAAACATGAGAAGCTGTTTAGGGGTCGTTCTCTTATTACGTCCAATTTTTAGAGGAGAGGAGGGTCTGAGGCTGTGTGACAGTTTTGAATAAAAGATTTTTTTTTAATTGAAGATATTGTGACAGAAATGGGAAGGGAGTCTAAAAATTCAATTTTTTGAAGGACATCATAAGTGAATAGCATCTATTTAAAGGATGCAGGATAAAATCCCCGAAAAATAATAAGTCCACGGTCCTGCGGGATAAAATCCCCGAAAATCGCAAAAATTTTAAAGTTCCCTGCGGGATAATAATCCCACTTTGAAATGTAGGTGGAATTATTATCTACCCAGGAAAATATTAATCCCACATATATTTATTAGTGGGATTATTATCTTCATGGAAAATAATAACTCCACTTACGTTTACTAGTGGGATTATTATCCTTTTGGAACTAGATTTAAATTTTGGATTAATTTAAATCCTAAAATATTTTTGTCACTGTGGATAATTATTCCACTTGTATTATCAAGTGGAATTATTATCTCTATGGATTTTTAACTGGATAAAAATCCCACTTAATAATTTCATGAAATTTTTGAAAATAAATTTTAAATTGATAGTTTTGAAAATTTTAGAAGTTTAATATTTGGTGCACTGTATTCATAAAATATTGAAAATTTCAATTTTTAGTGCATTTTTGAAAAGGCTATTATTTTCACTTTGTTCGGCTAGCTGGATGACTAGATAAGTTATGAGTTCTCAGCTACCAGACATCGTTGAGAGTTTTTAATATATATTTAATCAATTGCTGATTGTCGTGTGAAAAATTCGCAGAATCCATTGATTAATATATTTTGTAGGAGACTGTTCACTTATGACGTCCATCAAAATCTTAGATTTTCAGACCCCCTCCCCTCCTCTGTCACAAAATCTTCATATATAAAAATTCTTTTGTTTAAAACTTTCACACAGCCTTAGACCCCATCTCCCCTAAAAATTAGATATCATAATGAACGACCCCTAGCTTAAATTTGTAAATAATTTCGAAAATTTTTGATGCAATACTCTATGGGTAAAAGTAAAAATTATTAAAATGTTTTTAAAAAAATTCATTTTCTTGAAAAGGCTTTTTTAAAAAAAAAAATCTTATTTTAGGTAGTTATTCCATATATTTGTGTTAATTTCCGTTAATTTGATTTAAATCTATGATTCATTTATTTTTATTCATATATTTCCTGGTTAAAAAATTCTTAAGATATTTAATTTTACAAGAAATTTAGGCTTCTGCAGATTGTAATCTTGACAAAATTCCACACAAGGATTATAATGTTCAAAAATCAAAGATTATAATCTTTATACAAAGATTATTTCAAAATTAGAATCTTCAAAGAAAGATTAATCTTTAATAAAAAATCTTCATGCATAGATTTTGATCTTTGATTTGAACCAAACATTATACTTCTAAAATTTTCAAAACTATCAATTTATCATTTACTTTCAAAAATTTCATGAAATTATTAAGTGGGATTTTTATCCAGTTAAAAATCCATAGAGATAATAATTCCACTTGATAATACAAGTGGAATAATTATCCACAGTGACAAAAATATTTTAGGATTTAAATTAATCCAAAATTTAAATCTAGTTCCAAAAGGATAATAATCCCACTAGTAAACGTAAGTGGAGTTATTATTTTCCATGAAGATAATAATCCCACTAATAAATATATGTGGGATTAATATTTTCCTGGGTAGATAATAATTCCAATTTTTCGGGGATTTTATCCCGCATCCTTTAAATATTATTGTTGTTTTTAAAGTATGATGATGATTTTTAAATTTTTGAAAAAATAAATTAAAGTTTGTTTCAAAAATAAGGTACACAAAAAAATTTTTTGGGAGATATTTTTGGACCTACATATTGTTGTGTGTAAGAAATGTTCATTTTGAATTAAAAAAACTTGATTTTGATTCTGAAAACTTTTACAAACCACATCCTTGATAATATTCGTGAGCAAACCCTCACTCTTGAATCTTGAAATTCTAAACTTTGTTGTCACAAATTCTATTTTCATTTCTAGACTTTCATTAAAAAAATAAAACGCCAACAATGAAACTTTAATTTGACAATAGCAAGGCAGATAAAGCAAACGAATTCATTTCCATTTTGACATTTGAATAGCATTTCATTAAAACATTTTTTTTATGATTTCAAAAAGAATGAGAGGAAGGAATAAATTTTTTCTGGATTTTTATTCATTTTATTTTAAATTTTTATAAAGATTTGGAAAATATTCTGAAATTAAAAATGAATATGTTACATGCCAAATAATATTTTGTTTACAAATCAATGTCTTCAAACTCTTATTTATTTACAAATTCAACTCAAAAAAAAAAAAAATACAAAAAACTTCGTAAGGAGAAAAAAAACCATAAAAATCAAAACTTTTCTTCCTTCCGTCTTAAAACAAAGCTAGAAACAAAAACAAAAAAAAGAAAGAGAATAAGGTAAGAAGAATCTCATTTTTCAGAAACACTTTTAAGGAAATTTGTTTGAAAAAAGTTTGAAGAGATGAATCTAAAATAAATTTGAAACTTTTTCAAACTTCAAGTCAGGTTGATGCCTTCCACAAGTTGTGAAAAAAAAATACAAAAAAACAGAAGCACGAGGAAAAAAAATTGGATTGAGGGGTGAAACTTTTTTGTTCTGTGCTTGAAATTTTTCCACATTTTAAATATTGTATCACGAAATTGAGCATAAATATTCCATTTTTACGATAAAACATTTCCTTGATGCGCTTGACAATTCCAAAAATAATTTTTTTCTACATTCTCGAAAATCTACAAACATTATCGCAATAGCAGTAATATATAAACAGAATATGACTGAAAAGTGAAGTTAAAAAAAAAATTGAACAGGGAAATACAATTTTGATGAGTTTCGTCTGCACTTCATCTATCGACGTCGAATTATTTTTTTTATCTGTATTTTTCGTTGAAGAGCTTGTTTGCACTGTGGTTGAATTGATTCGTTTTTAGCGGGTAAAAATAATGAGGTTCTGTTATTTATTTTATTTTTACTAAATCATGTGGCTTTTACCTTAGTGACAGGATTTTACGAAGCGGAAATTTGTTTATTCGGTTTTGGGGATGAATAATAATTGATGTAAATTATTAAATTAAAAATTTTGCAACTTTTTTAAGTGATTTTCTGGCAAGATTCTTTAATTTGCTAAAATTTACACCCCCCTAAATTTTTTCAATCAAAAAATTAAATTTTCACTCTCACCCCCCCCCCCCCACCCCTCTTTAATCTTCCCCTGGCTCCTCCACTGTAGTAGCTGAATTTGTAATATAAATTTTTTTAAAAATTCCATTTTCTCAAAAATGCGCTTCACATGACTTAAAATCATCAACATATATCCCCGAGCGACAATCAGAGGCAGTGGCAGCCACATGGCAGCCATCACACTGCCTTGCCATATAACAGGCAGTTATAAGGCACTGCCATGAACTGCATCGCCATTTGGCTGCCATGTGACTGCCACAAAAACACATGATTTTTCGAATTTTGGTAGCTGCCATGTGACTGCCTTATGACTGCCATCAATTTTTTCGTGACTGTGATATACTTCACAAACGTTAGCAGAAATCACTATTATAAGTCAAATTTTATTTTCATACAATCTCAAGATATTTTTAATAAATATCTAAAGTGGCACAGAACTTTATTAGTTTGTGCTCGCTTCAGAACTTAAGTCTTAACATGACTTAAGTTCATTTTCCATGTTTTTCCATAGATTAATTAAAGATATAAAATTTATAAACGATCATTAGAAATTTGAAAGAAGAAAATTATAGCAATTTTACACCAGTTTTTGCTGCCACCAAACCTGCCATGAAGGCGCCATCATGCTACCAACAAGGCGTTTAGGAGGCAAGGCAGTTTTGTGGCGATGGCAGCTCCAAGGCAGCCTTGGAAGCGGTAAAATCGACATCATGTGCTGCCATCAAGGCAATAATGCAGCCATATGGCGCTCAACAACTGCCGCCACTGAAGGCAGATGGCAAATGGCAGCGTCTTATGGCTGCATTATGGCTGCCATGAGACACATGATTGCCGCTCGGGATCCTCATTTCCAATTCACAGACAAAACATGTACTTTTAAAATTTATCTACCCAACAAACCCGCATCGAAAAAGTCAAATATAGTCTCAATCAGTCACTTGTAAGAGTTCATTAGTCGTCAATCGTAAATCAACTGGAAATTCCTGTTCAAAGTTGCAAAACTTTGTTGTTTCTTCCTCTTTCTCTTTTACCTTTATCCTTTTAATATTCTTTACTCATCATCGACAACTGCTATTTTTTCCACAACTACATCTATCGTCTTACCTTTTTTTTCTGTATGAAAACCTGTTGAAAGTTTTGTATTCAAGTTTGTGCACGTATTTATTTAATTCCTCACAATATTTTTTTGCTATCTTTCAAAAGTTATAAAAACTTATTGGAAATTTTTCTTTTTGTTAAGGGAAGTTAAGAGGATCAAAAATTGTGAATAACAGGGAAATAATTATGAAAATGGTTGACTTTTGTGATGAAGAATTAGGTCGTTTGTAAAATAATTGATTGAGCTAGAAATTGTGCTAAGAACTGTGACCTTTTATTTTTTTTAAGAACTCAATTTTTGATTCAAAAATTCAACTTTAATTTTAGAAAATTTGATTTTGGTTTCCAAAATTTTTAATTAAAGCTTCAAAATTTTAAATTTAAATAGAATAAGTTAAAAATTCTAGATTGGCTTTTAAATAACTAAAATTATCAATAAACTTTAAAAAATAGAAATTGACTCGAAAAAATTTTAAAATATCTTCAAAATTTTGAATCCAATCAAAATAGCAAAAATAAATGCTTTTGTAAGTTCATCAGAAAATTAGAGACAGATAAATTTCGCATCTATTTTTTGGAATTTTCGCATCTATTGCCACAAAAAGCCGAAATTTCGCAACTATTTCTTAAATGTGAAATTTATCTGTCTCTAAATAAAAATTTTTGCTAAAAACTGAAAATTTCATATTTTGAATTTTTTAAAAAATTTGGAAATTTCGCATCTATTGCCACAAAAAGCCAAAATTTCGCAACTATTTCGTAAATGCGAAATTTATCTGTCTCTACAGAAAATACAAAAAAAGTTCAAAATTCAAACTTAAATCATGCAAAAGCATTTCTTTAAGCAAATTAAAAATTTAATCATAAATAAGCAGCAGAATGATGTCAGGCGTGGGTTTGAAGGAAGCTCTCGTAAATGTCTTTAAAATTAAATGCAGCATTTAGATATGAAAGAAAATTGCTTTAACATTATACAGAAGTACGTAAGTACGCAAATATTAACATTTCTGATGAGCAAAATTTCCTCTTCTTTTGAACTTGATATCGTCATGTTTAGAGGAAGTCGTCATAAAATATGAAATTTCCTTTTCGGCAGAACTTATAAGATGAGTTTGTTTAAAATCAGAATTGGAATGATCAAAAAATTTCTTGAGAATTAAGCATTTTGAGTGTACTTGATGTTGATGTTTATGTGGTTTTTGAATTGATTGATGTATTACTAAACATATATCAAGCATTACAAATATTTCACATATTTATGACTACTTATTTTGAAACTGTAATCAATTTTCAGAGACAGGATGTTCAAATATGTTTGCAATTGTAAAATACTTGGAATATTGTAGAATCAGCAAGATTGAGTTTATATACTTGAACATTTGGCCGAGGTGCTTTTGAGGGATAAAATTTTGAGGGAAAAATTATGAAGTAAAGTTTTTTGAGGGAGAAATTTTAAGGGAAAAAATTTCGAAGGAGATTTTTTGAGGGAATTTTTTCAAGGGAGAAATTATGAAGGAAAAGATTTTAAAGGAGAAATTTTGAAGGAAAATTAAATGAAGGAAACTTTATAAGGGAAAATATTTTCGAAGAAACGTTTTATTTCTCACATAAAGAATTGATAAAAAATTTGAAAAAAAGATAAAGAACATTTGAAATTTTTTGTTTAAGGAATTAATAAGTCTCTTTATAAAAAAAAGGTTGTTAAAGAATTTGTTAATATGAACATCAGTTTTTTTTTGTTGATAGTCATTTTCAATCAGATAGAGAGAAATAAAAGAATAAGTAAATTATCAACGAAATACTGAAAAGATTTATAGGTAAATGGGTGCGATTAAATTAAGACAGAATCTATTGTATTACACTCACTAGACCTATAGCTTACAGTAGGTTCCAAATCACTTGGGATCTGAACCAATTAAAAACTCTGCACATTGCAAAGGCACGAATTCATCTTAAGACTTGATGTACTCTGCAATATACCTAGCCATATTTTGAGTGCGCAAGATGCCGTAATGAAATCATTCAAATACTAATAGATCGTTGTTAAATTAACATAATTACTATTCATCAAAACATGTTTTTGACTAGAATTCAATTGTTTTTACATAAAAAAAACTCATTTTATGTTGTAATATTCCGTAATATTAATATCTATCCTGGTAATAACTTATATATTATTATTAGTATTAATAGGTATATATTAGCAAAGGAGACACAATATGTGCTAGAATGGTGAAATGGAAAAAAAGTTTCTAAATTTTGATTAAATTATCTATCTTTGAAACGATAACTTTTTTTTATACATTTCACAAGAGGATTCACGAATACTTTGTATGCAAAAAATAATAGTATATTTTTTGAAGACACGATCTTAAACATTTTGATTATTCTTAGGGAATAAATCAATCTTCCATTTGGTTACATGTGACCTTCCTAAGAAAAATATTTTCCAGTTGCAAAGAAAGGTAATTAAAAAAATAAGATCGAGCTTTCCTTTTGATGAATTATGCTCTTTTAAAAACAGTTTTTCGTTGAAATTTTAAATAGAATTATGAGATTTAATAATCATGTATGCAATAATACATTGCAAGAGAAATATGTGTCGTTTATGTAGAATCATACCATAGAATTAATAAATTCATAAACGGTTTTTATTAAAAATCCAAATCTTTACAAAAAAAAACTAAAAGTTTCTTTCAAAAAATCTTTCCCAGAAAATAAATTCCTTCATAAATATTCCTTTAAAATTTTTCCCTAAAAATATTTTCCTTCTTTATTTCTCCTTCAAAATTTTTTCCCTTAAAATTTTTCCTTCATTAAATTTTCCCTCAAAATTTCTCCTTCAAAATATTTTCCTTCATAATTTCTCCCTTGAAAAAATTCCCTCAAAAAATTTTCCCTCAAAATTTTTTCCCTAATTTTCACTTTTACCGAACATTTTGAGTATCATTCAACCGCAAAAATTTCCACATTACCCTAATTTGAATTTCCAAGTAATTTGCACACACAAAAAAGAGTAAACTTAACGAAAATTATACAAAAAAAAAACTCATAATTACCTCTCAATGATGAGATGTATATCTATCAGATATATCCATTGTTTAGATAATATTAAGAAAAGAATGCAAGAAGAGAATGAAGAAAGAAAAAAAAAATCGGAAAAAGGTCTCAGCGAGTGTAAACATTTGCGTTTAAATTATGTTTTGTTTAAACAAAGAAAAAAAAAGAGGCGAAAGAAGAAAAACGAGAAAAAAAGACCATGGGTAGGAAAATAAACCAGTGAGAAGGCTACAAACCAAAAGCAAAGAAAGATTTTTTGGTGAAAAACTGTTTACTGCTGGGATTAAGCGCATTGTGAAGGAGGTATGGTGATTAATCATTCGTTGGGATCGTTGAACTTTTAAGTTCTTGACGATTGAAATTTTACATTCCAAAATTGACTACTAGGGCTGCGATTTACTTAATTATAGCATCATATTGCATCACAAACGAAAAATGCTGAATTTCATTTGCAAATCGACTATTCAAGCAAAATTCTTGAATATTATTTTATCTTCATCGATACCCAGCCCCACCCAATTCATCAAATCCAATTCCACAGGAAACATTGCCAAAAAAAATTTGCTTCTGTTTGGAAAAGAAAGAAAAAAAAACAAGAAGAAGGAATAAATTAAAAGCAGAAAATGTTCAATGAAATGAATATTTATATCCAAATTATTAATGGAAATGGGAAAGAGATCTTTTGTTATTTTTCTGTTAGCACTTCTCCGCGCATTTTTTTCCATTTTTTTTGACTGTGTGTTCCTTTTCTCGCGTTTTAATTAATTAAGAATAATGAATAGATGATTATAGAAACCAGATGTGCCACGCGCACAGCAAAAGAACTTTTTCTACTGCCGCTGCTCTCGTGCTGTCTATAAAAGAAAAATGTGTGTAAATATATATTTTACAGACCCACACGCACATTTCCTTCGAAAATATTTTCCACATTAGATTTATTCTCCATGCATTAACACTATTGAACAGTGATGATGATGATGATGATGATCATGTTGATGATGATTCTTTAATATTCAAAAGTATCTATTTTTAGAGAAGAAAGAGAAATGTTTATAATAACCAATTTTATATGTGTATACACATTTCTTTAATACACGTAGATCAGCATGCTTATATTGGGCGTTTGTATATTTAGAATGAATTATAGGGAATACATATGGAGAGATTCCATAAGTTGATGGGTGCCGGGAATGTTAAGTATGATCACCTTTAGTAAGACTTGAAGATTAAAGTGATTGATGTGAAAATTTGGTGTGATTTTTAATTATGTAGCGTTGATTGGGGCCCCCAATTTGGGGGTACTTTTGGTATTTTATCTAAAACTTGGGAATGCTTGAGTTATAGTCAACATTATCTTGATTTATTGACACTAGATATCTTTTATTAATTTTTGAAAATGATATAATCAAAATTCTTTGCAAAAGTTTAAAAAAATTCTAACCAAACCTTGCAAAAATGTCATCCAACTATTTCCAAATTCATCTACCTTTATTAAAGACCATAACTTTTCATAATGTATGACATAAAAATTTCAAAAAAAAAATATTCACCATTAAAAATTAAGGTCTATAAAATAAAAACTTACAACCTGGAATCATGAAATTCATAAAATTTCAGTAGCACTCATAAGAGATGGAGGAAAGAATTTTAAGAGCTGATCGTGCATGATATTTTTTCTTGACTGTAAAATTAAATTACTACCACTGTCTCAATATTTTTCTCAATATTCTTTTTTCTTTCTCAATAAAATGATGAAAATTTCTAGTTTGAAAGAATTTTTTGGGATGAATGAATAAGGAGCAGTTTGAATTTGAAATTTAGTCTGAAGTTGAAAGAAGTGGAATAAAAAGTTTAAAGCTAATTAGCAGTTCTTCGAAAAAATCGATGAAAAATTTGATAACACTTTAAATTTTTCCGGATATTTAAAAATTAGACCAAGTATTCGTCTTAATTGTCATCTTGAAATGTGGTCTGACTAGACGATCAAATGTTGAAAGAAAAACAAATATTTTTTCAGACGCCACCGAGTCAAAGTGGTTTTAATTGAATTTTGATTAACTATTGATTGAAATATTAAGATTGGATAGAACTAAAATCATATTTACCTCAAAAATCCCAGAAAATCACAAAAAATCTCAAATTCTTTTTAAAAATCTCAAAATTCCAAAAAAAGTTTCATCAAATTAATAAAGTGTAAACGCCTTGAGTGAAATTGCCACAAATTCAAAGAATTTTTTTATCACATCTCAGTTTAGTCATTCGATTCCATTAAATTATTTCTCATTAAATTCTTTTCTTTTAGTAAGTCATTCCGTCAGCCACTCAAAGCAGTCATTCCATAAGCATTTCCCCTTCACAAATCTGTTAAAAATTAAATTTTTCCTAACACGTTCAATACTTTTTCATCTTCTTCTTCCTCTTCCTCATTATTATTTTTTTTTTTCATTTTTTCTATTTATTTTTACTGCCCGAATCTTTACATATGTATGGTGCATATGTGTATATACACACAGATGGATATGAGAGAGAGGAGATTTCCTTTAAACTATTATGAGATATATAATTTTTACTTTTTCTACACGAAAAAAAAGATGAAAATGAAAGAAAAAATAATTTTTTAAAGCATACAAAAAGACGAGATGAAAAAACATGATTCAGTTAATCGCCTTGTGCCCGAGAGTGAAAAACGGAAAAAAAATTTCTTTTCACAAGGAAAAAATTTTTTGTTCTCCAATAATTTTGTCTTCTTTTCGGTTTCGGTTCCAAAAAAGAAGCAAAAGCAAAGAAAGAAAAAATTAAATGAAAATTGTGAGATGTGAAAAAAAATATAAAGGAAAAAATAAATTCCTTTTCAATCTGGATCACGCTTTACAAAGTGAAATTCAATTTTCTGTGTATTTTTTAAAAAAACGAAAAAGGAACAAAAAAAAGGAACAGAAAAAAGAAAGTTTTTCAATTAAAGAACAGAGGAAAAGAAAGCGAAGAGACAAGAACAAAACTTTTTTTTCATCCTCTTTTTTTGAATTAATTGAATTCCTCATTTCATGGATTTTCTTTTCTATTATTTATCTTAAGGAGAAATGTCCTAGAGTTGAAAAAATACTGAAGGACAAAAAGCGATAGGCCATGAAAATTGGCAATATTGAGTGGGGAAGTTGGATGAGATTTTTGGAATACTTTAAATGAAAATTCGACGAAAAATGTGAGAATAAATGACAATTAGATGAGGGTTCTACACTTCATTGAATGAAGAATTGAAATTCTTTAGTTTTTGGAATTGAGGGGGGATTTGACGGTTTGTTAAAAATTTATTTGGGGTAAAATATTTTTTTTGGAAAAATCAGAAATTCGAAATTTTAAGAGAAAAATTAAATATGGATATGATCTAAAGAAAATATTCTTATTGAAAAAAAGCCCAGTCACTCATCAGAAAATTGTAAAATTGGAAAAAGAATTTCCAATTTTTTAAAATGGAAAAAAATTGTAAAATTGTAAAAATTATACAATTTTCAAAATTTTTTTACTCAGTCCGTTATAGTGCAACTGTTTTTTTTCCTCAAATTTCCAATCTTTTGCATTTTTTTTTACAAATTTTCCATTATTTTTACAAAAAAAAGTTAAAAAATCAGACAAACACAATATGCACGTCTTAAAAATTAAAACAAGTTCAAGAACTTTCTCCAGATTAAAAAAATTATGAAACCTTCAATATAATCTCAATTATTTTTCCAAAACAAAGCTTAGCCAGCAGCAAGACACTGAGCAGTGACCGATAAATAAAAAGGAAATGAATGAAAAAATTACGAAAAAGAAAGAAATATTTGTTTGTGCAATATTTATGCTGAAAACAAAGGAAAATAAAAAGAATGAAAAAAACCTCATTTTCTGCCACTAGTTCATCAAGTGAGATTGAAAATGGGAGGAAATTGAGGCTGTTTGGGGTTGAAAAGTTCTTTTCTTATTAATTGACTTTTTTGCTTCATTCTGCTTCATTCAAGAAAAAAGAAGGAAGAAAAAAAATATTTTCATTAATTATGCAGCACAACGTAGTCTCCGTCCAATTTTAATCATCCAAAAAGAGTCTTAATGTAGGAAACGTAAACGATAACAAAATAATCGAATTAAGAGCAGCGGCATAAAAATGAATTTTATGGAAAATTAAAATCCATGTCCTCATATTTCATAATTGAAGATTGTTACTTATTAGTCATTTATTCCTTAAATTAATGCGTCTCATGAATGCTATGATTTATTTAGCTCATAAACTTATCCCATATTTGGTACTGATATTCCCCTTTATTTTGCTTCTATTTCTTTCTTTCTTTCTTTTTGAAAGTTCAAACTGTCAAGACGCTAATGCAAACAATTTGTAAGGCTTTCCCTTTCATTTTTATTTCTAGATTAATCTTATCTCTATTAATCCCTTTCTATGATTAAAATCTCTTAAATTCTATGCTTTAAATTTCCAAATTAATAAATTTATGAAAAGATTCATACAAGAAATTGATCGTATTTTGATTTGGGAAATAAATTTCAACGCGAAAGACCGCGTGTGAAATTATTAGAGATCTTTAACTTTTTGTTCAATTTTGGAAGGTTTCGTTGAACCTTCGCGTCACAACTCAACAGAAGATGTTTCCGCAACCACTGTCATCCTATTTTTATTATTATTGCTGGTAAATAGTAGGAAGCAATCACATAAACTTTTACAAGACTAATAAAAATGACTTAAAAAAATATGAAAACCGAGATTTTGTGGAAAGACACAAAATTCACTTGTAGTATCATTCGCATGGACTGCTTAATAATTTATTTATTTTTCGCTATTTTTTTTCTCACTTGTATCTTCTGAGAAGCATAATTTGAGTTAAATTATTTATGACATTATCTTCGGCTCGTTGCTTCCTTCCGGCTTATTTTCTTGATGATTTCAGAAGGGCTTGCTTATTTTTTTTAAAGTTTGTGTTAAGATGCAAGTGAGTTTTGATGGATCGGAATGAGATAAGTGAGAATCAGAGAATTTAAGAGGAGAAAGGGACTTTTTGGCTCAGTATAAGTTTAGTTAAATTTTTGCCTAACACAGAAAAGATTTTAGAAACTTTATAAAAATGTTAAAAATGCTTTTAACAGAAAAATTCAATAAAATATCATCAAATTTGAAAAAAATGACTAGACTGACCAGAAAGGGGTCGTTTCTAGAATTCTTAATGGTTATTATTATTATTATTATTATTATTTATTATTATTCTTATTTTCACCAAAGGCGAAAAGCCATCTTGAGAATACCTATAACAATAAACTAAATAACGGTTAAAAGTGGCTATTTACGAATTTACGAAGCGACACAAATTTTACGAACGATCAACTTTTAATTTCAATGGAATCTGATTCAAATTTTCTGCAATTAAAGAAAATAATTTGCATACATATTCAAACTTTATAGATTTTATTAAAATTAACATTTTTGAAGCATTATAAGCAACCTATATAGTATAGAAAAAATGTAATAAAATAATTTAATTATGCTATTCTCATCAAATTTCAATCAACAGAAATTCAGATCGAGTTCAGAAAATATCCATATAATATGATAGCTAGTTATTGAATCCTTAACAATATTCAATTTAATTGAAGTCTATTGTTCAAAATGTAATTAAAAACTTAATTGAATAGAACAATAGTTTTAAGCACTTTTATAATATTAAAGATTATTTTCATAGTATAAAGTTTCTTGTTCATTCCATTACCTTTCTTTCATCATGCTGTATACGTATACATTAAATATTAATAGATGCTCTATACAGTTTTTAATTAAAAATGTAATGAATGCACTTGATTGAAGGTGAAAATTATTTCCTGTTATGAAACCATAAAAAATGCTATAGAAAGTAAGGCTCTTTGAGGTGTTAATGAAGAGATTTTACTATATACGTGTAATATTTTCCGTGTGGCTGAAGTACCACGGCATGTTATGTCCAAATGTTCTGAAACTTTGCCAGAATTAAGTCCATATTACGTCCAATTGCGTCCAGCAAAAATTTAATTTCGTCCTACTTCCTGTATCTGGATACGGCAAGTCAAAGTTTTGGGCACTTTTGCCTTCGTACTTCAGGATTTAAAACGGCATGATTTCTTAAAACTAACTTTATGTGACATATTATATATAAAATTGATCTACTAATTACGTCCAATTGCGTCCCGCAAAAATCTTTTGGAACCGATGTCCCTAACGAAAGTTATGGCTACTCAAAGTTTTGCTTGTGGACCAAAAATTTTTCTACCTAGAAACTGATGATTTTCACAAATTTTTCTGATCAAAAATTAATAAACTAATTATTTATTTGCCTTTGTTTTTTAACGCTTAATATTATTTTTAAAAAAGTTTATTAAAATCGTGATGCTTAAAAAAAATAAAAATTATCATTTAGATAAGTGATTTTGCATCGATTTTCACTCTTTATTTCACTTTTTACAAATTTTTCTGACCAAAAATTAATAAACTAATTATTTATTCGCCTTCGTTATTAAACGCTTAATATTATTTTCAAAAAAGTTTATTAAAATGGTGATGCTTAAAAAAAATAAAAATCATCATTTAGATAAGTGAATTTTCCAAGATGGTTGCATAATGATCCATAGCTTTAAAGTGACATAAGTCAGTCGTGGATGGTCAAATTCAAAAAATGATTCCATATTTATAATCCCGAGCGACAATCTGTGGCAATGGTAGCCACATGGCAGCCATCACACTGCCTTGCCATATAATAGGCAGTTACAAGGCACTGCCATGAGCTGCATCGCCATTTGGCTGCCATGTGATTGCCATAAAAACACATGATTTTTCGAATTTTGGTGGCTGCCATATGACTGCCTTATGACTGCCATCAACTTTTTCGTGACCGTGATATACTTCACAAACGTTAGGGGCCGTTCACTTATTACGTAACGCGAAAATTCGGGTTTTTTTACCCCCCCCCCCCTGCGTAACGTTTTTAACAAAAGAATCAGGTGCGAGAACAATAGACCGTAACAAACTCTCGACCCCCCCCCCTCAGAGCGTTACGTAATAAGTGAACGGCCCCTTAGCAGAAATCACTATTATAAGTCAAATTTTATTTTCATACAATTTCAAGATATTTTAAATAAATATCTTAAGTGGCACAAAACTTTAATTAGTTTTTCCTCGACTCAGAACTTAAGTCTTAACATGACTTAAGTTTATTTCCCATGTTTTTCCATTGATTAATGTAAGATACAAAATTGAAAAACGGTCATTAGAAATTTGAAGGAAGAAAATTATAGCAATTTTATACCAGTTTTTGCTGCCACCAAACCTGCCATGAAGGCGCCATCATGCCACTAACAAGGCGTTCAGAAAGCAAGGCAGTTTTGTGGCGATGGCAGCTCCAAGGCAGCCTTGGAAGCGGTAAAATCGACATCATGTGCTGCCATCAAGGCGATAATGCAGCCATATGGCGCTTAACAACTGCCGCCACTCAAGGCAGATGGCAAATGGCAGCGTCTTATGGCTGCATTATGGCTGCCATGAGACACATGATTGTCGCTCGGGAATCCTTGTGAAAAGTAGATATGTTTAGACATATAACTTGACACTAAAAAAAATATGAAACTTTTTCATATTCAGGTACGACAACAAAAATTGAACTGCCATAAGTCTGAAATGTCAGCATAGTCGTAAATAATTCTTTTATATTTGAGTTCCTGAGAAAAAGGAGATGTGATTTGATATATAACTTGACCAAATCATCAGTTTCAAGGTAGAAAATTTTTTGGTCCACAAGCAAAACTTTGAGTAGCCATAACTTTCGTTAGGGACATCGGTTCCAAAAAATTTTTGCGGGACACAATTGGACGTAATTAGTAGATCAATTTTAATATATAATATGTCACATAAAGTTAGTTTTAAGAAATCATGCCGTTTTAAATCCTGAAGTACGAAGGCAAAAGTGCCCAAAACTTTGACTTGCCGTATCCAGATACAGGAAGTAGGACGAAATTAAATTTTTGCTAGACGCAATTGGACGTAATATGGACTTAATTCTGGCAAAGTTTCAGAACATTTGGACATGACATGCCGTGGTACTTCAGCCACACATATTTTCCTTGTAAACTATTGTGAAAAGAAAAATTTTGAGGTCAATAAACTACAAATGAGTATACTTATAATGTAGACAAAGGAATTTAAATGACACAAAAAAAATGAAAATGTCACATGAAATTTATCACAAGTTACTACGTTACTAAGTTATTATGTATTTTTCAACGAATATCTTGCATCTAAAATTTAAATGGTCAGCATTAAAGATGTGCATATTTTAGAACGAAAAACTAGAAAATATTTTATTATTCTCATATTTTTTTCACTTTATAAAATATTAATCATTAAAAATATTTCCAAAATTTGAAGTCAAATCACATCAAGAATAAAATTAAAGGTTAGTTAAAAAAGTTCATCCTAGTTTATAAACAGTTTTAACATGGATAACTGTACTCGATCAAATTAATTGATTCTTTGAATCCTAACAAAAAAACCAAATTTCGTGAAAGAAATCCAAAGTATTAATAAAAGTATAAGGGACTTTTCACTCATTATTTAACGCTAAAATTCTGGTATTTAAACCCCTTCGTAACGTTTTTAACAAAAAAATCACGTGTTAGAACAATAGACCGTATCAAATTCTTGGATCACCTCCCCTCTTCCCCCACCCCTCCCCCCTCAGAGCATTACGCAATGAATGAACGGCCCCTAACATCATTAATAAATTCTCCCTTAAAAATCTACACATCATAAGACGAATTCAATTAAAATCTCAATTCCATCCAGAAACCCTTCAAGTTCATCAATAAAGTGCGCACAAAAAAATTGTATTTCATCGACTAATCGATTAAATTGTCTTTTTCCGCTTTACTGTCGCTCAAATTGAAAACGAATTAAGCAGACGCAAAGCCTTTATAGTTCACACCATTGTACACTGGTCAGCGTACATAAATGTGTTCTTCTGTTGGCGTAGACACAAAGCTTATTCGTATTTTGATATTTTAAAAGTTTTCCGACAGCAATCTGGAAAAGACATCCTTAATCGATTTACTGACATCATCAACACAATTTTCTTCTACATAAAAAAAAAATATATCTACAATCGTGCGTCATCAGCACGAGCTGAAAAAAGGAAGAGAAAAGAAAAATATACACAACTGAGGAACCGGGAGTGCTTGCATAAGAGATGATGCGAATTTAAGAACTGAATGTGCTAAAAGGTGGGAAATGAAAATGAATTAAATTACTTGAATTCCCACACACATCCGGTAAGTGTTTGTTGCTCAAATGCGACGCATTCACTTTATTACGTACATCAGCAGCATATATGCAGAGTTGGACAGAAATTGTAAGTAGACAACATATTCACCAACTGAGCATTGAAGCAACAAATAATAAAATTAGCTTTTAACAGCTGTCAGTGACAGCTATTGTGTAAACAATTTTCCTATAATTGATGGCCGTTTCGAAATTCTTGGTTTCTGTTGTTGACATTTTAAGCTGTTCTTTTCTCTCGAAAGTTTTTACTCGAGTTTCTTATTTTTTTCACCTCAATTAGCTTTTTATTTTCTCATTATTTTGTTTGTATTTTAAATAAATCTTCTATTTTGTTGTTATGTTAAAGTTTGGGATGAGAGAACTTAAAGTTATGAAATTAATGGAAATCACTACACTTTTTGATGCAGAGTATATCTTTTTTTTAATTTGAAAAATTTTAGAGCATTGAGTCAGTTTTTATGATAAAGGGGTGCCTTGATCCTTCTGGTTACACCCCTGGCACCGACACTATAGACTTTTTACATATTTTCCCCCATTTTCATCTTTTCAAAAATCCTTGACAATTCCAACAAAAAATCAGAGAACAATTAACTTTTTTTTGGTTTGGAGATCTTCTCCATAAAGTGTCATCTACTCAACAAAGTCCAAAAATATGTCCTCAAATCTCAAACAGCAAAAATCTCACCCAAAATATAAAAATGACAACCCTGTAAACAAAAACATGATCACTTCTTCATCTTCCTCAATAACATCACTTGTAACTCGCCTCTTTTTTTCCTCTGTAAAAAGAGACAAGTAGCAAAATGACATTTTGCAAAATAAAAAAAAAAGCGACACTCAAAAAGAAAGAAGAAGAAACAGATTTCTTATGAATGAATAGAGCATACAGCAAGTGACATGCGAGTGAAATTGAAATCATTAGCAATTTCATAATGTGTAAAATGAAATGAATGTGTGGAATAATATGGTGAATATGTCACATGATATTTATTTAAATGCTCTTGAATGTTAATTTCATTTAGTTAAGTTTGTGTTATTAAAGATGACACTTTTAGAGCTACAATATTTTATATTCCGTTACCAAAAATAACTTTTTTTGAGTAGAAAAAGAAGATGAGGCGTATGAGTAAAGTTAGTCTTGAGATTGAATTTACAACGTTGTAAGATTTTCTTTCTCTTTTTTTAGTGTTTTATTTGAGATACTTAAGTTTCATTTATGATAATTAATTATAATTTTTATCCTCCTAGATTAGTAAATTTTCCACCTTACTTAATTTTGAGCACAAAATCATTGGTTCCGCTTGCAAAATAAAAACTGAGAATCTTATTGGAACAGATGGCTTTGCGATGAGTTCAAATAAATAAATTTTTTTTGTAGATATAAATAGGAATTTCGGTGTGTATATGGATTCAAAAGCGAGTTTCGTCGATGTGTCGATGTGTCGATGTGTCGTTTAACACAAGTCGGTTAATCGAGAGGAAAAACCACGCTAGGACGACGTGAAGTCGACCTGGCGGCGAATTTTCCGTTGTGACGCATTTTTTGCCGTCAGGTCGACTTCACGTCGTCCCAGCGTGGTTTTTCCTCTCGATTAACCGACATGTGTTATACGGGAAATAAATTGCACATTTTTCTTGAAATTGCCTTTTTAATTACTATGAACTCTAAAATCTAATTTAGATCATCAGTATAAAAAATTGACAGCATTTTACCAAAATCTGATTGTTTATGAAAGATTATTTGATTGACTGACTCAAAAAACATTCAAACTGTCATTAAACTTCGCTTATCAAATTCATCAAATATCTCAACAAATCCATCAAAAGTCAAATAATTCATCCACAAAGCAAACAAAATCATTTTTGATTGTATTATTCAAACAAAACGACAAGTCCACTCGAACAGACATAAAGGAATCTGTACGCGTCAAATATTTAACATTATTCGCACACAAAATTAATCTGTTTTGCTTAGGAAGTTTTTTTTCGTATCTCAATGAATAATAAATCAGATTAAGCAGGCACGTGGTGTTCGCATTCTTGTTTGTGCTGATTATTTTTAATTTTGTTGACATTTAGACAAAAACGTGCTTATATTGTTGACTAAAAAATGGTGAAATATTGGGAGTTGATTGATTCTTGTCTCATTGTTGGGCATAATAGACGAAAAGGACGTCAATTATAAGTAACAAATCCAAACTTCCAAATTTTAGTATTTTTCATCCTTATTTAAGATATAAAGCCAAGATCCTTCAAATTTTCAGCTGAGAAACTCTTTTTAGTAGTTATTTTCCATCCACATGCTGAAAACGTGATGCATTAGTTAGCCGGCGCCTTAAAGACACCAAAAAGCAATTTTTAAAAAATTCACTTCATCATCAGCATGAAATGCGTAAAAGAGTCTTAGTTTTTATCACAAAGTGACTTAATTTCAACTTAATTTTCTATTCCTAAAATCCAATATGCAGCATAAAATACAAAAACATTCATAAATGTTATGGGAATTTAAACTTTGTTTTTCATACTAGCTACCTTAAAAATATAAGATATTTTCCTTGTATCGAAGTAGAGGGAAAGGAAAGTGAGCAACAAGATATGGGAAAATTCCTACGCAGGTGGATTAAAATTTATGTATTTCGGCAGTGACACATTACGTGGAACATTTTTATTTTAATTTTTAAATTTATTATGCCTTTTCCTCGTCACTGCTGTGTATTTATTTTCGTTCTCCACGAAAAATGTTTTTTTTTTTTTCATGTTCAGTTTCATAATTTGTTAGCTGAATTTTTAATAAATGATGACTTTTATGGTTTATTTGTCCATTTTTTAGGGATTTATGGACCAAATTTCAGATTGAAGAATTTTAATTAATTTTAATTTTTAGAGTTTTCTTTTCAAGATACATTATTTATTAATCAAATAACTTTCCCTACATTCCTTTAACTACTTAGTTCTAGCTAAGGATTATTCACTTAGTTACGCAAAAAAACGTTTTTAAAACCTTCCTTCCTCTTAACTTTTTATATGAAAAAATATTTTTTTGAAGTGTTACAAAATCATAGACCCCCTGCTTCCCAAGAATCAAACGTACTAAGGGAACGTACAACTTTTAGATGAAAAAAAAATATTTATTATGTAATTATTAGAGACAGATAAATTTCGCATTTACGAAATAGTTGCGAAATTTCGTCTTTTTGTGGCAATAGATGCGAAAATTCCAAAAAATATATGCGAAATTTATCTGTCTCTAGTAATTATTTAATCAAATAATCTCCTAAAAGATTTTACTTTTAATAAGAAATAATAATTAGTAATTAGGTTTAAAGATGTAACTTAATTAACTCAACAAATTTCACCAAAAATAGCACGTGGGATGCTGATCTGTACTGCAGACTTTTACGCATTAGACATCAACAATCTCAACACTAATAAATTTTTAATTGAGCACAAATGTTGATAACACGAATGTAAGAAATGCGCTTCCGTAAAACACCTACGACATGTTTCATACTAATTTATATATAAAATTTTTTTTTACTCTACTTTCATTAAATACATCATGACATCATAGAGGTTGAGATTCTTTCTTAGTATATCTCTATGTCTTTCGATTCGACGGTTGCCATGTATCCATTAATAAATTAATGAGATTTTTTATGAACAACTGTGCTTCTCGTGTGATGTTGTTGGCTATGAATGTTCAGAAATCAAAAATGTATGAGGATAAAAAAAGAAAGAAAGAAACTTTAAAGAGCTGTTCTATTTTATCTTATACTCTAGTTTTTTTTTCGTTTTATTTTGTTGCTGTTGTTGTTATTATAATGCGTGCATTCAATTGAGAAAGTTTCTTTCCTTTTTTTTGAGAAAAAAATATTTATCGACCCTTCTACATAAGATACAATTTATTTATGTACACAATATACAAAAGAAATATTTTATGATACTTAAATCTCTCTTGCTTATTTTATTTCTTTGAGATGAGATGGGATACAAGTGCATATTATGTGGTCATTTTAGGTTTGCGGAAGCGCATTTTTGTAAGAAAATTCCTAAAATTACTTAAAAGATTAAAGTCAAAAAGTAGTTTTTGGTGATCTTAGTGTTTACTAAGGGCGTAGCCAGGATTTTTTTTTTTGAGGGTGGGGAGGGAGGTGTTTTGTAGATTTTCGACACTTTTCTTGGTTTCGAATCCGAAAAAGTTCAATAATATCTCATGTAAACTTCGCAAAAACAGGAGGAGTGGGTGGAGTTGTCTTTTGAAACCCTGGCTCCGCTCTGGTGTTTTATAAAAAGATGCCAAAATGCTGATTATTGAGTTCTGTACTTTTTTGCAGACTTTTGGATTGAATTTGCTTTCAAGAAATTTTTAACCAAAGATCACGAGTTCAAATCTCAATAATTTTTAATTTGTATTCTTGCAGATTTTTTAAGTTCAGGTTGCTTGTCAGCAGTTTAGCGAGATTCCCAAAAATTTAGAAACTGGTTAACGTGAAAATTTGATTCAATAAATTAAAATCCTGCAAAAAACATGCCGTGAAATGGTAATAAGACATGCAGACATCCAAACGATTTCCTATCAAAAACTTACATTTTAACAACGTTAACAACTAAAAATTGCCATAAAAATAGAATGAAAGTTTTTAATAGTATTGTTTGCAAAAAATAAAAATAGGAAGATGAACATCCTTTTAGAGAAACTTTACCCTCAAGAGCCTCTGGATTCAGAAGAATAAGTTTAAAAAAGTTTTGTCTTTTCTATTATTTCTACAGCTACCACAGTATTGAAGTGGAAAATCAATACCATTCCTGTCCATACATCCTTCAACTGACAATATTCCTTGAGGATATGTTTCATGTTGTCTATTTCAGAGAAATAAAAGTAGTTTATGTATGTGATGTACATGTGATGCTCTATTAATTTGTGAAAATAAATCTTTTGAGGCAATATGTATAATAATGCTGGATGAAAGAAATTCAAATCAACAAAATTTCTATGATCATTAATTATTTACTTTGTACAATAAATACAGTATTAATAAACATGTGTGGTCGTTTCTATTTGAGTAAATCTTGCTTTGTTGTACTTAATGTAAATTTATATCTATGTAAACTTAGATACATTTCCTTTCAAGTTTGTTGCCAAATAATGCTTTGGAGATTTTCTGGATGTAGTAGAAATTAGGTAGGTAAATATATCCCTAAAGCTAAGTCATGCGGAAAATTCGTGGGATTAGATAAATTTGTATTTATTTATTAATGTTAATCTTGTGAGTATATTTATTGTATTTTTTGGTTCCAGTTGCTTTATTTAATGAAATTGTAATTTTAGAGAATTTTCATCCACATTTTTTACAGATCAATTTTAACACATCAAAGTATTCGCATAAAACAATTCTAAAGCATCTAAGCTACAGAACTATGAAAATTCCTTCATATTCTGCTATACACCAAAAAAATGCCATCAAAATCAATGAAAAATGTGAATTTTCAAATATGTTAAGTTCGTATGTCTCGACGTTCGACAATAAATCTTAATTTTGTACAAAAATTTGAAGTCTTTTTATAGCTTTAGTTCCAGTGCTTCGAAGAATGAAGAAAATTTAAAGAATTTTTTCCTTCCATTTTATTTTTTGTTTCCAGTATTGAAAAGTTTTCTCAATAATTTATGAGTTTATAAAGTGTTTTTTGTGTTCATTTGGACTCTTTGAGTTGGAAAATATGGTCAAGTTAGAGAATTGTAAGGTCATTGGCATTTTCAAAGAATTTAAGTTATGATGTAATCGAATGAGTAATGAGTAAAGGAGGTTAAATGATTTTCATTGAATTGACATTTTTGGGAATTAAACTTGATCCTCACATAAAAAAAAGTTTTTTGGACATTCTACAAATAAATTTCATCCTTTAATCTATCGTTGAATTTTGACCTAATTAACTAAATACTCCAACAATCTTCATTAATTTTTTTTCTGATTTAATGAACAGCATCGTTCCTCTCAAACTCAAAACATCTTCATCAACTCACCTAAATAATCCAGCAACCGATGTCGAATAAATAATTTTTTTTTCTACTCTCCACAAAAACTTTTACAGGTAAAGTTTCTTCATTTTTTTGCGTCAATTACATTGGAGGGTGTATTGGGATTGAATTCATTAGACGAAATATTCCAGATGAGGAGAGAAAAAAAAAGTTTGTGAAAAGGTCAATGAACTATCATTAAAGTGAGAAATAACTTGATGTCGAAGGTGAGCTCAGCTCGTTAAAGTTAAAGTGAGATGCTTGTTGCTATGGAAAAAATTTTAATGTAATATTTGTATAAATTTTTCATAAGAATTTATATTTTATTCAGTATTTATTTCAGAGGAAAATATATGAAAATCTTGAATGTTTAAACATTGATACTTGAAACTGGGCTTGCAGGGTAGGATGAAGTTGAATTTACAGATAATTTTCTTGACATGCAATATTTGACTTTTCATAGAAAGTTTTTAATTTTTTTGAAATTTTATTTTAAGCAATGTAAAATTCTAATTTTAATTTTACAAGAAATTTAGCTCATTTAAAAAATATCCCTATTTCTACCCTGCATGCATGCAAATATTTAAATTTCATTTTTGTTCTCAATTAAATATTGACTCAGAATTTATTACAAATTTCAATAAAAAAAATCTATTATAGCTCAAATAATAATCGGATTGCAATTTCACTTAGGTATTTATAAGACATGTGTGCATTTCAGTTATAAATTTATTGAAGTTTCCGCTGAAATCATTGCAAAGAAATCTAAAATAAAGAAATAAAAAAAACTATTCAGAGAAAAAAATTGAATTTTTTTCATTTTATTTCATTTCAATTGTTGAAAGAAAAATAGCAGAACTTTTTTTTCCTTTTGTTTACACAATGGAAATACATTTTAAATTGAATAAGATGTAGACTGAAAGAAGACATAAAACTGCTGTTTGTAAAAAGATATGTAGATTTTCAACAAGTTTGAAAATGCACGTGCCTCTTACTTTTATAATGCATTTAAAATTACTTTTGAAAATTTATTTGATATTAATTAGAATTGCATTCTGGAAAAAAAATATATGTTTTTAAAAATATTTTTAAAAATGGAAGCTTTTTGAATTTCAAATATTTTTGAGATAAAATTAATAATGAGGAAAAATCAATAAAATAAATTTTTTTTAAATTTTATTTTTAAAAAAATCGTTTGTTTTAAATATTTTAAAAAATCATTAATTTTATTTTCTTAATCAATTTTAAAAAATACATTTTTTTTTTATTTTTCTACACATTTAAAGATTGTTTTTTTTTAGTTTAATTGTAGGTATTCAAAATAATTTAACTTTGGCTTATTCTGCTCATAATTTATTAATTTTCTTTAAAAATAATTTTTTGGTACTAATCAAAGAAAATAAAATTTTTAAATGACTTTTCAAGTCAAAAATCTCATTCAATAAATTCATTGTACCCACCTACTTATTTGATATGAACTCCAAAAAAGCGAAAGGAATAATTATGTTAACAATAAATTTTAATTACTGATTTGAAAAGATTTAAGACAAGAAGTAAATTTAAAGATGTAACGTATGTTATAGATTTCTTTTTTTTTGAAAATTTATGTTGCTGTAACTTACCCTGCCACCTAGAAAATTTATTAAGTAAGATTGATAATCAGAACTAGGTTTGACTTTAATTTTAATTTAAAATCTTTAAGACAATTTTTCTATCAAATTGCAAATCTTTAAATTTTCAAAAATCATGCTAACAAAAAAATTTGCAATGAAAATCTAAACGTCAAAATCCTCTATCCATTTCAAACAATTTATTCGCAATAGATCGACGTTATGGCATTCCATTTGATGATGGATACAAATCTGATTTCGTATAAAAAAAGATTTTTTAAAAAAGGAAAATTGAAGAAAAAAATTTTTTTTCCTCGATACATAATTTCATTTTCTGCTTGAGTCATCATCATTAAATGAAATCAAATGAAGGAATGGAAAACGAGAACTCACTGAAATAGAAAAAGTATAAAAAAAAGCAACTGAATTTAATTGATTCCATTAGTCGTATATAGGAATAGATTGAAAATCATTACACAAAAAAATGAGAGAAAGAAAAATTGTGTTAAGTCATAAAAACCATTTAGATGAAAGGCTCACATACACACTCATTTATAACAGAATTGATTCCGTTTATTGCTGTTCATGTAGTTTTTGAGGCTTATTATTAGATAAAAAAAGATTCTGACTGTATGTCAGATTGACTGAATTTATGAATTTTCTATTGTAATTTTGTCAAATTTCTGCTGGTTGCTAATTTTCAAATTTTATTTAACCGTTA
The DNA here is from genome assembly GCA_026123125.1 of Chironomus striatipennis. Classification (NCBI taxonomy): domain Eukaryota; kingdom Metazoa; phylum Arthropoda; class Insecta; order Diptera; family Chironomidae; genus Chironomus; species Chironomus striatipennis. The sequence continues at coordinate 37,967,333 of CM047393.1, forward strand.
TTTTTATTCAGGGTGTGGATCAGGGTCAGCAGCAGTAGAGGGTCCGGACCCCCACATCAAGTAAAAATTTCTACATTTTGGTAGAGTTTTTGAGGAAAAATGCATAAGGGGGTTCCATACAAAAAAAAAATTATCCCCCTTTAAAAAATTTCTGCCTACGCCCCTAGTGTGGATTTTATTAAATCGAATTTGGATCAATTTTGGTAGTTTTGATCATTGTTTTAAGTATCTTTGATAATTTTTTTTATCAATATGATCAGTTCCACACCCTGGATTTTTATACAAAGATAAATGCGTTCAAGCCATTCACAATTGCTTTAAAACTTTCAATTTTCTCTTTTTTTAAAAAAAAATATATAAGGCAGTTTATTGGCAGAAGAAGTAAGTAGAAATGGAAAATGTACACAAATTATCAACAACACATTTTCCGATTTATTATAAATATAACATTACGAACACGAGTCATACCAAATACACAGCTGAAAACGGCCTTTTTTACTCTCTCTCTTTTTTGATCTAAAATTATCACATTTTTTGTCTAAATATATCAAACGGCATGGCATGGTTTCTATAAATTTGCGTACGCAAACATTTTCTTTTGTTCTTCCTTTAACTCTCTTTGAATAATTTTATAAATTGGTGAAAAGTGTGGATTTATGATTTAGACAAACAGACCCGAAAGATTTTTCATCGAAATGATGAAATTCTTTTTATGTCTTCTCGAAATTCATCTCTGAACTCTTTTTTTTAATTTTTTTAATTTTTAATTTTCATCCATCTATATTTCACTCATCATTTACTCATACACACAAACAAATTTATTTACTTTTTTTATAATTGCTACTGTGTAGGGATGTTGATGCGCATTTTATTACTTTGTATACATTTCAGAAATGTCTGATAGAATTTTTTGAAAAAATCAAATTTTTTATTAAAAATTTTAGAGTTTTGGTCGATAGGATCAGTTTGAAATGTTTCAGAAATAATTACTAGATCTTTCAAAATTTGGTGCCTTAAAAGTTTTTAAAAATTCATGTTTTAGTGTCTTGGCTTTAGTGTCCGGACTGGGTTTCTAGGGTATACTCTTAGGGTATGGGGTACACTCTTAGGGTATGGGGTACACTCTTAGGATATGGAGTATACCTTAAAAACCCACATCCGGACTCTACTCAAGTGCAATAATTTTTACTTAATTCTACGATTTCCCCTAAAAATCTCTTTAAATCCTTTACTTACTGTTTACATTGAGTACTCCAACATTAAAAGTTTTAAATTTTAAAACACAAAAGACAACATTCAGTCATAATTTTTTACTCCCCATAAAAATCCACACTTTTCGAATGGAAAATGTTCAAAATGATGATCATGAAGAAAACCATAAAGAAAATAAGAAAAAAATAAAATCATAACATATTCAAAAATATACATAAGTAAACATTCAAGTGGAAGGAACGTGATCATCATTTTTCTATTTTCATACATACATACATGTCGGGTCGATGATATTTAAATGTAAAGAAGCAAAACGATGTTCATTATAATTTAAATAAAAATGAACACATACGCACATTATTGTGTGTTATTCTTTACAATCATAAAGTCATCGACATATATGCAAAGCATATAGCAGAAGAGGAAATAGACATAATCTTACTCAGATATTCGTTCATGATCCCAATTATCACTTATTGATTGCTTACCATATGCATGTCGGTGTCACATTTAATGTCCTATAATAAATGTTGAATTTAATTAACAACTTTTGGGGTATGTCAGAATTTTTGACGGATTTATGGTTAAAAAATTTAGCCTCAACTTGGTGATCGATGGAAAAATGAGTGAAATTTTTAATGAAGATTCATGATGTGTGGTGGCTATATATAAAAATTTTTCCGACGTAAAATTTGTCATATCTATAAAAATGATATATTAAGACATGAATGAAAATTGCAAAATGTGTTTTGTACACTCATTTACTGTTGCTGACATTAGGAGAAGGTAAAGGTTAAAAAAAATTTTTTTGACATTATGTGACGGAAAATGGACCTTCTATTTACCTTTCGTGTCCTCGAATATATGAATTGCAATAATCCTTACCGGTAGTAATCAAGTGACACATTTACAATTTTTGGTCGAGCATGAAAGGCAAAATAACATTTAATGACACTTAATGGATGCAATTTATGAAAACTGATTCTTTTCATTGCCGTAATTTCCGGTTTTAATAATATTTTCAGTCATGTAATTTTCATTGGAAGTCTGTCTTTAATCTTTAAGGTATGGTCGCTGTCTTAGGGGTTAGTTTTGATTTGTATAATTTTTCAGAGTCTGTGGGTATGTCGTTCATTATTTAACCTTATTTTATGAATCATTAAAAATTAGCATTCAAAACTTGCAAAATTTCATACTTTAATACCAAATTAAAACACTTAAATAAACAACTTGCATAGTGCATTCCAATCCTATTTTACATTCAAAATCTATTAAACATTAAATGCACTAGCACAATTTCACCATTATACGCTTCTTAACAAGTAATTCGAAATAATGAGACTCATAAGTTTGTTTTCCTGCTTTTAATAAAGTAGTTGTTAGTATTTTTCGCACTGAAAAAACAATTTGCTTTTTTTTTCTTCATTCTCTACACAAAAATATTCATTCATTATTTTTAAAAAAACATTCTTTGCACATTATAAGTAAGCAATGCCGAGAGCAATTTTCATGTTTCCTTTCACGTGCACAACAATATGAACGTTTAATTTTTGCTTTTTCATTTTTCAATGTGTCTGCAATTTGTCGGTTTGTAGGCAATGGAATGTTTAAGTTTGTGGGTATAATCTGTTGATTTAAAGAAAATGATATAATATTAAATAATTTGGTGACAATTTTGATTTAATATTTAGACTTGAAATTGAAAAATTCATAATATTGCTTGAAATCTTGATAGATTAGAATCAGTGGGAGCCAACTTTTCTTGAATCGCGGCTCTTTAAGGTCATAGGGTGTAAGTTTTGACCAAAACTGCACACGCCATATGGTTCATAGAACTCTATGATTATTCGAATCCATCACTGAATCCGATTTATCGAAACTGTTTCCATTCAGTTTAAACATATATTCCCACAAAAAACTGCGCTTTTCCAAGTCACCTGCAATCCACACCCCAACTCAATCTATGTAAAGAACTAAAATCAATTTTTCTGCTTTTTTCGTTATTAAAAATGCAAAAACAGGAAATACTAAAAGCTTAGAATTTTCCGCTAGTTTATAAAATATTTGCTATGCACATTACACATTCCAACTGCGAGTATTCCGGAACACTTTTACATTAAACGGTTGCTATTAATGCAATATTGTAGATAGAAGAAATTCGGATCGATATTCATGCATGGCAGGCAAGCAGGATGAGGATGTATGTGAGTAATTTGTCTGTGTCTAGATTTTCTCTTTTCATAATTTCGATTTTCCTATCTACAAAAACTTAATAATTTGTTTTGATTAGAGCTGTCTTACATGTTTAACTTTTGCATGCCTTAACAAGTTAAAAGTTGCATTCTAATCTGACAGGCTTTATTTTCTTATCAAATTATTTCAAATTTGGAAGGGAAATTGATGAGGAAAACGCGGAGGAAAAAAAAATCATAATTTAATTTTTTGCATTATTCAAAATCTTAAAATGGAAATAAAATATGGATATGTAAATAAATGTGAGGTTTCTGCATGCGCATTTATAAACATTGAATTGTAAATTTTTATTCTTTAATATTCCATTTTTCTTGATTTTTCATTTTCATAAAAACTTGGGTAAATTGAAAAATAAATTATATGAAAAATTTCTTGGTAAGATTGAGGAGAATTTTTGATGATTGAAGGTTTGGAAAGCATTTTTTGAACGAGTAAAATTTTAACGTTTATTCTTTATTTAATATTATGCTTAAATGAAAGGTCAGATGGGGTCAGATAATATAAAAAATAAAGTGGGGGTAAGAACATAATCTTTTGAGTTGAAGACACTACGATATAATTAGGATCGAATCTATTGCATCACACTCAGCAGACCTACAGTCTACAGTCATAATATAGTCAGATAATACAATAATATGGAAAATTTTAAAAATTTAATTGTAGTAAATACAGTAGTTGCAGTAGTTTTAATGAAGTATGCGACAAAGAAAAATATTTCATCTTCCAAAAATTTTATTCTGACCGAAATATCCCAACGTATCCCTAGTGTATATTTCTAGTTTAGTAAGGATACGTTGGGGTACTTCAGATATCATGCGTCCTGACCCAAGGATTATTTTGCATATTTTTGGGATAGTTGGAATATTTGCATAATTTCCACGCCTTGCTTCCCAACTGACACTTTAAAAATAAGTCACTCAAAACCAATAAATTATTTATTTTATGCTCATCATACGCACGTCTTTTTTTTTATAAAGAACCCTTTTGCAATCATTTTTATTATCTTATTTAAAAAAAATTAAAATTAAAACATGATAAAAATTTCACCTGAAAAAATAACATTTTATTAATTTCATTAATTTTATATGCACAAAGTACGCTCCATTTGATAAATTAAAATGAAAAGTACGCAATCAATTTTTAATTGAATTCGAATTGTTGATTTTCTTTGAGTCTTTTCTTTTTCTAGAAACAATAATGAATAATGATTGATTGAATGCGAAATTCCTATTTAAAATATAAAGTAAGATTCGACATTCTGAAATTTCATTTGAGTTTCAGATAGTACTGAAATTTCTGGTATTTAATTGACTTTATACATGACTAAATTTAGAATCGAACTATAAATATTATTAATTGCTATATTTCATTCGAAAAGTGGGTCAAGGTATGGAAATAATTAGGAATTTCTCAGAATTGAATAAACTAGTAAATTCTATTTTAATTTCAATTTTTTTCACTTCAATATCACTGAATAGACAGTCAATTATATCCAAACTGACATCACATATCGACATGTGCATTATCCAGAAAAATCCCGTTCACAAAAGAATGTGAAAAACGGCAATAATTTATTTTTATTTCCTAGAAGAAGGAAAAAATGAAAAGATTCCTCTTTCATATTCATCTCAGCAACAAAGGAGAGAATAAAACTTTTTTTATATGTATAAAAAATATTTCATCGATTGAAATACATTCGTAGCCGTATTGTAATATAATATGTTGGAAATAAAGAATAAACGATGAGTGGATAAAAAGTATGCAGTTAAGTAATGGAATGTGGAGCAAATGAAATAATATTAAAGTTTTTTTTTTACTTTCCCATTCTACTCCTCTCTGCTTTTATATTATTTTATGTGAAAAGCTATAACTTGAAAAGTAGTCATGCACATATATAGCACTTAATTTTATGTTCTTCCTGTAACTTTCTCTGGTAGCACTAAAATACACTCACTAAACTTCAGGCCTAAATTGTAAAATATCAACACACATATTCAGCATCTGTAATTTTTGTGAGGAAATGTTACTAAATGTAAACTCACATATTTACGAAGAGTCCTAAACAAATTCATTATTCTTATCTTTGCAAAATGTGTATGCTCCAGTTATGGTCGAGAATTTTTTACTGTTTCGTTCCTTGTGAGAATTTTTGGGAGTTTTATTTGATTTGAGAACTTTTTGGGTGGATATTGAATTAGATTTGCGAAAATTTGAAGATATTTATTGCTAATTTAATTTGGTAATGCTATTTACTTGGCTGTAATATGTTTTGAAATAACTGTCAAAAGTCTTCAATTTGACAGTAATGTGCTGCTTTCCATCCAAACAGTTTTGATACACAAATTTTGCATAATTTTCCTTAGGATTCGTTCATAAATGCCGTCCAAAATTAACGGTCATTATTCAAAAAAAAGGACAATAAAATTCTACGAATTTTACGACCTCTATCTCCCCTCCTCTCCCCCTCAGGACGTCATTTATAAATGACCCCTTAATTCGTTCTAACTCATCCAAATATTTACGCAAATGACTCATAATCTTGCAAAGCATTACTAATTTTGATGTAGATCAACTCTAATGACTAATCTTGATGAAATCAACGTTAAATACAGCAAAACTTTAAATCACTTTGAAAAGTTTTCAATTCCACTAATTTAAAAAGCAATTTTTAAAGTTTTCTCAAATGCTTTTCTCTCTAGCCACTTAACCACTCAGTCAGGTAATCATTCAATCTTCCATCCAATTAGTCAGTCACTGCACCGTAAAATCTCTCACAAATGCATACAAAATTAAACGATCATCAATCTTTCATGCGAATAAGAAAAGTAAGTAAAAAAAAATAAAATAACATTTTAATTTAGAAACTTTGATTAAAGCTCATTCAAATACGTCGCAAATTTTTCCCCTAAGGGACCGATACAGAGACTGAAATTACAAGCGCAGCAGAAGAAGAAATGAAAACAACAAATCTACAATATTCTTTTCGAACAATAATAAACTTGAAACTTTTGAATAGAAACTTTTTCTTTATAAAAGAAGAGAATAAAGGAAAGTAAAGAATTATGATACGAACAAAAATGCTATTTTTCTTTCTACACACACAATCAATTTACTTCTGCTTCTTATGTTGATGCTTCATCCTTTCACAATTTATGATTTTTTTTATTATTCTTTCTTCCCTCATATTACATCTTAAATTTCATGAAGAAAAAAAAATATTCACAAACTTTGTTTTCTTTTCCATCACTTCAAAAACTAGATTCTTATTTAGTTTTGAATACACTTTGATACTTTATGCTTGATGATGTTGAAGTTAATGATATTTTGATGCAGCGGATTTGTAGTTTGTTTTCAATTTATTTACATATTAGAGTGTTTTTGAAACATATTGCGGTGAAATAAAGTAGATTTATTCAAATTGTTATTTTGATACTTTGAATTGATATCTGTGATGATATTGCTAATGATTTTGAACAAACATTGTAATTTTGTTAGTTATACATTATAATGCTGTAGAATAGATTAAAGAATAGATGAATGATTGGAATATAGTACAAATAAATCCTCGCTTTATAAAGCTTTATCTAGTAATTTACAAAATATATGAAACTAATATTCTCTAATTAATAAATACATACTAGATCAAATAAAAGCTTAGTATTAATATTACTTAATTAAGGCAGTCCTTCTCAATTTAGCACGAGTATTGCAATGAAAATGAAAACTAAAATGCCAATTGTCAGAATTTTTATCAATTATTAAATTCTACTAGAGTCTATTCACTTATGACGTCCATCAAAATCTTGAATTTTTAGACTCCTTCCGCCCCTCTGTAACAAAATTTTCACACCGAAAAAAATCTATTGCTTAAAACTGTTACACAACCTCAAACCCCCTGCCCCGCTAAAAATTAAACATCATAAGTGAACAATCTCTAGGGATCATTTTTAGGGGGCCTCCTTAGGATGTGAATTGTGTGATAGCTTCATCCAAAAAGAAATTGGTTTGTATAAGGATTTTTTGATGAACTTCATAAGTAAATTGAATTTTTGGGATGAAAGGGTCTCATTCCATCTCAAAAATTCAACAAGTTTGAGAATAACTGACCATAATACTTAATTGATTCCTCTTATTAGTTACATTTACATCTTTTAGTATTGGAATGCCAAACTCTAACTCACATTTGAATTCAATTTGAAGCTATAGAAACAATAATATTGTTGGCACCAACAAAAACACATGTGATGATATCAATATCAGCAAATCATCTTCATTACGTTCGAATATAAAACTTTATTACCGATTGTATTTGTTTCATTATTGAGACATTTTTTCCGAATTCGATTAGAAAAGCAATACTGGATATTAAATGTAGCAAATAATCGTTTTCTAGGTTAAATGAAGGTAATTACAAGGCGCCATATGTCCATTTATGTGTTGAGTGTACTTATAGTTTTAGCAAATGCCAATTAGGTGATTATGGTCAATAACTATGGCTATATGGAATAATTGCAAAAAGTATTTTAGTAAATTCAGCATAATAGAATCATTAAGATTTAGTTCAGATCATGATAAAGATAATGAAGAAAATTTTCAAAAATTTTATTTTTTTTTTTTGTCAAAAATTTCAAAAATTTAATTAAAGTTTGAAACTTGATTCTCTTAGAATCCAAAAATAAAATTAATTCAATAAAAGAATAAGGCATTGCTATCATCATCATCTATATTAAATTTTTGCTGATTAAATCAACAGTTACCAATTGTGTTATATTTCACATCTTCCGCATATTACTCACATATATCAAGATTCCTCATCTCATTTCATACACCGAATGATGTAAACACATTTTCACACACAAACAATTTTTCTTCTTTCACTTCTCACATCGAGGCTTCTTAAAAAAAATTGTTTGTTTAAAACAAGAAAAATCTGATGATGTAGAATGAAAAATGCCGGTTCACGCTTTAAAGTAGAGAAAATTTTCTTTTAATAAAAAAATAAGTAAAAAGAGTTTCAATGTTTACAATAAAGTCGAGAAAAGATGAAAAAGAAAAAAAAACTTATGAAAAATATTATTATGAAAACTTTTATAAAAACGATGTTTTTCTAGTTACAAAGTGTTATGAAAATGAATATAAATAATAATTTATGCATATAAAATTTCTAGAAATATGATTTTCTTGTTTGATTATGAATTGAATAATTTTCCTTTTACACAACTATATTTTAGTCCTCCAAAAAATTAATCATTTTTTACAGGTTTTGAATTTTTTTAAAGAGGTCATTCATTTAAGACGTTTATCAAAACTTTGAGTCATAAACCTTTTTCTTTTCTGCTACAAAATGTTAAAACAAAAAAAAATCGTTTGCTTAATAGTGTTGCACAGCTTCAGACCCTCCCTAAGCCACCCTAAAAATTGAACATCATAATTGAATGCTCCCTAAAGTTAATAATATTTTCCATCTTGTTGATAATTTACAATGTTTAAAACAAGTTAATTAAGCATTAATTATTTAATTATTCCTGACTATGACTACCTTAATTGCAGAGTAAAAGTACAGCGTGAATGTGTAAGGAACTTAATAAATTTTATGAATGCGTTTCTCTTTGTACTTTACATAAGCTGCAGGCGTTATTATATTCATTTCTCATTCAAAAAAGGAAAAGAACTGAAAACTTTATGTGTGAAATAAAAGTCATATGAGGACATAATTACTTGCAATTTGCACACTACAGCTAATTTTCCTTTAGATTGCAAAATAAGTTTCTACAATTATCTTTTAATTACTTCAAGAAGAATGCGATCCATTCAATCTTTTATTCTTTAATGCAGATAGCAGAGGGCGAAGCCGTCTTTAGTCGGCTTTAGTCGGCTAAAGATGGCTTTAGCCGGCTAAAGCCGGCTAAAAAAAATCACATTTTTTCTTAGCCGGCTAAAGCCGACTAAAGCCGGCTAAAATCGGCTAAAGGTATGATTTTTTACTTCTGAAATGTAATGAGATTAGAAACGATAATGTAAAATGTAAAATTGTTTTTCCGATGCGTTTTTCATTTTTAATAAGAAAATCGATATGAAAATTTACTTTTCCAAGGGATTTTTCATCACAAATAAGAAAATCGATGCGAAAATTCGCTTTTCCGAGGGATTTTTCATCACAAATAAGAAAATCGATGCGAAAATTCGCTTTTCCGAGGGATTTTTCATTACAAATAAGAAAATCGATGCGAAAATTCGCTTTTCCGAGGGATTTTTCATCTCAAATAAGAAAATCGATGCGAAAATTCGCTTTTCCGATGGATTTTTCATCCCAAATAAGAAAATCGATGCGAAAATTCGCTTTTCCGAGGAATTTTTCATCACCAAAAAGAAAATTGATGCGAAAATTCGCTTTTCCGATGGATTTTTCATCCCAAATAAGAAAATCGATGCGAAAATTTGCTTTTCCGAGGAATTTTCTATCCTAACCAAGAAAATCAATGTGAAAATTTGCTTTTCTGAGGGATTTTTCATCACAAATAAGAAAATGGATGCGAAAATCGCTTTTCCATTAAGTTTTTAATCCAAATTATTTATATTATTCCGATTTTCAACTAATTTTTATATTATGTTAAGGATAAATCATATTAAAAATTTAACAAATGATAAAATGTTTAATAACACTTCATTACGTTTCAAAAGATGAAAATTTTCTCTTTAGCCGGCTTTAGTCGGCTTTAGCCGGCTAAACATGGCTTTAGCCGGCTAAAGCCGGCTAAACTTTTTTTTTGAAATTTGACCGTTATTCTTTAGTCGGCTAAAGCCGGCTAAAATTAGTCGGCTTTAGCCGACTTTAGCCGGCTAAAAATCGAACGGCTTCGCCCTCTGGCAGATAGTGAGAAGGTTTTCAAAAAATTTGTTGAGCAGCTATTTAACACTTAATGAGTTGTTAAATTCTTTAGACACTTTTTGTTTATTAACATTAAAACGAGTATGTTAATAATTAAAAAGTCAACGGAAGTAAAGTTGCACTCAAAAATTTCTACATGAAATAATTTCATTTGATTCCAAACCATTGAGTTTGGAGTATTGATTCATTACAGTTTTGTGCTCAGGCTCAATAAGTGCTTTTGATTTGATGACTGCTGCTGAGTTTAAAGAGTAAAGTTTTGAAATCATTACAATTGTTTAATGCTGATTTGGCTATATGTCCTACATATGAATTTCTCTTGAAATCAAATTTTAACTTAATCTTATTTACTCAATCACACTTATCAAAGCAGAAATTATTTTTAAATAATTTTTCGTTTTATTTCATCTTTTTGAAATTTTTCTTTTATTAATTAATCAAAATTTCATAAGGTAAATAATTCTTGTGGTTTGACAATAATGAAATAAGACTAAAAACTCAAACATGACAAATTTATTTCCAACTAGTATGATTACCAATTTTTCATATCCCAGAGCAATAAAAAGAAATTTTTTACACGGTTGCGATTGTATTTTTCTCTCTCATAATGAATTGATATTAATCAAAAGTAGTTAACAAGATTTCTTTTTTTCTACGTTCAAAAGATTTAAGCGAATGACGTCAATATGACACGTTTCATATTTTTATTGCTCCTGATGAAATTTTCTCAAGCAAATAATATTTCGAGCAGTCAAAGAAATCTAAAACACTAAGATTCGTTTATTTTTTCTATCTGCTACTTTTTTTAGTGTAATTTTTTTTTATAGAAACGAATTTAAAGCATTGCTATGGATGAGAGATTGATTGGCTGGATTACTTGTGAATTTTAGAATAGTAAAGGTACAGGGGTGCATACCTGATGCGTAGCTAGAAACGTTTTCTACTGGGGTTCAATGGAAGAAAAAAAAATTAGGGGAGAGGGTTCAAAATGCTTTTTTCCTCAAAAACCCTAGCCCTGATTTATGATTCGATTGTAGTAAGATAATCAAAATTTTAAACAGTCAAGAAAAACTATCAAAGCAGCCCCGAATGATTTGAAAAATGATATAAATGTTAATTTCAGAATACTTTACAAGAGAGCTTCAAATATTTTCTTAAAATTCTGTACTTTTATTTCTTTGATTTTTTTTCAACTATTTACCTAGTTAGAGACAACATGAAAATTTTGAAAAAAAAATTATTATGATCCAAAAAATGCGCTCTAGTCCACACAACATTTTCAAAAAATTCCACTATTAAATTTTTATTTTGATTCTCAAGAGCTCTACATGAACAGTAGTAGTAGCAGAAGCAGAAAAAAACTCAAAGCAGATGTGCAGGAAGATAAATAGAAGAAAATTTTAAAATAATATGACAGCAAAGCCACAGAAAATAAAACGACGAGTTCAATAAATATCATAAAATAAAGCCATTTTTATTAGTTGTTGAATGATTTATTGCTCTGCAACAATTTTTTTCCTTTCCTTTTATTAATTTCATTTTGTTCCTTCACAGATACACACAGAGAAAGAGACATTAAAGTGAGGTAAAGATCTGAGGATACATCCATCTTCAATTTCATCATCGTATTGAAATTCAATATTATAAAAAAATATATATTGAGAAGAAGAAAAATCAGCATGGAAGCTTTTTGTTACGAGCGAGGAAGTGGAAAATTTTCTTTCCCTTTATTTTTGCGCCTAAATCACTGTCAGTCCGTAAATCAAATTTCTACTAAGCACAAACTTTCTTCTCTTCATGTTTATTTTTTATTTTATTTTTTTTTTTCTTCATCTCTTTTAAATTTGATGATGAACGGTAATTTAATGTACATTAATGGAGCTTTTGATGTTTTATCATAAGCAGAATATAATAAGATTTTTAAAATATAGACAGCAGATTTGGAAGAAGTTTACATGAAACTTATTCAAGCAATTGCTGTTGTGGACGGATTTGATGAAAAGTCTAAAGTTTCAGTCGATTTTAAAATATCAAAAAATTTGTCATGTTTGTTACTGTGACCAAGGGGTTGACACAATTTCATCCAGATGAAATATCCTATTGTTTTGGATGAAGGTGTCGACCCCTAAACTGTGACATTCATGAAAAAATTAATTTTTTAAAACGTTTCTAATAAATGCTGTTTTAAAACACAAAAAAAAAATAAATTGAATTTACAGCGTAAGTTTTTAAAAATCTTTTCGCCAAAAATGATCATTTTTGAACCCCATGGGCATTAGTTGTACGGAATTTTGAAATTTTTTTTATTAAGCAAAACATAATTCTAGATTCCTCCCACCCTCCCTAAGCATTACAAACATTATGAACAACCCCTTTCATCTTGAGATGCTTAAAAATTATCCTTAAGATACTCAAAATTTTTATACTTCAAGTTCCGAATCAACAGTAAAGCATCAATAGTCCATTGGTGAATATAATATTCTCAAGAATCAGCATATACATTAATAATCATAAGGACATTTGCACATTTACAATAAATAAAATATATGATGGCGAAAATTGCCTACTTTTGAACATCTATCGTGAATGTTCATTATATTTATCTCAATTGCTATGATATCTTTGTTGAATGCCGCTAGCGATAAATGCCATAAAATGGATGATTTATCACTTTCCCTTACGTAAGAATAGAAAGGAAAAAAATACAAAATCTGGTGGCATGCTAAGAAAATGAAACGCAATCTTTCTTTTGCTGAACGTAAAATTTAAGTGCCTTTGCCTTTTTTTGATAAATGACACTAAATTCAAGCGTAAACAGACTCGAAAGAAAATTCCCTTTTGTTGACGTTATCGGCAACAGGTTTTTCAGCAGCCATTATCATCATTTTTATGTTTGTTATTCGACATTTAAGGATCCTTTTTGAATTATTTTTCATCTTAATCAATTTAATTTAAAATCTTGTTAGAGCTTTTGTTTCAATAGCTTTTTCTACTAAAACTTTGATGCAAACATGATGTAAGTAATTTAAACTAATCTCTTCAAGTGAAAATTGAGTATGGAAAAGTTTTTAATTAAATTTAGTCCAACAAAACTATTTAAGATAATAAGAATTTTTTCTTGGAATTTGTATGCAGTTTGTTATAATCCGGATTTAAAATCTGTAAACTTATGAAATTAAGATCTTTAGCAAAAATTCTAGTTTTGATGATAATGGATTTGTTTTAATCTTGTTTATGATGCACAATATATAAAGATAAATTTTTTGTTGAAAAATTGAATTTTTGGATTTTAAATAAACTTTTAAACTAACCAAAAAAAGAGACCTCATGAATTTTACTTCAGTCTCCATCAAAATTTATTCAAATTTTGAATACAGGGGGTCCTCGGTTTGAACAGATTTGATTGAAATTGTTTTGATTTGATTAACCTAAAATTTCACATACAAAAATTCAAATTTTCATTTTTAACTATCATTTTCATACGTTTTGATTTGAATAAATTCGATTTGTTCAAATCAAGGACCCTCTGTATACGCATAAGCACATAAAACTCCAGCTAGATGACGATGACAATATTCAACATCCTTTATTCCCTCACTGTAAATCACAACACAACAAATTACAATAAGATTATGGAAAAAAGGAAATTTTTGCAAAATCATTGATGTATGTTGACTTGTGAGAATTACGGAAGCAGCTTAGTCAGTATGTGATGAATGAAAAAAAGTTGTTTAAATCGAGGCATAATTCCTACTAAACTGATTCCTTGATGACACTGCATAAAATGTGAGAAATTGATTAATTATTATCCTATGAAATTTCAATTTTGTACCTTAATGTGCTCATAATGTTTTTCTATATCATACTGATGTGTTTTGCAGCATTAAAGGAGATTTTAAGGCAAGAAGATTCTATTTCTATCAACATAAGTTTATTGATTATTTTTGAAGAGATTTATTAAATTTTAAGTGAGGATTTAGGGATTTTATCAAATTATTATTGAACTAAACAATCTCAAGTGATTAAGGTCGACAATATTTATTTAATTCTGATGACTCAACATTATTGAATTAATGAAAACTTTTACACAACAATCATTAAACTAAAATTTCTAATCGAATGTTTATGTGAAAAGTTTGTTAAACATGAAATAAGCACAAACGCAGACAAGAAAATGCCCGCAATATTTTGTGGTTTTTTCGATGATATCATACAATTATGCGGTGTACCGTTTAGCATCTACATTTCCCATAATAAAAATTCTGAGGTCACACATTCAATTGAGATGTGATGCTACTGTCTGTGAAGTATTTTAGAAAAATTTGTCACTTCCATAAAACAAATGATAACATCCAATCTCATGAAAATGTATCATACCAATTTGATTACACTAAATTATTTTTATTTTTATCACGCATGATATAACAGTAAGCAGGAAGTTAATTATTTTGGTACTAAAAGTTATACTGGGTTTTTTATTGAATTTTTTTTCATATTTGAGTCATAATTTAATATTCATCAATAAAACAATGATTTAATAACATTTATTTGAATTTCACCATACTATATGCACATCTACACTAGCAGTAATAAAAATATGGAATTTTTGACTTATGACCTCAAAACCTTATAAACCCCCCTCTGTCACAAAATTTTCATACAAAAAAACTCTATTGTTTAAAACTATCGCACAGCCTCAGACTCCCCTCCCCCCTAAAAATCGGACATCATAAGTGAACGACCCCTATAAAATTATATTAATTTGTCTAATTTTAACTTTAGGGGTCGTTCACAAATGACATCCAAGAGGGAGAGGGGTCGAATCCAAGAACAATAGAATTTTTTGGAATTCTATTGTCATTTTTAAAGCAATGACCGTTAAATTTGGATGTCATTTATGAACGATCCCTTATATTAAATTCAGAATATTATATAATTTGGAATGATTGGTAAAAAAGTATATATTTATAAACTAATTAATGTCTCTAAACTCCATACCTACAAAAGATATTAAAACCCGAACATTGACAAATTTTCTTCACAACATCACTAAAGAATATTTTTCCGATAAATGCACTCGGTTTTGTTGCTAGTATAAGTGCACTAATAATTACAATCAGCAATAAGTATTAGTGCACTTGCATTTGGAGAAATGAACACCAACCTTGACATAGAGACTCAAAGTACTAGAATGACGCAATAATAATGGCATTTTCATTTGACAAATTTCTCTGTTGTTCTTCATCAAACCAACTTTAACCTTTTTTCCCTTCTTCAAACTTCTTTTCTTTCTTGTTGGTGTAGGTACGTAAAAAATATGTCAGATTCTATTATTTTCTCTCCTAATGATGTAATTTGATTAATTAGTAATTAAATTAATTTGATAAGCAGTCAAAGGAAATTTTTCTGATGAGCGTGGGGAGTCGTCTGGATGTTGAGGGACACAAAAAATTTAATTTTTAATTAACTTTTATTTGTTCATCATTTAATCAAGTTTCAAAAAATTTTTAATTCCCAAAATTTCAACTTTTTGTTCTTCAAAATGTCACATAACCCATGAACATCCCCAACATGATTCATAAAAATAAAAGAAGATGAAAACGTAGAAAAAATTGTAAAATTTTCTAGATTATCAATCAATTATAATCTAAGACAATTTACTGCCAATCTTAATGTAGCTCGAAACCCAAAACTATGAGATTGGAAATTTCGAATGCTTAATGACGTGAAAATTTTCCATCTCATCATCATCAGAGAAAAAAATAAAATATTTCTTTTTGTGTGCTGAAAATTCCTTTTCACTCGAGGGTAGTTGTGTGAGATTAAGAAGAATGGAATGAAATTTGGGTCATTTTTTGGTAAAATCATTCACCTTTGAAAATGTTTTTGTGTTTATAAGAAAGTTCCTTTTGAAAATTATATTGTGAAAAATTCAACAGGTGTTTTTGGTTCCATTACTTTTGTGTCCCTTTTTCGAAAGAATTTTGAAAGGATATAAAAATTTTCTCAATGAAAAAATTTGGAAAAGAAAATATTTTTATAAAAATAATACAAAAAAGAATTGTGACAATATTTGGATGAGCAATTCAAAAGATACTATTTAGGAACGGAAATAGCATCCTTTATTGAATTTTTCGTTACATTTTTATGACTTAGATAAAACAAAAAAAACATCAATTTTATTTTAGGGGCTGTTTAATTATTACGTAACGCTTTAAGGGAGGAGGGGGGTTGTTACGATTTATTGTTCTCGTAAGCGATTTTTTTTGGTAAAAACTAGAATTTTAGCGTTACGTAATAAGTGAATGATCCCTTTAAAGTAGTTAATTATTTAAAAAAATAATAATTTTTGCCGGCATTTTTTCTACATATTTAGTAAATAAATGACAAATTTACTCTTATTAAAACAATCAAATAACCGAGCAATAATCAAAACACGACAACACACTTCCTTATTTATGATTTAATACTTTCATTCTCTACGATTAATAATATAACATTTCAACTATGATGCCATTAAAAAGTCCTAAGCTTAACATTCGTATTTGTGTATAAGTACGATTTACGTCGCGAATTCATGTTCAATTTAAAGTTTGAATTCTCTCAGTACATTTTCAGTTGCAGTTTGAACGTCAACAAGAAAAGTTGAATGAAAAAATTCTCTGAATGAAATTTGAAAATTTGTGTTACTTTAATAAAAAAGAATCTTTACTCACAAAAAAATAGATTTAAAGGATTTTAAGAAAGTTTTGTAAAAAAAAATAAATCAAAATTTTAAGGAAAAAATTTAATTTTAGTGAGTGTAAGTAATCTAACATGATGGCATTCTGATTAAACATGTAATTGAATTCACACATTTGTTAAGTTATATTTGAAATAAAATCTTAATTGAACTTTTTTAATTCAAATTTAAAAAAAATTTTAATTTGAATTAGCAACAATTCATAATTTAATTAATCCAAATCTAAATAAAGAAAAAAGCTTCAATTTAGTCTAGACAACTTGTTGCATATATAAAAAGTTAATTATTCTAAAAATATCTTCATCTATTGTACATTGAATTTATTTAAAGATTTTTTATTACATTTGAAATTTTCATAAAATTCATAAGTTTTTATTAATTTACTTCATTTTAAAGTGGTTTTTCTGGGTTTTAAAAATTTTTCTTTAAGTTTTCCCGTGTTTAAAGATGGTGCAATACTTTTTCAATATTACAAAATAATTTCATATTGATTTTTTAAATATAAGCAATGCAGAAATTTTTAATCTTAAATACCCATCTTGCATATTTATGCCTATATTTGGTACTGATTAAATTTATAAAAAAATATAGGATTTAATGATTCATTTTAAAAGATAAAATAATTTTAAATCCATCTTATTAAATCAGCTGATAAAAATTTACTTTCTACATGTTTAGTTTTGAATTTCTCATCAAAATATTTAAAAAAACACTCTGGATAATAAGTCAAAATTTCCAAAAAAAAGAGAAAGTTTTCGAATTAAATTATACAAATTAAGTGACTTCAAATTATTTAAAATTTTTTAAAATTGTGTAATTTTACGGGATTATTCAATTTAATTGTGTTTATATTTATTCAAAAGTGCATCTACATGTGACTATACATTGGAAAAAAATCGATGGAAAAGCTTTTTGCGCATTTAAAAAAACACCGGCACGTGATATTTTTAATTTTGTACATTCACACTTTAACCTATATTTTTTTCTTCAATTAATAATTTTTATTTTTTTTTTACCACAATTAATCAAAATTGAATGTCGAGCTTTCCTGGGGGCCGTTCACTTAGTACGTTCGCTTTTTAGGGGGGTAAGATTTTGTAACAGATTAAACAAAACAAAAGAATTTTTATACAAAAAGCGTAACGAGGAGGGGAGGGGGGGTTTAAAAAGTCATTTTTTTGCGTAACGTACTTTGTGAACGGCCCCCTGCTTATTTTTCTATTTGATTGTTCAATTTATGGCTAAAACAATAAACAAACAATTGATGCAATCAAAATGAAACTAGATGAGTTTTCAGAAATGATTTTGTCAATACTTGTACTTCAATGTGTCAAATCAATGTATTAACAATTGAATTTACATAATGCAAATAAAAAGTAAATAAAACAAGTATTAATTAAAAATTTATAAGTTTAGATTAATATGAATTTAAACAGCTGTTACTTAAAATTTTAATCACTTACGAAAGGGGTTGGACACTAGACTATACACATTTTGCACAGGTTTTGAACTGAAATGAGAAAAATTTTGAACTTAGTTTTAAAATTAAAACTTGATTAGAAAAATTACAAATTTTGAATCTATTTAAATTAAAATTTAATATCCATTTTCAAGAAACCTTTTTTTCTTGCAGGCCAAAATGACTGCTAATCCTACTTCAAATGGTGGATCCGAAAAAGAAAATGTAAGAAAATCTCATATTAAAATTATTCGATAAAGTTTAAAACTTTCCAACTCCTTTTTTAAATAATTCACTAGGGGCTAGTCGATTCCAGAAGAAACACCTTTCAAAAAATGGACCTTGAGAATCAAAGTATTCCAAAAGAAAGAGTAAAATGGTCTCGAGGGATTGAATTTTTACTAAGCTGTATATCATTGTCAGTTGGCTTGGGTAATTTGTGGAGATTCCCATACACTTGCTACGAGAATGGCGGAACTGCCTTTTTATTGCCATATGTAGGCATAATTGAATTTCATTTAGAACAATTTTTGAAACTGTTTTATTTAATATAGCTCATAGTTTTATTCTTCATTGGAAAACCTTTTTATCTACTGGAAATGTTTTTGGGACAGTTCAACTCAAAAGGAGCTGTAAAGGCTATTCAGATCTTTCCTATTATGAAAGGTACTTCTAATAATTTCAATCAAAATTTTTTTATCCATTTTCATTAAATTTAATTTGAATACAGGCATTGGATGGGGTCAACAGTTCATCAGTGCGATAATTTCAACGTATTACACATCCCTCATCGGACTTACGCTTGCTTATTTTATAAGCTCCTTTCAAGTTCCTGAATTACCATGGGCAACATGTTACGACCTCCCAGGACCTTGTTATAGTGCTTCGTTCATCGGTGAATCTGGAAATTCTACAGATGCCAGATCAAGTGCTGAAATTTTCTTCAAAAATGTAACAACTCAAAAAGCCGACATTTCTGATGGAATTGGACAGCTTAATCCATTTTTAACAATGTGTCTTTTCATTTCCTGGATTTGTGTCTATGTATCAATTGTTAAAGGCATCAAAACATCTGGAAAACTTTCTTATGTTTTCGCAATTGTGCCTTATGTAGTTCTAATATCCATCTTAATATTTGTCATCAGACTACCTGGAGCATGGACAGGTATTAAATTTTTATTCAAACCTGATTTTGGAAAACTCAAAGATCTAAGCGTTTGGTACAAAGCCTGTACACAATGCTTCTACTCATTGACCATTGGTGTGGGATGCATTTTGATGTTTTCAAGCTACAATCAATTTGATCACAACATTTATCGGTTAGTTTAAAAAATTTGAAACTCAACAAAAATTTCTAAATTTTTAATAATTCACAGTGACGCAGCAATCATCAGCTTGACAGACACATTCACTAGCAGGGACCGTCAACGATCATTGATCGAGATCGACATGATCGAGATCGTCAAAATCGATCAAAATCCGATCAATGATCGATTCGATCATATGATCGAATCGATCAAATCTGAATATGATCGATCGATCATTCGACCATCGATCAAATTCTTTAAAAATTGATCGATTGATCGTCGATCATCGATCAAAAAACTTGAAATTGATCGTGATCGAGCGATCATTTGTCGATCACTGATCGCTCGATCATTGATCGCTCGATCAAAATTTTGGATATGATCGACCGATCAATCGATCATTCGATCATTTTTTCAAATATTGATCGTGACGATCAATGATCGAGCGACCAATTGATCGTTCGATCATTGATCGCTCGATCATTTTTTAAATATTTGATCGACGTTTTGATAAAAAAAAGTGAACAAATATTTAAGGTGCTGAATAATTTTATTCTTTATGCTTCATTACTGGATGTTCCTGTATCTTACTATTTTGATACTGAAAGGACTGGATTTTCTCATTTCTCTTTTTGCTTAGTCTTTACATCAAGTTATATCATCATACTTGATTCAGTCAATTTTTAAGGAATCATTCACTTAGTACGTTCACTTTTTAGGAATTGAAGGATTTTGTGACAGGTCAAACAAAAAATTATTTCTCGCTACAATTGTAAAAAGTAATTAAGATAAAAAATATTGAAATTCGTACAGAATTCAGTAATAATGAAGCGGATCGCGCTTCATGTGCATATTGATACCATTAGCAAAATTTGGCTCTTAAAGTATTCGAAAATTTTCACATTTAAGAATTTTAAGAATTTTTAAAGCTAAACTGTAGACACAGGAGGTCAAAATGTCTTTGTTTTTGACCAACTAAAATAGGTCTAGAAATGTTTTGGGTAATTTTCAATATTTTTAAGAATATGTATTTAAATTTATTGAGCAAATACAGAAATGTTTTAAAAAAATCATACACACAGTGAACCACACGATTTTTTCAATATTATAGATTGTAAGTTATGCACTGGTGGCTTAAAAAGTTTTTTTTGAATTTTTTGTCAGCAAAACTTCTTGTTTTATTGATTCTGATCAAAAAAGTTCAATTCGCAATTTGTGCGAAATTTTTTAAATGTATTTCGCAATAATCGGTAAAGCTTAGCTTAAAAAACGCACTTTCTCGGTAATGATACGGTAATTTTGAGACATTTTTAGCATAAAATGTTTTTTTCGTGGCTAAGTTCTGCGATCTTGAAGATTTTGAAAATTTTAATTATTGGCGCTAAAAACATGGTTTAATAATTTCAAGTATTTTTGTGTAAACACAATAAATAAAATTAATTTAAAATTAAATAAATAAGCTGCTGGAGATGACGCAGATCCTCCTCAAACAAAAATACTGCAAAAATATTAATTTTTTTTCCATGTTTTGGATGCAAAAATCGTAAGAATGTAGCATGCGAATTTAAATATTTGGAATAAAGTGGATATTTACTGCTTTATGCTGCACAAATCGCCCTTTTAAAGTTTGAACTATAAAATAAAGACCCCATAAAAAGTATTAAGAAAAAAAAATTGGGAAATCAACATTGCTTCCAATGAAAGTTACAGGACATTAAAAATATTTTTTATTTTGTACGAATTTCAATAATTTTACTGAATTTTACCCAAATTAAATTAATATTTTCATTCTACTAAAACCGAGTAGAGAAAAATATGTAGAGAAAAATCAAAAAAATCAAAAAATTGAAATCAAAATTATTTAATAATAAAAAATTGATGTAGACTAACAAGATTAGTCAAGAAATTAATTTTAAAATAATGACAAAAAAATTTTAGAAAATAATCTATAAAATTTTCTCAAAAAATTTCCCATATTCTTCTCGATCATTGATCGTGATCAATGATCGCCGATCAGATCGACCGATCATTCGATCATCCGATCATTTTTTAGGAATTTGATCGAATGATTGTCGATCATCGATCAAAAAACATAAAATTGATCGTGATCGAGCGATCATTTGTCGATCACTGATCGCTCGATCATTGATCGTCACGATCAAAATTTGAAAAAATGATCGAATGATCGATTGATCGGTCGATCATATCCAAAATTTTGATCGAGCGATCAATGATCGAGCGATCAGTGATCGACAAATGATCGCTCGATCACGATCAATTTCAAGTTTTTTGATCGATGATCGACGATCAATCGATCAATTTTCTAAAAAAATAAAAAAATTGATCGATTGATCGAATGATCGAGCGATCAATTGTCGATCTGATCGGCGATCATCGATCACGATCAAATGACGATCAATTGATTGTCCCTGTTCACTAGCATTCTTGGAGGAACTGCTATATTTGCTGTTCTTGGAAATCTCGCACATAATACGAATCAAACAGATTTCAGTAAACTTACGGAAGATGCTATTGGAGTTTCATTCATTTCTTATCCTGAAGCTATTGCAAAGATTGCTGCATCGATTTCCAATAAATTTTATTTTGCTCAGGTATGCAATAAATAACCAGTTCCGTAAACTTTTTTGGGAGTCATTTACTCAAAACATCCATTAAAGTCTTGGATTTTTAAACCCCCTCCTCCCTCCGCGAAAACATTCATACAAAAAAAAATCATGCGACGGTCTTGGTACTTCCTAAAAATAAATTTTGTTGAAATCTAAATTTTACCTACAGATTATGGCCGTCATTTTCTTTGGAATGCTGTTCATCCTCGGTGTTGGATCAACTGTTGGATTATTGAACAATGTCGCAACAAATATTAAAGATGCATTTCCAAAACTTAAATACTGGTTTATCGCTGGTATCGGATGTCTTCTTGGATTCCTAGTTGGATTGATTTACGTGACAGAAGGAGGAATGGCTATGCTAGGTCTCATTGATCATTTTGAAGGTTAGTTAAGCAACTTGCTTTGAATTTCCAAATTTTATGACTTTTTTATTCCTTAATAATAGGAAACTTGTTGGTTTTCACATTGGCTACACTTGAGCTTATTGGAGCAGTCTGGCTTTATGGATTCCAAGAGCTCTGTTGGGATATTGAGTATACACTTGGACGAAAGTTATCAGCTTACTGGAGAATATGCTGGGGTGTTATAATGCCAGTATTCTTGATTTCTATCAATCTTCACATGCTGTTTACCTTCAAGAATCCAACATATGGATCCAGCAAACAATATCCATCTATTGCATTGGTTATTGGCTATGGATTGTTGATTTTTGGATTTGCACAAATTCTTTTTGCAGCATGCTTCGATTACTTTGGAATGTTCCAAAATAAGGGAATCAGAAAATTTTTAACTTATCTATTTACAATCAACGAAAATTGGGGACCTGCAAAGGAGGAGAATATGAAAAAATGGCGAGAATTTAAGGAAAATAAGAGAAATTTGAAGGAACTTGAAATTCATAGACAAAGCCTTTCATGGATTGAACAAAAATATTGGGAACTGTTTGGAAAGTTTGAATAAATTATTGCTTGGTTAATAATGATTATACTGAGTATGGTACGACAAATTCTGTCTTAATTGAATCGCAGTGCCTCCAGCTCAAAAGGCTAGGCCATTTTTTTAAATATCCTCCATGGTAAAATAATTCAAAACTGCACAACTTTTTCTAGATTTCAATATTATATTTAAGTATAAGACTTAGTTCAACCAAATTAAAATTTTTATTCACAATTTTTAAAAAAAAATAATCACTGCTTCAAATTTTAATATATACATGTAACCAAAAACTTATAAAGCAAGCATTTATTTGTTCAAATTTTAAAGTTTGTCAAATCAAAGTTTATGAAATTAGAAATAAAATTTTTGAATGATTCTAAAATATTTCTTTTTTTTTGAATTTGTTGATATCATTTAAATATTAATTAAAGTCATTAAATTGATTCCCGCAAATTCCAGATTTTTAAAGTTATTTCCCAATCACAAGTATTATAATTCACTATTTTCACTTTTCAGAATAAAAATCACATACTGAAATAATTTTTGTTCGAAATTAATTTATAAAAAATCATAACAAATCAATATTTGTCCCTAGTAAAAGCTGATCACAGTATAGATTGATTAAATAAAGGAAAAACTAATCATTTTAAATTAAATAATAACAATAAGTTTACCTGAAATTTATTATTAAATAATTAATAGCTAAGGGATAGGACCTAAAAGGTCAATTAGAAAACAGCGTAATATTATTTGTTTCTACCGATGAAGTTCTCAGGGGTCGTTCGTAAAATTCGTAAAACTCTTAGGCAGGGAGGAAAGGGTCTAAGATTCTGTTACGTTCGATATAAAATTTTTCAAATTTAATTTTTTTTTTGATTCCTCAAAATCATAGTCATAGTTTTGACTTATAGAGCTAAAATTAGAAATTATTATTTTCTAAGAATTCTCATATTTGTATTTTCGTTAATATGAAGAATATGAATGAATATTTTTAAAACAAAAGAGTCATCGATTTTGGCTCAGAATTGAAAAAGTTCAGTCACATTTGTTACATCTGAAATAGCTGACATTGCATCTTATGCAATTTGAAGAGATTATTACAAATGCATGCTTGAATATTAAAATTTTTTCTATTTCCGTACACAATACAAGCGCCAAGTATGAATAGACTAAGTAAATTGTAAACCAGACACTTCAATAAATTGTTTTTGTTTCTGTCTCACTTGCGCATTTGCAATTGCATAGACTGTCTTTTTATGAATTTGCGATAAGTTATTTGCTTTACAATTTACATTCACATATAAATGACATTTCGAGTGTATTGGTATGACATACATCGTCGGCATATTGGCCGTGATCTTGAACGCTGTAGTATTTACATTTGCAACAAAATACTCTTCATGTTTCTGCGTCACGACTGCCTATCGATTTTTTTTTTCATTTTCTCATATGTGATGCAATTCTTTCACATGATTAATTTTGAATATATTTATCGAATACGTAATATTCTTTGAAATATGGGTCAGAAAAAGAAATGCTCTATTTTTGTTCTTGTTTAAAAGTAATTGTTTTAATTTTAAAAAATTTAGACCTATTTAAATTAATTAAACGTGAGTCACTTAATTCTTTAATTAATGGAAAAATTCTTTTAACTATTAGCTTAACGTAATGATGTCTAGCTGGTGTAACACACTAGTGTGTCATAAAAAAGTCAAGAAATTCTCTGAATCATAAGTCGTGTGCAGTTTTGATCACAACTTATACTTTAGATGCGATACGAATCAAAAAAGTTGGCCCACTACTGACTTATGTAGCATATCAATGCTTTTTGGTTCGAAAACACACTGCCCCACACAATTTTTTCACCCAAAAAATAATCTTTAACCTTCTCCCTTCCACCCACCTCCAACAAAAAACAATCTTTAATTAATTTTAAAGAACACGCATTCAAGATCCTAACTTTTTTTCTACATCAAATTAGTAGCATATAGGCTACAGACAGGTCGACATTGAACTCTACATGTGATCAGTTTATGCGAAACATATGAAAGAGTTTCAATCTAGTAATTTTTTATGTGCTTAAAATAACTTGTTTTACCGGGAATCCCCAAAATAGCTCATGTGTCTTTTCTAACACAACACATTTTAATTGCGAAATTCTTTGACAGACACACACTTCCTTATTGCTTAATTTTTGTTATTTTATGCAAGGAAGTAAATAAAATGATGAATTAAAGGAATTTTTGGTAATCTATCAAAATAACACAGGTAAAGAAGGACATGCCACAAAATAATGACACAATAATTTAGATATAAAATTTCGGACCCAAAGATCCAACGCAAAGTGCATACGAATGATCTCTGAGCATGATTGCAGCCAATTCTATTGGATAAAAAATTATGTGTCACGTATTGAAATATCAAGAAGAAATGGTTTCTGTCTCAATCGAAGGGTTGAAGTCAAGTTTCTTTTGAACCCAAACAATGAAATAAAATTAAGGCAATAAAACTGACGTTTTATTATTGGAAGTGAAAATAAAGGTAAAATTAGTAAAAGGTACAAAAAGGTATTTTCTAAGTGTTAATTAAGACTGGTCGACTTCTTGATGGTTTTTTTTCTGTGCTATGTCATGAAAGTTTGTTTGGAAGATGTTCTTTAATTGTGCTAGTAATGATAGTATGTTTATGATGCACAGGTTGAATATATGCAAGGATGAAGTAAAAATAAAACTTATTATTTCACATTTTTAGCAATCAGATGAAAGTTAAGGCTTCAATTTTTTTAACGTTAGTTTTTCAAAATTTTAAAAAGAGACCTAAGAGTTTCAAAAAAATAATTTTTAACGTATTTCTTTTAGTTTTGATATTATTAATCAGACTACCGACATTTCAAATATCCCCGTTAAAACCAAAATTCAAAATTTTTCAAAAAAATTCTAGTCGTTAAAATTTTTTAATTAAATTTGTTAATATGTCTTAAATCAAACCAGAAACCATCCAGTTTAGCTCATATATACTTTCTTTAGTATTATTAAGCATTTTTTATTTGTTAAAATGAGTTAAAGTGTTATTTTTGATTAAATTAAAATTTTGTAAACAATAACAAAAAAAATATGAATGTGTTAGTGAATCAAATTTTTTGAAATATATTCTCTAATTTCTCTTTAACTGTTAATTTATATAATGGGTAATGCAAAGAGAATCATTTAATAATCATCAACGTTTAGTTTAAAGTATAAAACTTTAAGCTAAACTCACATCAAAGAGTCAAATTTTGATTATTAAAATTTCTTTTGTTTTGTAATTTCGAAGAATTCGAATCAAATGTCGAAGAAATCGAACTTAATGTCGAAGAAATTCGAAATGAAATGTCGGTAGTCTGTTATTAATAATTTCAAAAACTTTCAAAATTTGTTTTTTTTTTCTTAAACTATCTAATGAAACTTTTATGTACCAGATAATAACTTCATATTTAATTATGATATAAAATCAAAAAATTTAGAAAATTTAGTTAGTATTTTTTGGATTTCTTACTGTGTATGAAACATTAAGTTTGATTATACATTAAAAATCTAAGGTAATGTTTTTTTAAATTTTACTTTTTTCCGTTTTTCAAAATAAATCATAAAACAAAAAAATCAAGAAATCAGTTTGTAAAGACACATTTTTCAAATATCAAAAAAGATGTAAACCAAATGTAAACTCACTCATAATTGTTAGAAAACTACTAGTTTTGTTGATTTACTTACTGAAACTTAAAATTGCAATTTGTCTCCAATAAACATTTAAACACGGTTTTTAACAGTTTTTAATGACAAACCAAATAAAAGTGGGGAATTCTTGTGCTAACTTTCAAAAATTGCCTTTGGTAAACGGAATTTCCCAGTTTACTGCTTAACTGAAACTTGCATTTACATTAAATTTCCAGTATATAAAATAAATGCTATAAAAATGTTAAGGCGATGCGATTCTGCAGTGGAAAAATTTTATCTGGCACAATTATTGGCGGGGTTTTTTTATGCAATGAAGACAGTAGACATGATGTTAATGAAAAATATTTAATAATGTATGATTATGTATGTTCATAAGCTTTTACGAATAATATTTATTTTAATTAATTTTAAAAAGACTGGATCACTTTTAACAAAAAATTAAATTTTTTGATTCATTCTGCTATTAAAACTTCAAACAAAAAAATATACATATTTTTAAAACTGCTACAAAGACTAAGACTCTTCCACCCACCCACCTCTCTTACTATCCTTACCCTAAAAAACTTACCGCCAGTCTTAAAATAGCTGCAAATTCATTCAAATGCTATTTTACCACGAATTTCCACGCAGTTGAATTTTAAGTCAGTTGTTCTTAAGCTTGAATTAAATTTTTTGTCTCTTGATACTCATAAAGAATGATTTATATTAAATTGAATGTATCACTCATTCATCAAGCTTAGAAGTCCTTGTTCTAGATAACATAAGCTATCATGCTCAAGGATAATGCAGATTCACAATTTTATGTTAGTCTTAAAATTTTGATGATTCAAATGTGACTTCAATAGTATCAGTTCTTAACATTTAAAACATTTTCGATAATCAGATAAAAAAGTTAAAAATCAAAAAAAAAAAAATAGATCATGAAAGCTCAAATCCTCAACTTAAGCAACAAATCACTTCCTTTCACACATTTAAACTTTGAAAAAACAAAGTTAGACAAAAAGTGATAATTTTTATCTTCAATACTTTAAAATTGTCATTATGAAAGGATTAATTAGTCTATAAAATTTACAATATCTCAATGTGCAATAAATTATTAAATAAAAAAAATTCTGTCAACCGAAATAGATACAATTAAAAAGTTTAAATTCGCAGTTGGAAATGAGCAGCACTCCAAATAAGCAGTTAATTCTGGAAGATTGATAAGCACATATTTTTTTTATATTGAGTTAAAGAAGCGATAAAGATGCAATAAATTGGTAATAAATGAGCAGTCACAAGAATTGTCGTATGATCAACAACCCCAAAAGGTCTCATAAATATTAACACTATTAGATAAATTTTTTTAAACCTACATCAACATTTAGAAGATCATTCACACACAGTCATAGAAATGCTTTTAACAGCACAAAAAAAAAAAGTTTCCAGCTCACACCTTGCGAATGTGTGTTGGGAATTATTGTTTTATTACTATTTCACTCACTCAAATATTGATGTTTAAACTTTTTATCTATATTGGGGTAATACAAATTATTCAGTTCAGTTAATATTCTGAGCTTTAAGTGTTCGCACGCGGTTCCTGAAGTTTAAAGTAAGGATCATTAAAAAAATATTTTTTTCTGACATTTTTTGTATTTAATAATATTACAAGTGGATATTAATAATGATTGACTTTTTTTATTTTACCTAATTTTTTTAAAGTTGATCAAGTGCTAAAGTTTTAAAAGGATTTTTTTCGTCTTTATGTTCTTTTTTTTACAAAAAAAAATAATAATAATATTTTTTTGTGAATCGAATTTATAAAATAAAAAAGTCATAGAATTAATAAATCTTGGCAATTTTGACTTCACAAAAATAATTAACTTTTTCAAAACATTTAAAATTTGAGAAAATTCTTAAAAAACGTTTAATTTTAAGTTTTTTTTTTAATTTTTGTTGATCATCAATAACTTTTGAGTTAATATAATAATTTCTTATAAAATGAACATTACAATTTTGTAAAATTTTAACTTAATTCCTATTTTTTTCAAATTCAACATTTGTAAATGATAATTTTTCAATTCACAAAACTACAATAGATAGAAATTTTTTTAAATGACATTCAAAATTTTTCATTGTTGATAACTTTGTGAAAAAATGAAAGCAATTTCACTAAAAGTTCTCAATCGAGATGAATGAAAAATTATTATACTCTCCACTCATTTGTACAAACATATGTGAAGCAGTGTTGATTTTTTTTAATTTTAGACTATTAAATTTTGATATTTATTATTTTTTAAAAACATTTAAATTTACAAAAAAAAGAATAATTTTCAAAAAAAAAAAATTATAATCATAAAAAAATAAAAAAAAAATATGTATAAATAAATTTTTTTAAGCTTAATTTGAAAAAATATAAAAACAATTTTAAAAAAGTTAAGTGAAAGAATTTAAAATTGTAAAAGTTTACATAATTTAATTTCAATAATTCAAAAGCAGTTGATATTTAGTAAAGTTTCATAAAAAAAGTTTAATTTTTTTATTTACTTTTTTTAAAATTCCCTAAATTAATAACAGAAAATTTAATTTATTAAATAAATTCGTTTTCTGCACAAATTTTTCAAATCATGGAAAAGTCTAAAAAAATTCTAAGAAAAAAAACTTCGCAAAAAATTAAATCTTTAACTCTGAAAAATTCATTAAATTGCATTAGATAGTATTATCTGTAAGATTAAGCTATACCATAACGACGATCCTGTCATTCTAAAGATAAAGTTATAAGTGACAATAAAATTTATCATTTGACATTATTTGCGCTCTTTCGTGTAAAAATTATTCAAAATTAAATATCATAAAGATAAGGATTATATTCCCTAATAATTACAACAAAGTCTATAAAAAAATTAGAGGAAGTGGCACGACATGACTGATAGGTTATGTCAAAGCTTCTAGTTACGTAGGTCATGGTTTTGATAAAATATAAACAAAATCATGAAAAAATTGATAATGACAAGGCAAACTTTGCGGCTGCCGATGGAAAATAAACAAGATTGTACGCGCGATTGTCCGTCGCAGTTGAAAAGCTACAAACGATTTAATGATAATTCATATTAAATTGTTAGACTATTTAACTTTTTTTCAATTTTGATGGATAAACTCTTTATCGCTGTTCTACGACTTTACGTTCTTAAAGTCACAAAAACAAATTGCGTATTTTTGTAGTTTTAGATGCAATCTTCATGAAATGAAGTGTTATTTTTTGACGAATATTTTTTTAGAATCACAAACAAGGCATTAAAAGGCAATTCGTAATGATAAAGACTTAAAAAAAAAATAAACAGATAGACGAGTTCTGAAAATTTGCAACGCAAAAAAAGAAGCACCATGTCAAAAAAAAAAAAATAAATACATTTTGACAACAAAATTGCTAGTCGTACACTAATAACTTTATCGAGAAAATGACATTTTATACCATACGAGTAATTACTTCGAATTGATATTTTTCAGATCATTTTTCGCGATTTTCCACATTTTAACACATAAACATGATGTTTTTCATGCTCGGTAGCCGTGACTTTATTTTATTTTGTAAAATTTACTTCAAGCGCGTGAAGTTCAAAACATGCTTTAGAAGTGAAGTAATTGTATTTCCGATAAAAATATTAGATCGACTTAAGTAATTTGTTTGCATAAAAACAGCTGTTTATGAATGAAATTTTTACTATTGTTCTTTTGTTTTGTGAGAGAAAGGTGATATCTTATTTTAGTGAAAATATACTCTATATAAAGTCAAGTACAGTATTTAGGAGAGAGAATATCTAGTGGATGTTAGAATTATCTAGCCGATTGTCACAAAAACATATTCAATCTAGCTTATAAATTTTTTTGAGATCATTAAAAAGAAATTATCTTAAGTTAAAAAGTTCATTAATGGTCAAAATAAGGAGGTATGTAGAATTTTAAAAATTGTTCGGATCTCTACAAATTGTAAGAAAAAGTTTGATTTACGAAAAATTTTAATTGAAAGATTTTATTTTTTTAAATTAAAAGAATTTTTAAAATTTTAATTTTAACCAAAAGCAATTAATTTCCAAGATTTTTTCAAGAATCCAAAACCTTAAAAAAATCTCGATTTTCATTTTAAGATATTATTTCACTTTTATAAATATTGAACTGCACCCAAGAATTTTTTTTAATAAGATATCACATAAAAAATTAATCTCAATAGAGAATAAACCTTTCCTTTAGAAGATAGCCGACGAAATTTTATTAACTTCTATAAAACCATTACTCTTTAAATTTTCAAACTATTAATATACTTTTACGATTCATTGTCTAAAGTTACGGTATATCAAAGCAAAAGATAATCAAAAAAAGTACTTAAGAGTGAGCAAAAAAAAATTTTTCTGATTCTTGATAAAAGCTTTTTTATACTGAGAGTATCGATATAAGTAAACTCGATTTGAGTGACTTAAGTGTCCGAGTACAAAAATTCAAACTTTCTCTTTTTAAGTATCATTCTTAATACGTTTTAATTTAAATAATTTTAATTTTAAGAAGATCTTTAAAATCTTTAAGAAGATTTTTTATAGAACTAAACAATTACTCAAATCGAAGTCTCACAGTATTAGCAAATCAAAACAATTCAGAGATAAGAAAACTTTTTCCACAAGTTTGTTTGCAATGTTGATAAATAAATTCTTGGAAGGAAGTGCAAACTGATCTAAATTGTGATTCACAAACTTAAAATTTCTCAATAAATTTATTTATTTATTTTTTCTTTCAAGTTCAATACTGACTGAAGTACCTACTTGATATCAACAACAGGATTTCAATAGAATTTATTCTTGAGATAATTTAAGTTGATGCTTGATGATAGAATTCAAATTTTAATATTTTATAAATTTTATTGAAAACTTTTTGAAAATGAAAATTTTATTCGATCAAATGAATATTCTGACTGCAAAATCTATTCTTTAAATAATTTTAAGTGCCATTAAAGAAATTATTTAAAATATTTTAATATAATAATTGATGTGAATGAAAGCATTTCAATAATTGTCACTTACCTTACCAATAAAACCAATTAAAATTCAAGAAGATTTGAGAAACTTGCACTTGATGAACAATCAATTTAAATTACTTTTAGTGAAAGAGAATTGTGTTTATTTGCGAACTTTTTAAAGAACAAATTCAAATGCCAACGTGATTCAGTTTTTTTTTGTCTTTCAATAAAACAACTTTGCCAATTTTTTGCTAAACTTTTTTTTCTTTCTTTGTTCTTGAAAGCAACTTGCATGGCGCCTAATTGTTAACAAAAACTGGTGAATAAATGTTTCATACATTTAGATTTTAAAAGATCATTCATAAATATCCTAAATCAAAATTTTGAATTTTTAGGATCATTCTTTTCTTGTATGGTCCATTTTTTCAAAAACGAGAGACAGCGAGAGAAATTTATTATTGCATGCAACTTTCGGCGTTTTAAAAGCCGCATCTTCCTTGTTCTATATTTTTAAAAAATAATAATTTTAAAAATAATTTAAAGGTTTTTCATTAATGATATCAAACTTACAAACTATAAGTTTTTAAAAACTAACGGAATTTAAATTTGCAATAATGAACTGTTAGTTTTCTATGTTACATAAACAAACCATCAACTTCAAAATCCCAAGATTCCTTACCATATGCCAATACAAAAATACTTGTAAAACTTCTATTTTGGGTTTTCATAGATAAAAGAAATTCTGAGAATTGCCAAAAATCCAAAATATGTTTAAAGATTTACATTTATGTCCACGCGTGACTGGAATTTTTTTCTAAATCTTGAATATTTATTTTAAAAAACTTTTTTTTTTCTATTTTCAGCAAAAATAAAAAACGTGTAAAAGGAATATTTATATCTTCTATCTATGTATTATTGATCACACAAGGAACACAAAACTCGCCATAAAAAAGACTTCTAAGCTTATTGTTTAAGATAAATTGAATAAATTAAAACCTTGATAGACTGTACGATTGAAGGAAGTAAAGGAATACACAAAAAGAGATGGGGAAAAACGGCTCATACAATTTGGGATTTACCGCGTCAAGTGAGGTAGGTTAATCACATAATTTTTTTTTTTTTTTATTTCAACTGGTTATGAATCTGTGAAATGAATATTAAGTTTCTCGATTGATACGTTGATTGAATTGAATTGATTAATGAACTTGTAATATTTACATGTGACTATGTGTGACGCATTTTTTTCGGGGTTTTAACGAGGTTTCTGGATATTTGGTTGATTTATTGGATGTGATTAATTTGAAAAGATTCAATTCTTTTCAAATTTTGTTTGTTTGATTTTAAATATTAAATAATAATAAGAGTTAAAGACATTAATTTGAGTTTTTAAGCTTCAGAAGAAGAATTTATAAATTTAGACTTCAAACCCAAATTTAACCAAAAATTTCAAAAATGCTGGCTGGTTTTGAGTAAGATTCCTTATGATTCAATCAAAAACATGGATTTTTAGAGCTTCTCCCCGCTTTTGTCACAAAATTTTCATTAATAATATCCAATTGTCTAAAACTGTCACACAACTTCAGACCCCCTCCCCCCTAAAAATCGAACATCATAAAAGAACGAAACCCTTATGAAACATAGGAAAATAGTCATTGCCAAATTTCAATATAATGTGACTTAATTTCTAAACAACCCCCCAAAAAAATCATCTCAACTCAAAATCTTCTATCTCAATTCTAAAAGTCAAATTCACTCAAAACAAAAATATTTAGAAACATAACATCTACAAGAGAACAAGTTCTTTGACTTCTTTCTGTTTTGTTTACAATCGTCGAAGTCTTATAATTCGCGGCTATAAAAATGCTTCTTTAATGCCAATTTTTTGTTAAGAGTTTGTTTATGTTTTTTTTTGGTGAGCATTTAAAGGTCAAATGAATGCCAAATTTAGACAAAAGAATATTTTGTGTCTACTAATGGATGAAAAAATTCAATTTTCTTCAAACTCAAATGTCTTCCATAATCTCATAAATCTCACTTTTCACCAGCTTGTAAAACACAGCAAGATACAGTAAATTATCAAAATCACGTTCAAAGTTTCCAGCTCCATTCCAAGTCACATGTTTATCATAAAAATAATTCTCAGATGTAATTCTAACGATTCATTCAGGGAATTCTTTAACATATAATAGCTTTCACACAATGAATAATTTAATTACAAAGTTTTATGTGCTAAAATTAACTCTATTTTTGGAAATGATATGATTATGGCAATGATGACAAAATATTTATAAAGCTTTTTTTATCATTCGTAACTGATGATTAATTCACACTTGTTTCGCTCCAAAATAAATATTGACAAGCCACAGCAATTACAAAGTGTTATTATATTATTTAACGACCTTACAACCACCAATAAATCACACCATTTAAATAAAAAATAATTTGATCATAAAAATTAGAAAATATTTGCTGATTGTTGAAACAGTAGGAAGCGTTTTTCATATCAAATTTCGCGGTTTTATTGTTTGTTGATTAACTGCTATAATCAAAATAATAATAATAGACAGAATATGACTGTTAATTAATACTTATTTATCAACATTAAAATAATATTTGATGCCTGAATTAGAGTGAATTTTATTATTACAAATATTCATTTGTAAAATTACAATTTGATTACAGTAGCGATTTGTTAAGTGTGCATGAAATTAGATTTGTCATACATCAATCTCTAGCTATAACACTTTATATAGTGATTGAAGGAGATTTTTTATTCCCAGAAATTTATACTTGCGATCTAGGGGCTGTTCACTTATTACATAACGCTAAAATTTGGGTTTTTGTAATCCCCCCTCTTCCGTAACATTTTTAACAAAAGAATCAGGTGTTCAGGTGTGAAAACAATAGACCAAAAGAGACTCTCGGACTCCTCCTCCCCCTCAGAGCGTTACATAATAAGTTAACGGTCCAGACCCCTAGCAAATTTGTGATTCGATTGCCAAATAGGAACTATCAAATAATGTCAAAACTTTTTGTGGTTTAACACTTTCAAAAGATTCAAATTCAATTCCTAATGACCATAATTGGAAACTTTATTCAGCAAATGAAATTTAATTGTTATTTAATTGCTGCCATTTACGTTATTAATGCAAATAAAAATATATGTCATATTTATTGAGGTTTATTTGATTGCATATCCCCAAAGCCTATCAATTCTCATGACTATTGCGTAATTAGTGATCAATTAATAGATATTCTTTCAAATGTATATCCAAAGCAATTAATTTTGGATGTAAATTTAATAAATGCGAGAAAAATACAATTATTCAGAGTAAATAAATAATTCATTAATTTTTGAGCATCACAAACATATTAAGCATGGTTTTAAAATATTGTGTATTGTTAATTCACAATTGAATTTTCCGCATTATCAACTCGTAATGAGCAAAGTGTGAAAAAAATATGAAATTTTCCCACAATATGTGGGAGAGATGAGAGTCCACGAGCACGTGATAATGTAAATATGACATCCATATTAATTAATCACTCAAATAATTAACAGTTCTGTTCCAATCCATTTATTTTCATCCCCATGTGAGATATTTGCTGCATCGCATATTAATGTATTGTGGCACGGGTGTTGTTCTCAGTTTATAACAATGAACTGTTTAACTCGCAGCTATAAAGGCTACAGTGTTGTGTTTCCATTTAATATTAAAGCTCACACAAAAAAAAATTATTGCGCCATTATATCGTGGCTTAATTCCAAGAAACAATTTGGCAGCCATTAAGAGCACAGCTTTTTATTATTTGGCTTTTGTTGTACTCTCAATTTACTGCTTTGTTATTAATAAAGTGTTCATTGGTGTTCATTTTGGGTGACTTGTTGGCGAATTTTTGGATTTGAAAATTTCCTGCTACGACCCTGAGGAAGGGAGGGAGAAGTTAAGATTTTGTTTTGACCTAATAAATTTGCTAAGGTTATCAAAAGCTTGCACTGGGTTTGAGTATAATTTAGATTTTTATGACATTTGTGACTAATTTACTATTTTAATTATAAAAAACAAATATCAGATATCATTGCTTTTGTCATGTTCAGATATGGGTTCAATTCCTTTTAGTCCCCGACTTATTTCTTAAGAACTGAATTGATTTATGTCAATATGATAAGGATTCACAGACATTTCACGTTATTGTAAGAAATTCAAACAGTTTTGATATATTTTCTTACCTGATTAAAATCAAGACCAATCCAGACACATTCCATCAAATTATCAGACAGTAAACATGTGTAATTAATAAATTAAAAAGTGCTTCTTATTTTTCACAACCTACACCTGCCTCAATTTCATAGAATAATAAAATGCGCTTCACATTCCAAATTAATCATCGCAATGCGGGATTTTTTTTTTATCATCAAGCCCATTTCCCTCAAAGTTTATTTCCCATACTTATCTCTTTAATGATAAAATTTAATTTATTGTTATTTTCTTTAGGACATAAAAGGAAAACAAAGTAATGGCGTTGTGAATGGAGATACAGAACAAAATATAAATGCAATTAATGATAGTGATAATAAAAGTATTTCGAAGAATGGCAGCACAGGAAATGTTATGACTGAGGTAAGAAGACGAGAACTAGTGGAATTTTTATGTATGTGTGGAATCTTGGTGACTTTGGATTGGGATGTAGTTGGAAGGTTTTTTTGGCAGACTTCCTTGCTTCTCCTTTATCATATGTTTCAAACCCTGGTAAAAGAGTAGGGGTGTAAAAAGTCAGCACAATGTTGTCTTTTTGGATCATCAAAGTTTGCAATATTTCAAAGATCAAAGACTTCTGACAACTTTGGTACTTCTGATGACAGAAGACTCAAAATTGTCTCCAACTGCACCCCTAATAACCCACATCCACTAAGCATGCCATAAAATAAAAACAAATGATGAGATGAATGAATGTAAAGTCATCATCATCATTTTTTTATTATTTGCCTTTATAACGTGCTCCCAATATGACTAATTTTTCTATTAATATACATGATTATTACAATATAGAAGGATCATCATGATTTTCATGAACACGGACCGAAACGTGCAACGTGGGGTCATGGATTAGAATTTTTAATGAGTTGTATATCGCTCTCTGTTGGTTTGGGAAATATTTGGCGATTTCCATTCACGGCCTATGAAAATGGGGGTAAGTAAAGATCTTTATACGTTGTAATCATGGATTAATTTACATACAATATGCTACAATTTACATATTACATCGAAAATTTAATTCCATTAATTTTAATCTTTCCGTTTTCCTCACTTATTAATTTTCAGGCGGTGCTTTTTTGATCCCATAGTATGTATATCATTAATATTCTAGTCACAATGTCTAGTTATTCAATAACATCTGTTTCCATTTTTTTTTAGCATCATTGTACTAATTCTGGTGGGAAAACCGATGTACTATTTTGAGATGATTCTCGGACAATTTACATCAAAAGGAAGTGTCAAAGCATCCTCAACAATTCTCATACTGAAAGGAGTTGCCATTGGACAGCAATTCGGTGTCCTGACTGTCGTCACTTACTATGTATCTTTAATCGCATTAACATTATTCTACATGATAAAAAGTTTCTCTGCTACACTTCCATGGAGTTATTGTTGGGATAGTTGGAGTGATGTAACATGTATACCTGCCGATCCAAAACTATTTAATAGTAGTGGATCTACAGCAAATGGTGTCAGCTCTTCAGAACTGTATTATATGTGAGTATATACAACATTGTATGTTTACGATCGACAGACTTCCTATTGTGTGATAATAAGCTTATTGCCACAAAAGTAGCTAGAAGCTTAAAGGTATTTCCTCGAAAATCCCTTTATTGTAACATTAACGTTATTACAAAGAGAAGATCTCAATTCCCACAACAATACTAATTAAATGCTTATTCAACCTACAAAATATCTAGCCGTGAGGTCATAAAACAAAAGGACGACATAAGTGATGGTCTTGGACTTCCTGACTGGCAATTATCATTATGGCTTCTTCTCGCTTGGGCTATTGTATTCTTTGTGATAATTAAAGGAATTAAAAGCTCTGGAAAAGTGTCTTATTTCTTGGCTATGTTTCCTTATGTTGTGCTGATTACTTTGCTTATTCGAGCATCTACACTGAAAGGAACTTGGGATGGAATTAAATATTTTATCACACCTGACTTTGGAATGTTGTTGAATCCTAAGGTAAGATATCAGATATTAATTAAAAAAAGACTTAGTCAAATGGAAACTTTTCAAATCTTTGACTACGCAACTGCTTATTGGAAAGTTACAAATATCCATATTGTTAATTATCATCCACTAAGTGAATGATAATAAGATTCCCTTAATTTGAAGTGCTAAATTTCTATTTTTAAAACATTTTCCATAAATATAGCAATTTGTTTACTGCCGTTAGTGTTAAATGGTGTTAATTTGGTTCATTTCTTGGAATATGCTCCACGGACGTCAAATAAATATTAGTGGAAAATTTTTTAAAGATCTCGAAAGACATTATAATTGAGGAAACTCAATATTTACAAAAATTAACGGAACCCGCTATAACAAATAAATTTATTAGCAACTTAATAAAATCAATTATTCATTCATTATCATAGGTATGGTATAGTGCGATCACCCAACTTTTTTTCTCGCTGAGTGTCGGACAAGGAACAATTGTAAGTGATTTAGCTTAATATGATTGGAATTTTTTGTAATTTAATTTTTTTAAAATTCCTTATGATTTATTTTCAGATTATGTTCTCATCATATAATCAATTTGATCACAATATATACAGGTAAGGTTGCTATTGATTATTACATAGTTGAACATTGAAGAGCTTATTAAGAATAATTTAATTAAAATTTGAGATATTCACTCAATTTCCTGCTTAATTTTCAATATGAAAATTTTTAATTAAATTAAGTTCAATTTGATATTAAATGCAGGAAGATCAAAGAAATCCATGCCATGACAACAAAACATTCTTTACATACCTTCAAGATTTCAAATCTTTCCAATATTGATTTTATTTTTCATTCATTTAATTCAATAGAGATGCAATGATAGTAACAACAATGGACACATTCACAAGCTTACTGGGTGGATTCACCATTTTTGGTATTCTTGGAAATTTAGCATTCAATATTGGAGAAACAGATGTGAGCAAGGTCATAAAAAGCGGTGGAAGTGGTCTTGCATTTATTTCGTAAGTGTCATAAATTTGATTCCGTTGTTAATTTAAACATTTTTCATATTTTTTTACTTGTTTTTTTAGATATCCGGAAGCAATTTCAAAGTTTGAGTATGTTTCGCAGGTAAATAGGACATAAACAAGTTGCTGTAAACTTTTTTTTTGACAGCTTAAAATTAAATTTCCTTCCAGTTTTTCGCTGTTCTATTTTTCTTCATGTTGTTTACACTCGGTGTGGGATCTGCTGTCGGCTTACAGAGTGCCATAAATACAAACTTGAAAGACATTTTTCCAAAATGTAAAAGTTGGGTGGTGGCTGCAATTACTTGTGGCATTGGATTTTTGATTGGACTTGTTTATGTCACTCCTGGTGGGCAATGGATATTGAACTTAGGTATGTCCTACAGATTAATGTACCAGTAGCATTTTTAACCTAAATTTTTCTTTAATTCGCAGTTGATCATTTTGGTGGAACCTTCC
The DNA here is from genome assembly GCA_026123125.1 of Chironomus striatipennis. NCBI lineage: Eukaryota > Metazoa > Arthropoda > Insecta > Diptera > Chironomidae > Chironomus > Chironomus striatipennis. The sequence goes on from CM047393.1 coordinate 38,007,157, forward strand.
TGATTTTCGCACTAGGAACACTTCAAATAACAGCAGTTATGTGGATTTATGGAATGGAAAACTTCTGTTGGGATGTCGAGTTCATGTTGAAACGAAAAGTTACATTATTCTGGAGAATTTGCTGGATGTTTGTCACTCCATTGTTGCTGATTGTCATCTTCATTTACTTTGTTGCCAGTTTAGAAAATCCAACATACATGAACGAACAATATCCATTCCCTGTTTTGATGTCTGGATGGGTAATCTTCATAGTCGGAATGCTTCAGATCATTCTTTGGGCTGCGTTCATAATTATGAATGATCCAGATAAGCTTGAATCATTTAAAGGACTTTTTAGACAAAATCCAGAATGGGGTCCAAAATCGCCAAGAATATTCAAAGAATGGATGGAATACAAGAACGACAGGCTGCTACAACGTCGTGAACAGTCACAAAATCATTCAAAACTTAAAAAGTTTTTCAATATTGTACTCGGAAAGTATAATTAAGTATCGTGCCTGCCTATTTGTAATTTATTAACATAGTATTAAGAGTAAATATTGTCAGTATTATGCAATAAAAGTTTACTATAAACAATTCTTTCTTTTATTTCGTTCCTCATTCTTTTAGTTTTCACATTTTATATTTTTAGCGCATTTTTGAAAACTTGTTTTCAAAAAGGAAGCTCAATCATGCACTTTGATCGGTCGTTCGGTCGTTCGGTCGTTCGGGTCCCAATTATCTCTTGATCTAGACTTCGTAGCAAGCTCGGAATTGTTTTAATAGCTTCATTGAATGTTTTTATTCCCGCCGTTTATATTGAAAAGTCAAAAAACACTCATTAAATAGCTTAATTCATCGATTTTATATTTCAAAAAAAATATGTAAACAATGCAGGGCAAAGCTATGCTGATGAGAAGTTTGAATTTTTTCTAACCGTTAAAAAATTTGAAATTTTTTTGACCGTTATTTCGGATTAAATTTTTTTCTTTTATACACCTTAATTAATTAACATTTAATTTTTTCATACAAAACAAATTCAAGTGCGTTTAGAAATTTGAAAAATAATGGATGTGTTCAGAAATTATGATTAAAGAAACAGTAATAGTTTTAAAACTCGACATTCTTTTCTATTTAATCAATTGCTAATCGCTGCGTCAAAAATGCGCTGAAGTCCCTCGATATAAACGAGGACTTTTGTAATTTTTTATTTTTTTAAGTTGATTCCTTTACTGGCAGTTCCACTTTAAATATGTTTTTGGTCAACAGACATTTTTTATACATCAATTATTGGTCGAAATTTCTTTGAAATTCATTCATTCTTTCAAAATAGCACTGCAGCTTAGGAACCAACTTTAATTGATTATTATTCTTACATGGACATTTCCTATATATTTTTCCAGACTTTTCTTTCTATTTTCATGAAATATAACTTTTATATAAATAAATACATAAATTAAGTTGTATTTCTAATTATTAATAATTCATCAAGGCTGTAGACAGTCAGGAACGTTATAAAATGACAAAATTTAGAGCATTTTAGCTTTTTAAGCACCAATCTATTGTTTTTGTTCCTCGACAATTCACGCCTTGAAAATGTGTGTGCAATAAATTTAATCAGCTTAGTGCAGAAAAGTCAATTTGAAAATGATTCAGCATTAAAAATTATTCTTTATATTTGTATTGAATTTTGAAATGAGCTTTCAAGGAATTTTCTTTGCTGTCAAAAGCTCATTTGAAAATTTCAATATTTGGGTCTTAGATTTTTGGTATTAGATGGAAAATTTGTTAAAATATAAAATAGGTACAATGAACTTTTTTGTAGGATATGATAATTTTGAATGAGTTTTGACTTACTATGCTTAGGGACGTTTTAGTATCAGTAATGTAGCAAGGAGGGTTTTTTCACCCATGGGAAAATTTTGAGCCATGTCCTCACTGCGGGACACGCTCGTATTTCTCACGGGTGAAAATACCCCCTGGCTAAACGCCTGCTTAGTACGTTACGTAAAAACTGCTTTTTTGACCTCTTCTACGCTCCCCTAACACTTTTGTATGGAATTTTTTTTCAACTCTTACAAAATCTTTGTCCCCCCATCCCCATTTTAATAAGAAGTCGTTCATTTGTGATGTTTAAAAAATCAGGGGTTGAGTTTATTCTTTTTTTGAGCTAGAGGCACTCAATCAGATTAGAATCTTTTGTATCACAGTTGTGATGTTTACTGATATTTGGTTTTTAAAGTTCACTTTAACTTTAATCAAATTGATTAATAAATCTAAACATGGTCAAACCTTGAATCCCCCATTTTAATAAGAAGTCGTTCATTTGTGATGTTTAAAAAATCAGGGGTTGAGTTTATTCTTTTTTTGAGCTAGAGGCACCCAATCAGATTAGAATCTTTTGTATCACAGTTGTGATGTTTACTGATATTTGGTTTTTAAAGTTCACTTTAACTTTAATCAAATTGATTAATAAATCTAAACATGGTCAAACCTTGAATCCATCCGTCCTTCTTTTTGTGCAACTGTCTTAAATTTTGAAACTTTTCCAGTTTATTTATCTTTAATAAGTGACATTTTCATACAATAAATGTGAATGACTCTAAATAAGAATTAATCTGCTAGGCATTAGAAGTCGGTGCAGCTTTTTTTTGTATGATTGAAATTCTCAAGAATTTTTAGTTGACATTTAGTGATCTTTATACAAGTATAATTTGTTAAATTTTCTTCTTTTCAACTTTTCTTTAAATTTCATGACCAGTTTATAATTAAATAAGTTCTTAATAACCTTTTATCAAAATTAAAATTTTGTTACAAATTTTCATTAATTTTAAATCCAAAAATCTCATCAAAATCATCATATCCCAACCAACATCAGGTATATTTAAAATATTACAATAAATCAGTATTTTACAACTTTTGTGTTTAATTTTTGTCACCAGACAATAAATAATTCGATGTAAATGAATTTAGTTAAGTGTTATAATAAAATAATTAACATTAAATAAAAATAAAAGGAAGAAAAAAATGCACAAAATAAAATTTTTAAATTACGGTCGTAAAATGATTGCAAAGCTTATTAACTCCAAGAGAACCATTTTAAAATTAATTATAATTTTAAAAGTAAGGGAAGTCTATCACATTCAAAATCCACCCATTGACTTTACTAACAAAAAAAATCTGTCTTCTTCCTTTTTTCAGTTCTCATTATTTTTCACAGAATTTTTTTTCTTCTTCTTTTTTTTCATCTCATTCTCACGTCCCTATATTGGGACATAAATTGACTAAATTATTAACACAGAATTTTACTTCTATTATTATCAAACTACTTGACACTCCTCCATGAATTATATTCATGACTCTACTTTAATATTTAAATATTTTTTCTTAATTTCCTGCCATCATTCTTCCACTTCCATTATTGGGATTTGTTGAACTAGTTGTTGTATTACTGCTGATAGAGCTGTGACTTGATTCACGTGATGCTGAATTACTTCTCCCTCGATGGGGTTGGTGATGTAAATGAATATTTCGTGATGGTGTTGCACGGCGTGGCAGCAATTGCTCAAGATTCTAAATTTTTAACAAATGGCACAAAAATCATAAAAAAAATTATTTTCTTTTTAGATTAATTCTGTCTATTTATAGTATAATCTACTTTATTATTGTTTTTATTCACATTGGATGTGTCTGCTTATAATTATAGAAAAATATGTGATGAAAATAAATAAAATTTACGGCGATGTTCCAATTTTCTTTAGATTAATAAAATTAATTTTAACTTTAATAATAATTCAACGTCTCATTAGCTATTGGCAGTGGCGTAGCCAGGGAGGGGGTGACTAGGTGATTTTTCACCCACCTCAATGGCAAATTTCTTTATAATATTAAATTATATTTTAAAGAACATAATTTTGTAAATCTTTGATATTCTAGCTACTAAATCACATTTAAAATCAATGTTTTAATCCGTTTTAATACATTTAAAGTATATTAAAAATTAAAAAAGTTCAATAGAATGAAGTTGGCTACAAATGAATATAAATAAAACAAAAAGCATGTGGGCAATTCTACAGATAAAAATTTGCAAATTTTTTTCTTTTAATCAATTTTTCTCTTTAATCAGCTTGCTAGACGGTTTTAAGCTTGATGTGACTTGTGTAAAACAATAAAATATATCTTTTTTCCAATGATACTTCCATCTGAATGCATTTATTAACAAAATATTTTAATTTTTATGTGCGTCGCTCAGTCTTTTTTTGTGGAATTTTTCACTGTTGACACTGTTCAAATGCAATTTTCAGATGATTGATGCATTGTTAATACTTCTAACTTTAACTAATCGATCAAAAGATGTAAAACTTATTAATTTTTATTGTTACACTTACGTATTATTCAGTAGTTTTAGCAAAATTAATATTTTTCTTCAAAACAAGAAAAAAGACTGAGCGACGCAAAGCGCATATTCGTTAAACTGAAGGATTCAAATTTTGAAAATTCGTTAAATTCTAAACAAATTTTTGAAATTTAACAAGAAATCGTAAATTTTTTAATTGAATTTTAGACATTTAGATTTCGTACATGCAATATGAATGAGGGAATAGAAAAAATTATGAAGAAATGTTTAAAAAAATAAGAATATTTTTTATTGTTTACTAAAACAAGTAGAGATTTACTTGTAAAGCGTTTTAGAGAATTCAACCAATCTGTAGAATTGCCCATGTAAAATTTAATTTCTTAGAATTTTTTTTAGAAAAAAGCATGTAAAAATCTAAAAAATGCGTCACAGCCATCCATAATTAAAAAATTCTATAAAAATATTTTAATCATACCGGCACTTGCTCAATAGCCTCCTCATTCGGCTTCTCAACTTCAGTCTTCATGTCTTGATTTATGACAATTTCATGGCACAACGGACACTAAAGAATAAATTTTCATAAACATTAAAATGCTGAATTTTTATGAAAAAAAAGTTCAAAATTTTTACCTTATCTTGAACATAAAGCCACTTTCGTAAACATACACCATGGAAATAATGCCGACAACGTGTAATTTTTGCTGATGTCATTTCTTGATAACATATAGCACATACATCATCAAAATGTTGTAATTCTTCAGTGGACGCGTCAGGTAGAGATGAAATTTTCTGTACGGCTGTTCGTCGCTTCATGTAAACTGACCATCCAGCTCTCGCCTCACACCAAATGTTGAAATATGAATGAATTAACAGCATCAATGACCGGATGATGGATCCTAGAGTATTATTTTCTTCATGAATAATTTTTAATGTTTTTTTGGAATCCAGAAAATATTTTTATGTAATTTATTTTTTTGTAATAAAAGTTCAATAGATTACAGGTAGGTTGGTGGTGAATAATGTACAGAAAAATAATTTGAAAAAAAGGAAAAGTAAAAAATAAAAATAAATTAACAAAACATAAACTTGAAGAAGAAGGAAGAATTTTTTGTTGAAGCCGCCAAGGCTTCATATTATGATTTCAATAGATTATCAGAAGGCATTCTGTTATGTGTACTGAGAATTAGAATTGTTAATTAAACAAGAGACAATTAAGTTAAGACATGACTAGACATAAAAGTATTAATAAGACGACAATATAATGAGTTTGGTTGCGGGTGATATTGACCGACTTTAGCGCATTTTCATTAAACTTTTTTTGATTTTAAAAAAATAACTGTCAAATATTTTTTGAAATCTAACGATCCTCAAAATTTTGAATTCTTACAAATTTTTCAAGAAAAAAAAAAGTTTTAACGTTCAAAAATATTTTGAAAAATAACGGTTTTCAAAATTTTGAATTCTTTCAAATTTAAAAACAATTGACTAAAAATTTTTGACCGTTTTTCTATAGCATTTTTGATTAACTTCAAATTTAAATATTTTTTGGTCGTTATTTTTTCAAATATTTTTTGACAGTTTAAAATCAAAAAAAAATTATTCATTTTTATTTGAAAAAAAAAAAATCTTGAACAAAATGCGCTAAAACTCAACTTAAACCGCAAAAAAAACCGAACAAAGAACTTAAATTAACAAAAAATTAATAATAATAACTAGCTTAATACACATGAAATGAAAAAAAAAAAAAATAAAATGAAAAAATGAAAGACAAGTTATGCAAAACAAACTGCATACAAGGTCAACGAGTGCGCATATTAGGCGTTTAAAAATATGACTCAGTCAATGACCGAAGTGAAATCATAACTAATGCATGAAAAATATGAAAAACATGAAAATATGACCAAGAAGTTAGAAAATCATGACATTCAAGTGAGCTTATTTTACAGTAAACCATTCACCAAAAAACTTGACGTTAGTTTAGAACAGAAAAAAGTAAATAAATGAAAAATAATTTTAAAGCATATTTTTGGAATATTTCTGACTGGTTTTTCAAGATTGTTGGCATTAAGCAAATTTTAGCACAATATGGTAATTTTATTCCGAATCTACCGTTTCAATTCGTTTTGTCTTTCAAAAAAAAATGTTATTGGCGTCAATTATCATCGAAATGTAGAGCGTGCAGACATAATTATTCATTTTCAATGTCTCACGTGCTTACACATTTGCAGCATCAAGTCAATTTAATTTTTGTTTCTTTTTTTTCGTGCATCATCATCATCAAAATTTTTTTAGCCTTGATTTTACAAAGGTGTAAAAATAGACAACCTTGAAATCATCATCAACTAGTCATAAAATACTTTTACCATGCTTTATGCGTATATTCATAATATTTTGCTTGTTAAGAAGTGGACTAATTGAAGTGTTTTGTTTTTTTTTTTCAAGCGTATGGTTTTGTTGAAAAGTTGTTAAGCATTCATTGTATTTATGGCTTGGGATTTATTAATTTGAGTCTTCAAAAAATGATTATATTACGCATTTAAACTTTTTAAAACCTTTAAAAATGACTGAATAAATGAGAAAAAAAATTACAAAATCGTTATAATTTTGAATTTTACAAAAATGTTAAAATTTTGAATTTTACAAAACCGTTAAAATTTTTAATTTCAAAAAACTGCTAAAAATTTTTGAATTTTACAAAATTGCTAAAAATTTGATTTTAACAAAACCGTTAAAATTTTGAATTTTTACAAAACCGTTAACATTTTGAATTTTTCAAAGTCTTTGAAATGCCAAATTTTTGATTAAAAATTTTAATGATTATTAAAATGAATCACATTGAAACCACAACAAAATATAAATCAGACAGAAAAATTAATCTAATCAAAACGTTTTTTCCCTTGCCCAAAATTAATTCACTTCTGTATAAATTAGTAGATAAGCATTTATGGTCAATCACCTCAAATGATTTTTGACCATAAACAACACATCATATCAACAACATTCCACAAAAGCCACAAAAACCAATCTTTTATGTCTCAAAAATATGCTTAAAAATTGATTAAAATATTTCATTAAAAATAGAATCGATTCTTACCGGATTCAAACAATAAAATCCAAGCGCCATTGAAGAAGAGAAAAATCCCAAAACAGAATTCGACACTGTTTCCAAATGCTTTAATATAATAAATGTAGTCATCAAGTCGTTCCCAAAATATTTGTCTTTGAGCGTCAACTAAGAATAATGTGTAAGTAGCTAAACTTACAAGTACCTAAAATTGGTTGTAAAATTAATTAAATTAAGCATGTCCAGTTCCAGTTGATGAACAGGGGGTCTTCGAGTTGAATAATCAAAAATTTTCCATGCACAAAATCAAATTTTCATTTTTAACGGTCGTTTTTCAAAAGTTCAAAAAAATCCTCTTTAAAAAAATTAAAATTTTTATTTTTAACGGTCATTTTTCAAACGTTTCGATTTGAAAGTTTGAAAAATGTCCGTTAAAATGAAAATGTATTTTTTTTTTAAAAAAAAAAAAAGAGGAATTTCGGATCAAAACAAATATTCAAATCAAGGACCCCCCTATACACAAAGTTAACTCACCTTAACGATAACTTCTATGGAAAATACACTAACGGCGAGAAGCCATGTACTCGGTTGATGTCGCGACCATAATATAATTAATAAAGCGACAGGTGCTAGAACAAGAAAAGCACAAACAAGCAATGCTCGCGTGTGTCTCTTCCTCGATGGATTATGTGATGCTGAGAGGCTCATTAATATCGGCGATACCATATTGTGTAGGAAGTGTAAAAGTGCAGTCAAAAGTAAGCATAAATTTCGACATAATCGTACAAAACGTTTGTCTGGTTGTAAAGTCGTTAATCCAGTTTGTAATGATAGGATATAAAATAGTATAGCCGAGACAGTTCCAATTGATTTATCATCATCCTCCTCAGCCATTAAAAACATTTGAAATAATACACCAATATAATGACATATAAAGCTTATTATGGATGTCATACCGAGCAGTGCAATTAATGTTTCACAGCCACTGATTAAAAGTTTTTGAAACGTAAACATAAATGATAATGCCTCAGCTTCCGGTGACATAGCAATTGATGCAAATTGTTCCAATAATCTGATTGTCCAAAATGCTCGTAGTACGCATGGAACATTTAATCGTTGCCACTCGTTCTCAACGAGTGCTGACAATCCAAAATTTTCAGCAAAACTCACAGCATGTCTATATCCACTAACTAATGTCCTAAAAATATCAACTGATGCACTCCATATTGCAATTTTTGATAGTACTAATGGTAGAACAGCTGCAAATGTTGGCGCATGTTTAACAACATTAATGGGTATTGGTAAGATGGCCAATATAAGTGGCATCAAAAATGTAAACGGTAATACACGTTGAATTAATTGATGTTTCGGTCCTAAATGAATATATGCAAATATAATTCCCATGACATATTGCAACAAGAAATGCGGCAATAGAGTCACAGCCATTCCGTCTGATGATGTTAATCGTTGAATATTGACATTCAAAATGTCCTCAATCAAACTTGGATTTCCTTCCTTTAGTAATCCTATTGCCGACACATTACTCCAATGTGATAAAAATATTAAGCCTACTGATATAACGTACATGTATATGATTACTAAATGTCGTGTCCATAACATAAAAATTGCTAATGAGCTAAAGCAACCTGTAATGAGAGAATAATAATAAATTTTTAAGTATTTCCCATTTCGCACATTTATATCATCATCATCATCAAGTGTATGGTACGGTTGATGTGATGACGACATTGAAAATGACGATTTTTTTTTGTTTTACTATTGTTTATACGGGGAGTCCTCGACTTGAATATTTGTTTTGTTCCAAAATTTTTCTATTCAAATCGAAACATTTCAAAAAATGACCGTTAAAAATTAAAATTTGAATTTTTGTATGAGAAATTTTTGATTATTCAAATCGAAACAATTTAAATCGAGGACCCCCCGTAAACGTCTTGTGTATGTATATATGGCCATAAAAAGCTCAAGGTCCATTTCTTATAGGTCAAAAAATGTAATTTCTTCCAGCAAGGCTACATGTCTATGAATCAGATGGCATCAAGTGCTGAGAATAATCACTTAACAAGACATTGCTTCCGCATCTTCAATTCAATGTAAAGAGTCGACAATCGAACTCTAATCACTAAATTTCAGCCGGTTTTTAAATATTTTTTGGAAGTGTTAAAAAAAAAAACAAAGTTACAGTTTTTAAATTTTCATTATCAAATCATGACCTTCGGCTTCTTCCATGGTGCATTGATTTTCGTCTCTTGCGCATAAATTAACACATAAACTAGTTTGAATTAATCATAGTATTCGATATTTTGATAGCCACAAACATTATAAATAATTAATTTTATGTATGGTATGGAAAATTATAAGGCACTAGTTAAGACTGGTTGGTTAAAGAATGGAAAATGTAAAGTAAATTGTTGACCCTGACATTTTTTTTTGCTTCATGTCTTTACTTTTATGCACTTTAATAATTGCAGTTAAACTGGAAAATTTGTTTAATTTTGATTGTCAAATAGCTTAACAATTGACATTATGTCTATATTATTGTTTTTTGGATGTTATTATATATACACACACTGGCAGTCATCACTGATCGTCATCATTATCATTGAGAATTCATAGAAAATTTTTTTGACGAAGGTTACTGCATGAATTTTTTTGTGGAAAGAGAATTTCTTACCTATTAAAAATATTATACATTTGAAAAAAGTCACTGATAATCCATGAAAATCTATGTTGCTGACTATAGAATCTGTTTGATTTAATAATATTGATGAACTATTTAGAATTGTATCATTTGTGTCCAAATTTCTAAAACTTCCTAATTGCGTTGTTGAACTTAGATTTTCATTGAATAAATTCATTTTTAATATCTCATCTAATAGAAATAGAGGCGGTATTCGCATTATCACATCCACAAAACCGAGAAATTTCGCCCGTATCGACATTTTTAATTTTTTTATATTTTTTTTATTTTTCTACTGCTTGCTATTTTTAAAAGATTCACTTATAAACTACGAATTGAATATTTTTTCTGTTTTTAGTACAGAAAAGGTTTTTTTCGCGAGGAATATCTTTAAATTTTGTATTGTCGTTAATGTTATTGGTGTACTAAGTGTACTGAGATTGGTACGATTAATAATTCTTTAATTTATTTTTTACTTAGGTAATTTGAATTCAAATTTTTTAATTTTTGTTCAAAAGTTTGAATTTCTTGTGACCGTTTATTTTCAAATATTTTTTGACAGTTATTCAAATTTTCAAATATTTTTAGACCGTTAGTTTTCCAAATATTTTTGAACCGTTAATTTTTCCAAAAATTAGGTACTTCGTTTTTCAAATGTTTTTAAATCGTTTATATTTCAAAATTTTTTTGACCGTTAGTTAGTCTGAAACCATTGAAATTTATCACCTGTAATCTGAACAATTAAAACAAGACAATTTATGTTATTTTTTTTTTGTTTTCATTTATTTTTGGAAAAAAGAATTTCTATACAATGAGAAATGAAATCATAAGCGAAATATATAAACATAAAACTTACTTGATAAATCGCTAAGCATTAATTTAATTTATTTATGCTCCATAATATAAATCTTTATTGGAATTTATTATTTTTTTCATACTTTTTTTTTATAATAATTCGCGTCATTTATCATCATTTCTTACTTGCAATTATATTTTTTTAAGGATATTCTTCACTTTATTACCTTACTCAAAAAGGATTGTAATGATTGAGAAACATAAAAAATTATTAAATTAATTTAAATCTTGGTTTGTGTGTGTTTCAAGTTCTAGTGTTTATAATTATTTTTAAATATGCAAGAGTAATCATAATTGGTTGTTGGTATGGAGGATGTGCAGCAGAGAGGATAGAAAAAAAAACCAGCCGAAAAAAAAATATTCTAAGCTTAAAACCATCATTTAATAAATTTGCATTAATTTTTTTTAACTTTATCAGTAGTGTGTATCATGATACAAAAAAATATATTTATATTTATATAGAAGATTAATGTTCAATTGGCTTAAATGGACAGAGAGTAAGGAAGTAAGGATAGATAAAGGCAAAGGAAACAAGCCAAAGCAATACATGTCCTTGTATTAATTTTGGAAACAATTTTTTTTTTTTTAAATTATGCTTTATATCTGCACACATGCTTCATGTATGCTCATAAACATAATAATAATTATAATAATAAAGAAGAGATATAAAAAAATCCAAGAAACAACTAAGGATGGAGAGAGGACGCGCGTTTGTTGTTTCATGATTGAAACATTCAAGAATAATGGAAAAATTGGGAGGAAAAAAAAAATATAATATTTTTAATCATAGACGAGTGTGTTGGATATTTAACAACATCCACCCTTATTTCCTTCTACGGGACGTCCAGTATCAATCTTAACATTCTTTGTTGTGTCTGTAGCACTTGATGGTGGTCCTACACGATTCTTAATTTCCGCTGCCATCGTCATGAATGCTTGCTCAACATTCGTGGCATTCTTTGCTGACGTTTCAAGGAATGGAATTCCAAGTTGATTGGCGTATTCCTGCAATTAGATTAATCGATGTAATTAGTTGTAGAATTCAAGGATTTTGATTGAAATTTAAAGAGTTAAAATTTGTTAAATCAAGTCCATTTCAAAATAACGAATTTAAATTTTTCGAAACTTCATTTTAAAGAATTTCTGTTTCTTCGAGTCTTTTCACATAATTTTTAAATTTTAAAAAACCGTTACGAACAAATACAAAATTTTTTGTAGGTGGGCAATTCTTTAGATCGTTGGATTTTTTGAAAATTCAAAAAAATGATCCGTGTTCCTTAAAAAATTAATTGCAAGAATTATGCAATTTAACATAATGAATACTTTATTCAATCTAGCTAAACATCTTTATTTTCAGTTGATGTTTCATTATCAATATTCTAATCAAAGCAAATATTGTTAATTAAGCTAAATTTCCAATTTTAAAAAAGAAGTTTTTCGTGGATTTTGTATTTCGTTGCTCTTACTTAATTTCATTTTTCACAAAAATTAATAAATTAAAGATATTAAGAAGTTGTCAAGGAACAAAAAACAGAAGTAGTGATATAAAGAGGATTCATCTTTCGATTAGTGCAAGCAAGAAACCATCTAAGTGTGTAGAATTACTTAAATTTTGATTCAAAGTTTGTCAAAATAATTTTATCCAAAAATTAAGTAAGAGCAACGGACATAAAAATGAAAATATTTCATTAAATAAAGCGTTTTATCAAGTCTAGATAGGTATAAAGGCTATAAAATATAGAAATACGTGATATACAATGGCTAAAATTATACAAAAACGAGTCAATTTTGAGAAAAATGTGTTTTTGTGAAAATTTTCATCCAAAGAATTGCCCAGGTAGCGGTTTTTTGAAATTTGAAAATCAGAGATTAGAATCGTTATTTTGACATGGACTTGTTTTGAGAAAGCAAATTCATTGGACTAAAAATTTAATTACAAAATCTGAGATTCAAATTAAATCTTCAGAAAATAAAAATAAAATCGTAGGATTAAAAATTAATCCACAGGATTTAAAACTTTAAACCTTGAGATTTAAGAATAAATCCATCGGATTAATTTTTAATTCTGAAGATTTAGTTTGAATTTAAGATTTTGGATTTAAATTTTTAATCCTTTGTCTTAAGGTTAAAAATAAAGATTCAAATTAAATCCGCCAGGTTAAAACCACCAAATTTCAAGTCCATAAGCAACAAAAAAAGAATTTGTCACACAAAGAGAGACACTCACCGTAGCAGTAGTTGTATCCACGACTTTCTTTGTCGTAAGATCACATTTGTTGCCTACGAGAAGTTTATTTACATTTTCACATGCATAACGTTCAATTTCCTCAAGCCATTGTTTAACGTTATTGAATGATTCTTGATCCGTACAGTCATATACTACGATGATACCATGCGCACCACGATAATAACTGGAAGTAATTGTACGGAATCTCTCTTGTCCCGCTAAAAAATTTAAAGAAACCAAAAAAAAAAAATTGGCATTAAAATTAGATCTTTAGATCCTAGAATTAGCTGTGCTATGGAAAATGCTGAATTTAGTTTGTTATGAGTGAATGTGGCTGGAATGTGCTTACTATGCTCTATTTTTCATGTTTATTTTGAATTACTGAACTAAATAAATCCAGACATGACTAAATATTATTCTTAATACGCAAAAGTCATTGAAAATTCAGACAAAGGTCCAGAAGTCATAAATTTCATCAAGTCTGTCGATTCTTACAAAAAAATATCGATGATTAAGACGATTTTATGACTCAGCACTCATGTTATAATTCTAGCATAACAAAGTTAGCATAATAGACGTGAAAACCACAAAATTTAGTTCCACAGCCTTAAAAATTCATAAAAATTCCAGAAATGTCTCACCTGTATCCCAGATCTGGAGTTTAATTGTCTTTCCATCCAATTCAATTGTTCTGATTTTAAAATCAACACCAATGGTACTTATATAACTCTCTGTGTAGGTGTCATCGGCGAATCTTAATAATAGACAAGACTTTCCAACGCCCGAGTCGCCAATGAGGAGCAACTTGAACAAATAATCACTGTAAATATAGGAGAGTTAAATTAATGGATGTATGTATGAAGAATAGGGTTGTTGTTAATCAATTAGAATGCTTAATATTATTACTTATACGCCCCGATATTTTCTTTGTTACATCTAAACGATGTGCATTATATTAAGAATTTATTTTTCTATGTCAGAGATTATATGTGGAAATATACAGAGATTACACAGTGTATGTAGTATGTCTCATAATCAAATATCAAATTTCAAGCATAAATGCACACACAAAAAATATCGATTTGATAAAAAATAAGGCACTCAAAAAAAAAAAAGTGAGGAACTTTGATCACAAATATTATTGCGTCATGATTAAGACGTATATATTGGTCTTGAGATAACTTGATAAAAAAAATGTTGAGAAAATAGCACTGTAACTCTCAACACACTACAAATCAGCCAATGATGTCTAATGATTGCAAATATTCCACTTTAATGATAGACAATGATGAATGATGATTTCTTTGTATGTATTTGTGAATCCAACAACAAAGAATTGATGATTTTAATTTTCACAAAAAAAAAAAACTTTTCCTGCTCATTGTGAATGACTCATACAAAAATTTCTAATTTCTGTCCATTATCATATCTATGGATCTTTTTGTATTATATTATTTTTAATTACACTATATTACTGGATCTTTATACACATATCTTAACATACAGACTTTAAATTATACAAAAATTTATAAAGTATTAAAGTAAAAAAAATTCGATGAGTCGTCATCACTGAATTGAAAACTTAAATTTATCATTTTTTTCACGTAAATACTCACTATTCGGGTGACATTGCCGACATTTTTGATATAGTTATAGGTTTAAGAAGAGAATTAAACTAAATTTATAGCTTTAAATCTTGTAATAAATACAATTAATTGCAAAAATTATTTTCTGATGATTTTTTTTTCTGACGATTTTTTTTTCGTTGGCTTTTTTACTGACTTTGCTACAAGGGCAAATTGTGAGCAGTTTGTCTGTCTGCTGATCTCTATTGGATGTGATGTTTGGAGGTTGCTCAATGTAGGAATGACTTTATATTTTAGCTAATTAATGCACGAATTGATGGAAACTCTTCAAAATTTTACGTACGTTTTACGTAAACGTAAGAATGACGTGCGTAAAAAACGTACGTAAATTTCTACGTAAAACTCAATGACGTAAGGAATTTACTTCAAAATAAACTCTAGAACTTACATCCAGTACTCATATCACTTCTAGTCCACAATAAATGCGTTCCTATTCAAATCAAGTGATATCAAAATCATGAAAAATTACAAAAATTTCTTCAAGGAAAAAAATTCAAATTTCAAAAAACCGTTTATTTTCAGCACATTTTCAGTTTTCACATTCACAAACTTTTAATTATTAAAGTACACATTTTAAGCTTAAATAAATAAGATTATCATTCCTCATCCATATCGATAGCTGTTGAGAATGACATGCCGTCACATTCAAGAGTATTTAAGTTGACAATAGCGACTGTTTGAGATTTTTGGAACGATGGAATGCAAACGAGACGAGTCTTTTGGCCATTCGAATCTAAAATAATGAAATTAATGACATTTGACATTATTATTGTAACAATAGAAATAGCTCAATTGAGGCGGAAATGAAGTTAATTAAAGATTGAGATGTCTATTAATATTAGATTTTGAAACGAGCAGTCAGTAGAGCTAAAAATATCTTGATAAATAAATTAGATTATCAGCAATACGCAAAAGCTGTATTTATAGATAGATTGACTTAATGGGAGCTCAAACTGATTTAATCAAATTTCTTAAGATTAGCGCAGGCTAAAACCGTACAAATTATTCATAATTTGTAGGGTTTTTCTATCAAAACCGTACAAATTATCAAGAATTTGTAAGGTTTTCGTCTGCGCAGGCAACCTGCGTCACAACTCTGATCCGAGTTCTAATTTTAAACAGAATTTAGTTAAATCCTAGATTTTAAATCAATCTCATTGTTTAATCAGATTTAAAGATTAATTAAATCTCAGGATTAGCCAAAAATTACAAAATTAATCTCAGGATTAAAATAAATCCCACCAAAACTTACTTTCATAGATCTCCGTCAACAGCACATTCGAATCGTGTGCACTAAAGTATACATGAGGACATTCAGTAATAACAAATGGATCCTGATCATAATATGGATAGCACGGTAGCGTGTCAGGACATGTTGGTGCTAAATGTGACCACTTTAGTGTATTTTTCATACATTCCAAATGATCATCAGTCGTTGAGAATTTCATTATATCCTTAATATTCTGTCCTGATGTCCCCAATATCAAACGATCCTCAATTGTAAATTGATATGGATTTGGAACGCCTGTAAGTGCACGATTGACGGAACTTTTTGGAAATAGACAATGATGAAATGGCTGTTGTGGAAGCATGACATTGGATGGATCAAATTCTCCAGGCATGACATCAACAGACACAGATTGTGATAAATGGAATAAAAATTCATCAAACATCCTCACACTCTCGACCATTCCTTTTGTGTCAATGGCACGTAAATTTGTTGAATTTACATTCTTTTGCTTCTTTGGTGGACTTGCTCGTGTTGAATTTCCAGCAATGATTATGCGAACGACATTTGATGGATTAAATTGTGTTGGTGAACTTCCCATTTCTAAATTTCCATAAACCCATTGTTGGAATAAGTCTAGTGGCAATGATGGCGATTCTGTATTTGCTAAATCAATTCCACTGATAAATACGAGCAATGGTGATGTATCTAATACTTTTAATGGAATTTCTGGTCCTGATTCGTAGAGAATTAGTTCCTCGACTTGGAACTTCCCAGCTCCTTCCGTATATCCTAATAAATTATGAATAAAATTAGTCTAATGGTTAAAAAGTATTGGAAATAGCACTCAAAATGATAATTTTGCAAATAATGAACACAGAATAAAGTGTTAAGGAATGAGAACCAAAAAACAGCGAAAAATGATTAAAAATTGATCAAGGTCAAACGACTTACGGTCTATTCCTATTTTATGTTGCAAATATAAGGGGATTATATAGATTAACTACTGAATAATTAAGAGTATGACAAAACTTACCAAGAGCAGCTACAACAATGCCTGTAACTAACTCAGCAGCATTAATTTTACCACAAAGTTTAATTCTTTGAATACTATCTTCAAGAATGATCTCATCTGACGGCTGATTATAGTCTTGTGGTGGAGGAAGTGGAGCTAATTGATTTTCTTCAGCAATTTCCTTCAATATACTAGGCTTTAGTTCCATATTCTTGTAAATGTTTCCAATTAAAATACATTTCGCTGGATCATCTTCACTAAGGTCTGAGATCTTCTTGACTGGATATTTGGTACCTAAAATCATGGATATTAATATAAATTGCATAAAAAGCTTAATTGAACTTGATATTCACCATGTTTAGCAGTGATTTTTTGCTTTAAAAGATCTCCAAGTTGTTGTAAACGAGATTCATAAATATGAAAGTATTGCCGCTGAAAATCCTGATTACTTCTATAAAACTTTGATGACTGATTTTCGTATGTACATCCAACGCGTGACATGTTCATGATTTCCTGCTTAATCCCGTTAAATTTAATATATTTCACTTTGGCGCAAAAAATTTGTTTATTTTCAGCTATTTTACACAATTGCTTTCCCCCTAAATTAAGTTTCCTTTCCAATCTCAATGTCTACCTGTTTATACTTAATAAATCATGCAATTCGGATTATAATTATTCAGTATAACATTAAATATCATGTTAAAACATGTTAATTAAGTGAAGAAAAAAGTTTCAAAAAAACTTAACGGTTAAAAAATATTTGAATTTAAAATTTACAAACTTTTTTACTGAACGCACTTCAATTTAAAACTAAACGTACCCCAAAGAGTAGAAAATTTTTTATAAAATCAAATTTAATCGATTTAAAGTGAATATTAACAAGTTAATTAACATTAATTGTGTAAATAAAGACTTAAAGAATCGTAATTTGTACAAGTTTGCAAAGGAAATTATCAAAAAAGGTGAGAAAAATCAAATTGAATTTTTTTTTTTCATTTCACATTCCTGTATGTGTGGGTAAATTTTCAATGACGTCTTTGTTGTATTAAATTTTTATTTGGCACACAATAGAAACAATGTCAAAAAAAATTCTAATTTCTTTAATTTTTTTCTCATCAAAAAAATTGACTTTTAGGTAAGTTAAATCGTCGTAAAAAGTGCTTTCCGGAAGTATAAAGAAAGTAAAGAGTAAAAAGTAAAAAAATCAGTGATGGATTCAGATAAATCTGAGGCTCATTCAGAGCCAAAAATTCCTTCATTAATGAGTCAAAATTTCGGCTTCAATTTCTCACAACCACCTCCGAATTTCGGTTCACAACCGCCTCCTTATATGAATCATATTCAACAATATGCACAAAGTCGTATGCAAATGCAACAAATGTCGGATGCTGGTGGCTTCTTTCGTCCACCAAATTTCAATAATCAATCGCCTAATAGTTTATTTAATAAACCAATTCGATTTAATATAAATAAGCAAGGTACGAAAGTAAATCCATTAATGCGTCAACAACAACAACAACAACAACAGCAGCATCAAAATAATAGTAATAATAATAATATGATGAATAATTCATTCATGAACAACAAGCCTAATCAGAATATGATGATGAATGCTTTCCAAAATACGAATGCAAAAAAGCGTAAAAATAAAAAGAAGAATAAGAATAAGAATAATAACAATAATAATAATCATAATAATAATAGCTTCGATGATAATAATGGATTTAATCCACCATTACCACCTGCACTTAATTTTAATAAACCACCACCGCCCGTTCCAACATCTCCAAAATTGGGACAAAATAATCAGTCTCAAGATTTTTCGTCAAATCATCAATCTAATTCTAATAATAGTAATAATAATGATTCATCGAAAAATACCACCGATTCAAACTCAAATGCCAATCAAGCTGGTGAAAAACCAGCTATGGAATGGCCAGAATCTTTATATAATTATGTAGCACGTTGCTATATGAAATGCACAACTCCAATTGATAAGGATATGTGTGAAATTAGCTTAAAGGGGAAAATTACGATGGCAGCAAATCGTGGTGAATTATTCACAAAAGATTGGGATCAAGAGCCTATGCCAGTGCTTCATAGTGATCGTTTGCAGCAACAAACGTCTCCCCAAAAGCCTACAAATAATATGTTTAATAAAAATAAGAATGTAGTTCCAGGACAATTAGCTAAATATCAATCATCGTCACCGAGTACATCTAAGAGACAATTATCTGATGATCGATATGGAAAGTCTTCAAAGAAGCGTCGATCATCGTCAAGCTCACGATCACGATCAAGAAGTAATAGTCCAATTAAAAAGCGTCGTAGTGACGACGATGATGAATATTCAAATAGCATTAAGCCACAAACGAAAGCTGGCAAGAAAAAGGCAAAGAAGGAAAAACAGTCTGCATTTTATAGTAAATTTGGTGCCAATCAAGTTGGTGGATTTATTGATACAGCAGATACTGAACGACTTAAAAAGAGAGCTGATAGATTTAATGTTAAGTCAAAGACTGTTCCAACAGCTTCATCATCTTCATTTATTAAGAAACGACTCACAATGCCGACATTCTTTAATCCAGTTATTGACGATTCTGTCGATGACTCGATCGATTTTATGAATTTACATATTGTTGGTACGTGTAGAGATTTGGAAAAGTCATTTTTGAGACTTACAAAAGCTCCAGATGCCTCCGAAGTACGTCCAACAGATGTCCTTCAATACTCATTAACAAATGTACAAAATAAGTGGAAAGAGAAGCAAGATTACTATTATGCCTGTGATCAACTCAAATCGATTAGACAAGATCTGACAGTTCAAGGAATCCGAGATGAATTCACCATTAAAGTTTATGAAACTCATGCAAGGTATGGATTTAAGCTTAAAAAGTTTAAATTTAACAGTTTGAAGAAATTTGAAATTTAACGGTCAAAAAATATTTGAAAATTTTTAAGGGAAAAAAATTTAAATATTCAAGTTCAAAATTTGAATTTTTTAAGCATTTTAACGGTTTAAATATATTTGAAAATTTTAAGTTCAAATTTTGAACTTTGATTTTAAAAATAAAAATAACCGTTAAATTCTGAAACTCAATTTGACACTTAACTAATAATTTTTGTATTTTAACAGAATTGCAATGGAAAAAGGAGATCACGAGGAGTTCAATCAGTGCCAAACTCAACTAAAAATGCTCTACAATGAAATTGGCGGTGAAAATCAGTTAGAATTTTTAGCATATCGAGTTTTGTATTACATTTTCACAAAAAATACACTCGGTAAGTTTTTGTAGCACATTGTAACTTTATACTCAACAGCTGTGTACTAATTTATTTATTTTTTTAATTTTTGCCTTACAAATTTAGATATGTCATCAATTCTAAAATCACTGTCAGTTGAGGAGAGGAATAATGAATGTATATCACATGCATTAAAACTTCGATCAGCATGGGCACTTAATAACTACTCGAGATTCTTCCAGCTTTATAAGAAATCACCAAAAATGAGTGGATTCATTATCGATTGGTATATTGAGCGTGAGAGGAAATTGGCATTGAAGAACTGGATCATCAAAGTGTATGTTAAAGAGTGTTTTAATGAAGTATTAAGTATAAGATTTATTAATGGTGAATGGGGTTAGTTTTGAGGGTTTACATACAAATTTTCCACACATCAAAAAAAAGATTTGCATGAAAATTATTAACTAATTAATTCTTTTTCAGTGAAATCTTTTCCTCCCCCCCCCCCCCCCCCCCCTCCGAACTTTTTTTTTTTTATTTTGATTAAAAATCTTTTTTTCTTAATTTCTATTATTTTATTTATGAAAAAAAAAAATTCAAAATTTAACTCTTTATTTCATTAAATATTTAGCTATCGACCAAACATAAGCAGCGAGTTTATTAAAGAAACATTGGCATTTAGTGATCTCATAACATGCGTGGAATGGTTGATGTCGCTAGGAATTACATTTGTTAATGGTGACGATAAGAAAATTGTTGATTGTAAAACGAGCATGAATGCGGTATCGGCGCTTTAAAAAAAAATGTTTTTCTAAACCGGAGAAACGAACGAGAGATTAGTGAATATAATATTAGTGCATTTTCATTATGCCCTTAACAAAATATGAAAAGATATATGAATGAACTTAGTAATGAACAATTTTAGAAATTAAATATGATAAGTGATGTGAAATTGAGGTCGTAAAGTCCCCTCGATGTCGTATTATTTCGTTGAATATCTTCTCACACTTCATCAGAAAAAAATATAGACTCATAATTCAATAGAAATGTGCAAAAAAAATATACCTAATAAGAGACAATATCGTAAATAATAATTGCGGTTGTGATATTTTTTCTCTCTAAAAAAAAAATCATCATCAAGAAGCATCCATAGAAAAAAACGTTGTTGTTGTGTTTGATAAAAAAAGCTAATAAGAACAATTAAGTGAAATGTGTGGACAGTGCATATTATTGAAATTGAGCAATGATGGACAATAAATGGCTCAAGAATGAAAGATTTTGAACAATGCAGCTCAGAAAAAAAAAATTGGTGGCATTCAACGTAAAACTTCCAAAATTGTCCAAAATCCTTCCATTTATATCCAACAAAATCACACATTAATCCTGAAAGTTACTGTAAATTATTCCTGTAAATATAGTTAAATATAATCCTTTAAAGACAATCCTTATCACTGAAATTACAAAGAAATACTTAGTGTGTTACTCGTCGTCGACGAAGAAGCCATGAAAAAAAAAATCATGATTTTTGTTATTTTTCCTCGATAATTATCATTTCTCACTGAAATTTACTTCTTTATTATTTAAAATATTGAAATGTTTTTATCCGAAAAAAATAAAAATAAAAAATATTAATTTATTACCAATTTATAGTTCTTCCAATTCGACACAGTGAATTCCAACGAGACTCGATAAACAATTAATAAAAGGATCGGAAGAATTTCCCTTTAAAAAAAATTCTTGTGTATTTTATTCATTATTCAAATTTATCATTACAGATTTTTACAATTTACAGGATTTTGAGTTTCTCTAAAACTAGAATTCGTGAGAAGTTCAGCGATCTTGAGGATTTGAAGCAATCTTTATTAACTGAAATCTTCATTTTGAATGATTAAAAAAATCAGGATTTTTCAAATCTTACGTAAATATTTACGTGGGATTTTTGTACGTATGCGAAAACTTTACGTAAAATTTTGCTTACGTAAAATCATTTTCCATGCAAAAATAAAAATCTTACGTAAAGTTTTCGCGTACGTACAAAAATCCTACGTAAGATTCGCTTACGTAAAATCGCTTACGTACAACTTTGGTTACGTAAATTTACGTACGATTTTGTCTACGTAAAACTTTGCGTACAATCTTTTTGTAAGATTTTGGGGTTAGGTATCGTTCATTTATTACGTAACAAAATAACGGTCATATTTCAAAAAAGAACAATGGAATTCTCAGATTTTCTATTGTTCTCCTCTCGACCCCCCCCCCCCCCTGCGTTACGTAATAAGTGAACGAGCCCTTATGTAAAATCCATTTTTCATACAAAAATTAAATCCCTACGTAAAAAATTTTGCTTACGTTTAAATTTAACTATATATTGTTTCAAATCCTTACATGCCCTAATGGTTATTTGATTAATTGATTTTATTGTGTCGATCATCTCGTTCCGTAATACATACAATGGCTAAATTAATACATTTTTGATCTACAAATATTTCTTCATTTAATGTACGATTATCAAGAATATAATTTTCTATCTAGGTTCTGAATAAACTAAGGCTTTCGTTCCGATCTATTGTGGGCACAACGTGATACTTTCAGATAAGTTCAGACAATATTTCAATACTGTGGTAATCTTGCAGCTCTCGTTCCGATTTTTCCAATCATACTTCAATTTCCTGACCCGTTCCTCAATCCAACGTTGCACAGTGACCTAATTATGGCATGATCTCGTACATTAAGCAGTTGAAGTATCAAAACTTCCGAAAAAGTAAAAATTTGAAAATGGCTGGATTCGAACCGAAAATCTTCGAAACCATACCAAATTTGAGCCAAACGCCTAACCGAGTACTCTATGGATGCACTTAACTTAATTTCAAACTTGATTATCTATAAATCTCTATCAATTAACAAAAAAAATTTAGTTCCGATATAAATTACATAAATAGAGTAAAATTTATTTCTTTATTTCAAGTTCACGTCCATACATAGTAACTAATACAAATTTTTCTTTATCTTTTATTTTTATGTATGCCATTGAATTCCACATTAAGTATTTTTTTTTTTTTTGCAATAAATGGTATTGCTTCCGAGTTATACGAATTGCTTAAATAATTTTCAGGTTTATTATGATTACGATTACGGATAGATGTGCCTTGGTATGCATGTTTAAAGCTCTTCACTATATTTCACAATAATATCAACAAAATGCATCATGTCTTGCTTTGTAAGTGATGAATCTTGCAAGACGAGACGGAAGAAATTTGGCTTAGAATTAAGCGGTTGATATGTGATCATCATGCTACCTTCCTTCATCATTCTCTCTTTAACCTTTGGTGCTACTTTATGTAATTCTTGATTAAAGTGATCATCACGTGGAAGATTTCGTAATTTCTTTGGAATATACCAGAAGCAAATGTTTGTGCATTCAGGCTCAGCAATAAGTTCAAAGCCTTCTCGATTCTTTATAAGTTCTGTAAAATATTCAGCACGTTCAAAAATTTGATCGACATGCTTCTCAAATCCTTTTGTTCCCTTTGCACGCCACATGTACCAGAATTTATAGACATCAGCACGTCGTCCACATTGTATGTGCTTATCACCAGTATCATATTTTGTATCATAAAATTTATCTTTCTGGAACAAATATGTGGCATTTGATGAATGACATTCTGATAAAATACCTTCATGACGGCAAAGGAATGTGGAACATTGTTGTGGACATGCCAACATTTTATGGGGATTCCATGTTACTGAGTCCGATCTAGATTTAGCACAAAAAAATAATATATAATATATAACAATATTAATTGATTTATACATTTATATGTGCCAAGCAGGTGTGCAGTTACTTAACAATTGCACATAACGTCATTGAAAGTTGGCATTAAGCACACATTCGATTCTTATGGTCATTAATTGATTTAATAATAATTATTTCAGTTTCAAACTTGAACCTGATTCAAACGTACCTTTCAATGCCTTTTAAAAGTTTCTTGTATTTTTGAGACATAAGAGCACCGCCACCCCATGCAGCATCAACGTGCATCCATAATTTATATTTCTCACACAAGTCTGCAATCTTTTCGAGTGGGTCAAAAGCACCTAACACAGTTGTACCTGAGATCAAAGTTGTGCATCATTAAAATATTTTTTACGAAATTCTTTTCAATAATTACCAGCCGTTGCTGAAACCATGAATGGTAATGCATTTTCTTCTTTTGCACGTAAAATTTCGCTTTCTAAAAAAAATTAAGTCAATGAAATTCCGGTAATTTTGGAAGGTTAAGCTTTGTTCTGTCTTACCTAAATGACTCATGTCCATTTTTCCACACTCATCTGTTCTGATTAAATATACATTATCAGTTCCGATTCCCATAAATGATGCCAACTTTTTCACTGAATAATGAGCGTCAGCTGATGTAAATAAAACCAGTCGCGGCAAGTTGTGTAAGCCTTTAGCCTGTAATAAAATGAATTCATGAATAGTCAATCAAATCTGTCATTAATGTAATGTTCTATGCTACATATTAATTATTATTGCTTGTTGGAATTTAAATTCTTTTGATCATGTCCAAGATCTGTTTGTCATTTTAAAAATTCACAAGATTTGACGAGTGCTAAGCTTCACGTAGTAACTCGATAGAATGAATAATTGTATGTTAGAATTTTAATTGCGTGCTTATGTGGTGCAAAAATTTTATTTAAATCCAAGACATATTTTGGGAAAGGATTAAAAAGTTTTAAGCTAGGGTCTTGAAGAATTTTAGACTGTAGATTTTCAAAGGTACAGGAGAGCATGGGTTCATCAAATATCTATTAGGAGAGTAAATTTCAAAAATTTTGACCTTTTTATGATTGGATCCAATTCAGTGACATAATATTAAATTTTTTAGGATCGGACTCAAAAATTTAAAATCTTAGCTTATAAAATCTTGAGGAATTAGAGTCCCCCTCTCCCCTTTCCTGGCTACATTCCTGATCCAATCGATTCGCGGTTAATCGAAGGACAAATTTTTGACCTTTTGATTGCATCTTGAATTTTATGAATATAACGATAACAAAAAGGTTGAGGCTTATAGCAGAGTTTGCAAAGATCCCCTTCATTTTTGATTTAATGGCAATTTTCAAAAGGAATTCGGAAGTAAATTCCTCTAAATGTAAACTGCTCCACTTTTTCGAATTAACACATTTAAACATAAAAAATATCCCTAATAAATCAACAAAGCACCTGATTAATCAAAATTGCATATAAATAACCCCAAGTCACTAACTATAAAGCTGTCGAGAGTACGATCAAATGTCAATAAACGTGATTTGCAAATCGACGACGTTTCCGATCTTTTTTGAACTTTAATTGACAATTTTATATTTATCGCGATACAATTTCATTAATAAAGGACTGGGGTAATACAGAGACTATTAAGCATGGCGTATAAAATTAAATCAAAGCATTCTCAGCACGTTAATCGATTTTAATTGACTAAATTTTGTCACGTTAATGCTTAGCAACTTTTTTTGTGAGAGACACAACGTCGTCAAGGCTATAAGGAAATTATTAATTCGTCCAATTTCCGCGTTATTTTTTTATACTTTTTCATTTCATTTCTATCAAAACTTAATATAGAATGTGCAGGTAGAAACATCTTTATGCTAAGTCGTGCAACTAGCATGCTTCCGCTTTTGCTTTTTTAAGAAAGAAAAAGTGCGCCTAAAAATAATCACATTGCGGACATCTGCCATTCATTTGTACAAAATACAAGCTCTCGTGTCAGCTTTAGTGATTTTATTTTTGGCAGTGCTTAAAATTCAAAAAACCGCCACATTCATTCATCATTCAGACTTTCAGTTTCATTAATTTTTGGCAGAAATGAATGCTGGGAATTTTCCTTTCTTTCATACCTTTATGTCAGGACATGCATGGTATCGAGCACATGATATAGAATATCCATTAGCTGCAGAGCCACCAGGACAAAAAATTCCATCACCTTCACCATTTTTGTAGCCGACAATTTTTCTCATTTCTTTAAGGATGACTTCTTCCATAAGAACAAAAACTGGAGATACTTCATAGGTATAAACGCTTGGATTAAGGGCATCTGTAATAAGTTGTCCAGCAAATCCGTAAGGATCAACGCATGAAAACAATTGATTTACAAAATAAGGGTGGCCGGTCTTTACAGAATACTTGATTGTGTCGTTAGCTAACTTTAAGAGTGTTTCATCGGAATCAGGATCATCTTTTAAGTCCATATTAAACTTTTTCTGAAGCTCTTCTGGATCTGTCCATTCAAGCACCTTATTCTCACGTTTTGTTCCATCAAAAATTGCCTTATCCAATACATTATCAAATAAAGTACGAAGAAATTTTTCGTGACCCTTGCTTGGCAATGATAACAATCTGTCACTTTCAGCACCAGACATTTTTAAATTTTGCACCGATTTAATTTTATTCACAATTTCACTATCGTAATCGTGTTCTTCATCTTCCGATACACCCGATGAACTGTTGCCACTATTTAGATCCTCATGAATTTGCTTTTCACTGCTATTATTACTTTTGGTCGTCATCATTAATTCTGATTGCTCCTCGTCTGTTATATTATTAAATGGCATTTTCTTAAAAACTTTTTATTTTCTTTTTCTCACGATATTAATATTTATATCTTTTTTTTCACAGGAGTCTATGACTTGGCTGTATGTATCAACATCAAATTTCTATCCACAAATTGAAAGATTCACGTTTTAACAGCGAAACTTATACTAAGCGCATCGCCTAATGACTTTGAAGGAATGAATGGAGGAAATGACTTTTTATTTGAAATAAATCACAAAGTACACAATATGCACCCCCAAAAACGAACAAATGTATATATATATATATAAAAAATAAATTATTTCTAAATTAGCGAACGCGCGCAATTTGCGGAAAACTAAATCCGACGTTGTAAAAATAAGAATATAGACTAAATTTGCTCTTGCAAGCTGCAAATGCTTTTATATCTATGAAGAATAAACTAACACTATATTATGAATATAGTTTTTGTTTTTTGATGTGAAACTAGTTGCGATTTTTTCTTTCTTTCTTAATTACTAATGTCCGATATGCTAGAGCTATGAATCAATGTAGACTACAAATGTTTCTAGCTTGTATGTAATTAAAAAACAAATGTATTAACAGCCGATCAGTCTATTATGAACAAATCTAGACATAACTACTGCTACTGTATAGCTTTAAGAAAAAATAATACTAACAGCGTGGTCTATAACAGTATTAATTGTAAGAAGTAGTTTTACTACCAGTGAAACCATTTGTGTGTAGAGGGGGTTTATTTCGGAAAAAGCCTTGAATGAATCAACACTACAACAAAGTTGAAACTTTTTTGCTATCATGTCCAATTGATTGTTTTGTACAGTGTTGCTGACTCGGTATCTGACTGATCTGTGGGTATGAAATTACTAATTTTCAAATTAGTCTTTGAGATGTATAATTTTTTAGGGTCGTTCTAAGGATATTATTGGGTCTGTTTTTTGCAACAAATCTGTTTGACCAACTTGCCCCATTTTATTAGGTCTTTTAGGGATCTACTCCACTCAATAGATTCAATAGGTTTCATTCCTTTTCAAGTTTAGGGGCGGAAGGGTCCAAGGGGTCCGGATTTATTAGGATTTTTCAAGTCAAAAAGCATTTGTACTCCCTTCCTAACCCCTTTAAAAAATCTCATTACGCCCCTCTTCAATTTTATATATTTGGTCAGAGTTTTAAGGGTAAATTACCTTCAAGACTGATCAAATCCTTTAAACCGCTTCATCCACTTTTTAATCGCAGTTAGCTTTATCAAATAAGATCTAAGTCAACAACACTGAATCTCAAAATTAACACTTTTTTTCGCATAGACAAAATAGTGTTAAGTCAAGGTTACAAACCATGCGACAGCTGATCGATTGTAAATATTCTTTTCAAAACAAAAGCGGTACGCGAAAAAAAAAATAATATCCGTAGTGAAGCACACCTGCTAATTATAGATTTTAATGGTACTTGATAACTATTTTTGAATTAATTAATCAATTAAAAATAAACTATTTCAATTATTTCGGATAGAAAAAAAAATGTTTCGAGGAAATAGTTGATTTTCTAAAGAATTAATGGCTTAATTACTCTAATGCTCAATATTAAGTTGTTAATAAAATAAATTATAAAGCTATAAAACACGCATAGAACATGACTTTCATGTCGTAATTAAATTCTTATAAATATTAATAATTTTATTATAAAAATTTACGTTCGAGATTTTCTGATTTAAATCGGTTAAGGTTCAGTTTAATCCTATTTGGAACATACATTCTGTTTATATTTCAATGACTATTAAAAAATCTTGTTTTAAAAGATAAGTCAGTTATGATGATTGATTGATGAACTTTCACTGATAATTTGAGAGAATGATGATTTAGGATGCGGCAAGATCATCTGATGATCGATACATTGTAAAGTGATTTAAGGCATCATAAATTTTGAATTTTTTCAAAATTAGAATTTACAAAAAAATTGGCAATGAACATTAAAGTCATAAGAAGATTACATTTTTATAGTGACCACTTCCTATATTCATTCATCATCATCTTTTCTAGACATTTCGTGTTCATATTTTATGCATTTTTCATCAGGGGCCGTTCACTTATGATGTCCATCAAAAACTTGGATTTTTAGACCTTCTCCCCCTTTGTCACTAAATCTTCATCCAAAAATTTTATTGTTTAAAACTGTCATACAACCTCAGACTCCCTCGCCTCTTAAAATTCGGGCATCATAAATGAACGATCTCTCACCCAAGCTACGTAGAGCAAAATAAAAATTTATTTGCAGCCGGCCAAATTTATTAATCCATAAATTTTCATAGATTTATTTCCAGAATGCCTAATTGAAAAATTCATAAATTAATGTCACGTTTTAATCAAATTGGGGTTTTTTTACATATTAATTGAGTTCAATACACGTCATTGAAAAATATTCAGGCTGATGAAATATTGGGAATGTATCGTAAAACACTTGTCAGCTCTCATTTTCGTGATAAAGTCTTTCAAGTTGAAATAATGAGAAATTTAGTTCTTTTAATAGTTACTATTATTCTTTTCAATGGTAATTCGATCAAAAACTAATTCAAGAACTTTGTTTTTAAAATTAATTAAGGTCAATTCTTTCATCCTTAGCTGTCCATAATTGCAATGGAAATCAGAAATTGAAAAGTTCTACAGTTTGGAAGTTGGTTAAAAGATTTACAATATATAGAATTCATGACTTAGTGGTTCAGAATGTTAACTGTGCCTCCATAAATTGCAATTCGAAGCAAGCACTGATCGATTATGTCAATGGCTTGGCTGATGACGACAGAAATCATTTAAAACGAGAACATTGTGATTATTTGATTAAGGAAATTATAGAGAAAGATTTTCATCTTTTAACACGTGATGAGTTGTAGCTGTTATGCAGTACAAAGCTTTTTAGTGATTTAAAAATATTTGAAATTGTTGAACGAGAAAAACATTTGTAAGGTTCTTAAAGCTGAAAAAATTCTTTTTCGCAAAACTGCATCGATTTTCAGTGCTTATGCACTATAGCTATATGTATGCATTGTATCTGTGCTATATACTGCATATTATGTATTCTTTGCTAATAAAAATAACTTTATGACTGGACATTTTAAATTGGCGTTTTCTTTGATCCAGTATGTAGCTTGAATAATTGTTCCTCATAATCTTTATCATTACAAGGACATTAAACAGATTGAACATTATTCTAGAACATTAGTGATAAATTTACATAAAATGTTCAGAGAAAAGTATTATTGGTGATCTGTCAATTATATTTCCATACAATTATACTCCAATATCGATTTGCGAATGGAGGCTTTTAAGATCAATGGTTCGATTCCTAATTAAGATTATTACACAAAAGTTTCATCTTATAAGACTGAAAATGATATTAAACTTTTTGGTGTTGTTAGAATATGATAAAATTGATTCTATAACTTCAAGCTTGTATTACTTTTGGAGATTTCTTAGAGATTTCCTCTAAGTATGACCATCCTTTAACATCATCCTGAAATAAATCAAGTAAATCCAATCACAAAACATTTTTTTTTTGTAATTTTTTACTTTATTTTCTTCAAGATGCAAATCGCAAAGATTTTATCGTTTTCGCTCTCTGAAATCCCTAGGTTGAGAATTTTCATGATACAATATGTATGTCGTGTTACTTTCTATAATATTCTTATGCTCATTTTCTTCCCTTTCGTGTGTGTTTTTTGAATACATTTTTTTTTTTTATTTAAAGTTTAAATTTTTTTTTATAATAAGTGTTTTTGTTGGAAATTAAGGGGTTGGTTGGGCTGTAATAATCCATTATTTACCGCTTACATTTTGAAAGATTTTTTTTTTTTAGAAGATGTCATTGAATCTTGTTGTGTTCATTCAATTTTTCGGGTTGCTCATTATTATTTCTTAATCAACTATTATGACAAAAACAAGAAAAAATTTAGATAAATTTTTAAGGTATGCACACTATGCACGGATTAATTTAACCGCTGTATGTCGCAAGGAAGCTTGTGACGATTTGTTTAAGCTTAGCATCAACTTCATCACTGATCTTTCCTTCTGATGCAATCTGAGCTAATAATGCCTTCTCGTTTGTCTTAACATGAGCCAAGAATTCCTTTTCGAATGATGTAATCTTTGATGGTTCCATCTTATCTAAATGTCCACGGACACCACAATAGATGACTGCAACTTGTTCCTCAATGGCCATTGGAACGTATTGACCTTGTTTCAATAATTCAGTCAAACGGACACCACGATTCAAGAGTTGTTGGGTGGCAGCATCAAGATCTGAACCGAATTGAGCGAAGGCAGCGACTTCACGATATTGGGCAAGTTCCAATTTCATTGAACCAGCAACCTGTTAATATTCCACATAAATATAGATACACTGACTTAAATATCGCAAGTGCTTAAAAAAATTACCTGTTTCATGGCTCTTGTTTGGGCAGCTGAACCGACACGTGATACAGACAAACCGACGTTAATAGCTGGACGAATACCTTTGTAGAACAATTCAGTTTCCAAGAAGATTTGACCGTCAGTAATTGAGATGACATTGGTTGGAATGTAAGCTGATACATCACCAGCTTGTGTTTCAATGACTGGTAAGGCAGTTAATGAGCCACCACCATGAGCTGGTGACATTTTGGCTGCACGTTCCAACAAACGACTGTGCAAGTAGAAGACATCACCAGGATAAGCTTCACGACCTGGTGGACGACGCAACAACAATGACATTTGACGGTAAGCGACAGCTTGTTTTGACAAGTCATCATAGATGATAAGAGCGTGCTTTCCATTGTCACGGAAATATTCACCCATAGCGCAGCCAGAGTATGGTGCCAAATATTGCAATGGAGCAGCATCGGAAGCTGTAGCTGAGACAATGATAGTATAATCCATAGCACCAGCATCAGTCAAACGCTTTACAATTTGGGCGACTGTTGAACGCTTCTGACCGATAGCGACGTAAATACAGTACAATTTCTTTGACTCATCTTGTCCATCATTGAAACGCTTTTGGTTGATGATTGTATCAATGGCCAAAGCTGTTTTTCTGTACACAGAAAAATTAAAACATAACATAAATTGTTTAATTAAATAAAAAGAAATTAAGGATATATACCCAGTCTGTCTGTCTCCGATGATCAATTCACGTTGACCACGACCAATTGGTACCAATGAATCGACGGCTTTAATACCTGTTTGCATAGGTTCGCGTACAGATACTCTAGGAATGATACCTGGAGCCTTAATTCCAACACGAAGACGTCCCTTTGTCTTGATTTCACCACGTCCATCAATTGCATTACCTAAGGCATCAACAACACGTCCCAAAATTTCATCACCGACTGGAACATCAACAATAGCTCCTGTACGCTTGACAATATCACCTTCACGAATGAGCTTGTCATTACCGAAGACGACAACACCAACATTATCAGGTTCCAAGTTAAGAGCCATACCCTAATTACAAAAGAAATAAGGAAAGAAAGGATGTGAAAAAAAAGTTACAGAAAAATATTACATAAATCAATTATTCAATTTGGAAGTGATTTTTTATACCTTTAAACCGGATGAAAATTCAACCATCTCATCGGCTTGAATGTTCTTTAATCCATAGACACGAGCAATACCGTCACCAATGCTCAAGACACGTCCAGTTTCTTCTAAATCGGCTTTTGGTGCAGCACCCATGATACGTTCTTCGAGGATTGAGCTGATTTCAGCTCCTTTTTTTGGTGCTGAGACATGAATTTTACGTGAAGCGATTTGTGTGGCTGGAACAACAACACGAGCAACCTATTTTTCATGATAAAATGCAAGAGAAAATTGGAAAAATTGAAAAAGTTAACCTTCAATTGATTATATAAGGCATAGCCCCATGTCTCCTCCTCCAATTTTTTTTTTCTTTCTATCGTCCATAATGATTTTCTTGTCGGGATTTTTTTATGTTCATTTTTTGTATAATTTCTACAATTTAATCATTCTAAAATGTTTAATTCTCTTTCTAATTATATATTAAATGTATTTTAATTATTGCCAGACAATAAAATCAAGTATTTTCAGTGAAAATGTTAAATAATTGTTATGCAATTTTTCCATCTCACCAAGATAGCGAGTTTGATGAAAAATTGTTAAAATTAATTAATTTAACATACCTGTTGTGCTGATCTTGGGAGGTTACGGGCTACGGAAGCAGCCAAACGTGCAGATAACATCGACATCTCGGATTATTACTCTAATTATATCGAGAAATTAAATTTTTCTGCCTGATACTTCGCGACGAGAGTTTCGATGTGACTGCTTGCTTCGATATGAATGAAGTATGCTGCGAATAATTCGAATCCGATTGATTTAAATTTTCATTAACCGTTTAGTTTAGATCGTCAACTTTTCATTATTTATTGATTATTTTTGCTATACTATGACTATATTTAAGCATAAATGATGCACATTTTTATAAAAAATATTCAAATGATTAAAGTAATCATCTAATTATGTTATTTTGATTATTTTTAAAAACATCAACGGTCAAAAAATATTTAAAATTTTTACCGCTCAAAAATAATCAAATAGTAATATAATTCCACAGACTTAATTCCTGTTTTTCTCAACATCCTCACTATATTCATCATTTATCCGATTCCTGTTTAAACATGTTACAAAAACTTGTCATCTTTAACAGAAACATTCAAGAGTTTCATTGTTAAATTTTAGTTTTAGAGAGAAATCGAAATTTTTCTGTTTTAATTGATGGATCACTAATCTAGTTTTGGAACACGTTAAGAAAGTTCTGTTGTTATTATTACAAAATTAAAAAAAAAGATTAAAACAATGATTAAGCCTTGCATTAGATGTAAAAACCAAAAAGATGACAAAGATCTGAGAGATATTCGCGGAAATGAAGAAGCTGAAGGATATATGATAGCTCGATTCCCAGAAGTCTTGCAAATTCCAGAAAATACTGTAAGTTTTAACAAATTTTTCAATTAAATTCCAATATTAACAACATTTTAATCAAATTTTTAGCCAATTGATGTTTGTGTCAATTGTTTGAGGGAATTAACTGCTGGAAACAACAACGTTCACGGATTTAGTCAATCACTTCCAAAATCCAGAAATTTTTCATCGATAAGAGATTCTGAAGACGTCGGAAGTCAGAGTATTGGAAGTATAATAGATGCTCCATTAAGTTCATCAGTAGACAAAAATGTTAATAAACATGCATCGCTAGATCTTGAAAAGCTTCGCAAACCTGGAGAAATTGAAAGGCTTGTGCCAAATAATGAGAATGTACAAAAAAATATGAGAGATCTACTTTCCAAGGCAATGCCAGCAGCTGCAAAGAAACGTAAACTTCAAGAAATGCTTGATAATAATTTACCAAATGAAAGAGATGGACAGCGTAGCAGTTCCAATTCACAGTCGCAGACTGTCATCGAGGTGCCAAAATCTCTTCCAAATTATCGACAGCAATTTTTTGAAAGTTATGCATATAGACCAAAGAGACTTCAAAGATCATATCGATCAAATCCTACATCATTTAATAATTCAAATGGATCAACATCAATTCCTTCATCAAATTCACAAAATGGTCCTTTAACTGTAAGTTCGGAAGCAATAATAGCACCATCACTTGAAATTACTGTTCCACCTGCAAGTCCAGTTATCAGGAATATAGAAGAAATTCAGACTCTTTCACAACAAGTACCATCACAACCTGCTCTCGTTCCATTATATGACAATGATTCGGACAGTGATCGAGTAAGAAATGCCAGTTTAAATAGTAGTATTGAGTCAGGTCGAGGGTCATTAAGACGATCATCAAGAAACTCATCGAGAAGACCATCAAATAGTTCAGTTAGTGATGATGGACAGCAAGTAAGACGAGGTGCTGATAGAACAGCACAAACACGACAAAATGATGGTGTTGATCATTCAAATTTAGCGGCACCAAGACGAGTTAATTTAATTGTTCCAATGCCTACTTCATCGCGTCCAAATTCTAAAGTTATTAATGGTGGCTAGTTCTACATAAGATTTGAATTTTTATTTGTTAAATTAATTTAAAGTTTAATAAGTTTAGCTGCCATTTTTATGCCAAAATCACTACTGCATTCATGCTACTTAGGGGCCGTTCACTTAGTACGTTCGCTTTTTGGTAGGAGGGAGGATCTAGGATTTTGTAACAGATCAAACAAAATAAAAGAATTTTCACATAAAAAGCGTTACGAGGGGGGATGGGGGTCTAAAAATTAATTTTTTTATATAACGTCCTAAGTGAACGGTCCCTTATTATTTTTCAAAAAAAACCCCTAAAAATTCCAATTTTGTAACGAAAAAAAAAATTCAAATTTCTTAACGGTTTTCATATTTTCAAATTCATAGCTTTTAGCGGTTTTTCATATTTTCAAATTTCAGTTATTTCTTTAAATTCAAATTTTTTAACGGTTATTTTTTGCAAATTTTTAACGGATTTTTGGAATTCAACTATTATTATTTAAATAAAAATTTTTGGTAAATTGATTTTTTCATATTTTTTTTTTTGTCTCTTTATTGTTCTCTTATCATTTAAAACTTTTTTCATTCTCATTCTTATAATATTAAGCAAAAAAATAAAGGAAATTTAATAAAATTAATATTCATTTTTTGTATCGAAAAAAAAAAACTAGGTTCTTTAAAAAACTTAAAAAGGATCAAAGGAGAAAAAAAAAAATAAAAATATTCTCTTCATTCATACTTAATAATTAGGTAATTCTAAAATTAATTAAACTTTTCATTTAAATCTTATTTGCTTTTTTTTGTTGTTGTTGTAGAAAAAGGGTAGAATTTACATTGGATAATTCGAATGCGGATGATGATTCAGATTGTTTGGTGAATAGTCCGGTTGGGGTGATGACATTTGTTGCTGTTGTTGATGATTTATGTACGGATCGGGTACTTGTGGATAATAATAATAATTACTACCATTATACATTGATGGATCTCCTGGATTTTGATGTGTTTGGAGATGAGTTGTAGGTGGTGGTGGTTGTTGTTGTTGTTGATTAAGGCAATTGTAATCAGTTTTATAATTATTATATGTATTATTGTACATTCCATGCTGTTGATTTGGATCGTAATAATTCGACCAATCTGTCGCGGGTTGCATGTGGTGATACTGGTTGTAATCCCATGCTTGTTGTTGATTCTGAGGAGTTAAGAGATGTATTAGAATATTTGTTGATATAATTTAAGATTAGAGTCACTAGAGATTATAAATTTAGGTGACTTAAACTAAGTACAGCGGATTTAGGCAATTAATCCGATGAGATTCAAGCCAGGGTGTGGAACTGATCAAATTGATCAAAAATGATCAAAAAATGATGAATTGATTTTTGATCATTTTTGATCAATTTGATCAGTTCCACATCCTTGAATTCAAGTAAATCTAATGAGATTTGTGTAAATCCAGCTAAATTTACGTAAATCCACCAGATTTAATTTTAATTTAACTGAATTCAAATTAATCCATAAGATTTAAGCTAAATCCATAAGATTAAGATTAAAATCTCTCAAAATTAAGTTAAATCCACCAAATTTAATTTTGTAACGCTCATTTTTCAATTTTCGTAGTCAGAAATTTTTTAAGGGGGTTTTGAAATTTTTTTGCATGGAACGAAAAATTTAGGGGGGTTTAGAAATTTTTTTCCCGAAAAGCCCTAGTAAATTGAAGAAATTTCCCAAAAAGAAGGGGGGTTAAAACCCCCAAAACTCCCCCTGGCTACGCCCCTGATTAGGATTAATTTTTGATCCCACAATTTAAATTTTAAGCATGTCAAGCATTTAACCATGCAATCTACAAATCCACATCAAATTAAGGATACTCACCCATGAATCATATGACACTTGTTGAGCTGCTGGATTTTGAATTTCATATTTATTCGCATATTGTTGTTCATTTACAGCATAATGAACATATTGACCATTATTGACAGTATTATTCATTGGCGGTGCTACATAATTCTTTGATGTATCCATCATTTCATTTCCATAATTTAAATGTGTTTGGTGATGTGCTGCTTGCGGACTATTATGTCCTGTGTTATGTTGTTGAGGTGACATTTGATGATGTGTTGTTGGCTGTGCTTGTGGCTGCTGATTATTCCATATACTTTGTTGTTGTTGTTGTTGCGGAATGATATTCTGTGCTGTTATATTGCTTATATCTTGTGAAATTGTATGTTGAGATTGATGAGTGGATGTTTGCTGTTGTATGGCTTGTTGATAATTAAAATTATTATTACTTGCGATAGTATTATTATTATTAATAGGTGACATATTATTATTATTATTAGCACTTGGAAGGTTTAGATTGCCATTAATTTCGGGCGTTGGTGGCGTTTCAGCTGACGATGATGTCGTAGCTGTACTTGTATTTGAATTTTCATGTTTCATTTGATTATGTCGTGCTTGATGCCATGAGCGTTTATATTTTTTCTGACAATGATCGCAATTATACATTCGAACTTCATCTGGATTGCCATTTTTACCCTAAATTAAATGAAAATTATTTTTATTTATAAATCAATTGAAAATAATTTTTTAATTTATAGTCACACACTTACCATATGAACTTCCTTCTCATGTCGTGTAAGACGATTTTTTGCTTTGAATGGTTTCTTGCATGTCTGGCACTCAAATTCTCTCTAAAAAAATTATATTTTAGTTGGCATGACAACCGTCTAATATGCAAAAAATTTCACAATTTACCTCAACTTCGTGAACTGTTTTTATGTGTTGCTTAAGGTTTGGTGCACTCGAAAAGACATTGTTGCATGTTTCACAACGATGCGTCTTTGTATTATCATTCTGGTGCATTTTTTTGATATGCGAGTCTAGATTAGGCTTTGAGGCGAACACTTTCGAGCAGGATGTACATGGAAATGTTTCGTCTGTGAATGGAATATGTTATTTAGTGAGATTTTGCTTAATTTTAGTTTAAATTTGAGGATTAAGGATTAAGATTGAGGATTAAGGTTTAAATTCGAGGATTAAAGGTTAAATACTGGGGGACCTCGATTTGAGTAACTTCGATTTGAGTAATTTCGATTTGAGTAACTAAAGTGCTCCCATACAAAAATTCAAATTTTCTTTTTTTAACGGTCATTTTCCATACATTTCGATTTGAGTAAATTCGATTTGAGTAGATTTTTTCCGGAACCAAACAATTACTCAAATCGAGGTCCCCCAGTATTGAGAATTAATAATTAAATCCCATGATTTATGTCTAAATTCTAAGGTAAATAATTAAATCTAAGACTTAAGGATTAAATCATAAGATTAAAGCTTAAATCCATGATTTTAGAGTTGAATCGTGAAATTAAAGCCTGATTCCATGGATTAATTGTTAAATCGCGAGATTAAACCTCAAATCCACAGATTAAACCTCAAATCCACAGATTCAAACCTTAATCTCAAGTTTAAAATAAATCCATCGTTTTAAAACCCCAAACCCTCAAAAATTCCTATCCACTGTCCAAAACCGAACAAGTTCCATACACAAACTCACCAGTTCTTCTGTGTAGACGACGAATATGTTGTGATAGAAGTAGATTAGACAGAAATTCAGACCCACAAATCTCACAAAGAAATTTCTCATTCACATGTCCCGAATCCTGTTGATGCTTATAGAATAATTTCCAGTTTGTGAAGGATGACTGGCACGTTTTACACTTATATTTATTATCTTTCTCCTTTGTAACAACCGGCGTGTCCTTATCTTCCGGTTTTTTCTCTAAATGTGATTTTTCATGTTCATTAAATTGCTGGTTCCTCAAAAATGAATCGCCGCATACTTTACATACAAAGCTAAAAAATTAAATAGGAATATGGTAAGTAGAATGTCAAGGAATTATGAAATTTAAAGGAATTAACATACGGTCTTAAATCAACATGCTTTAAATTATGTTCATAAATATTTTGAACGGATGAGCCGCGATTTTCTCCACAATGTACACAATGCTCTGGGTGAGTTTTGTGATGAGTAAAAAGAGATGTCTTCTTGCTGTATCTGTAAATATATAAACATGGACATGAAATTAGAAGTCGACATTTTATTTAATTCTTAAATAAATAAAATATGTAGCTTTAAATGTATTTTTCTTAAAGCAAACAAAAGATCCAGTAGTAGAAGGAAAGAAATATGAATAAAAAAAAGCTGAAGGTCATGCAAAATGATGGCAATTGGGGGGGAAATAGAAGCGTAAATATTAAAAACTTACGTTTTTCCACAAACGAGACATTTATAAGTTGGTTTAGGTTTATCAGGCTTTGATGTCTGCTTTGGTACATCCTCTGTCGTTTTTATTTTCTCGTCCGCTTTTATTGGCTGCTCTATTGTTTGGATGTTTGGATTTTCTTGCTGTGAATCCATTTTTCAAAAAAAAAAATTCTCTCTTTTATTTCTTTTTTGTCAACCTTTTTTCTCCTTTTTCTTTTAGAAAAAACACTAAATCAACAATGTTAAGGCATAATTTCACTGGTTGTGAACGAATTTAATCACTTTTGGTTGCTGATAATTAACGAGTTTAACTCGAATTATGATTTTTGATTAAAATGATTTGAAAATATGAATTTTTTCTTTTATTGCACTGAGTTAGCTGATGGGGTGTATTTGGATGGTAGGTCATGTCTTGTTGTGCAATTTTTTTATGTTTATTCTTTTCTGTTGTGCTCTTAATTCCTTGATTCATGTGATTTTAAGAGAATAAGAAAATAACGGTCGTTTTTTGAAAGTTAACTTATTTTTGGAATTTAAATTTTATGCTAAAAATTCCCGCGAAAATTCAAATTTTTAAAAAGTTACCGTTATTTTTCCGTTAAATTTTTCTAATTATTTTTCGACTCATTTTCTCAACTTTAAACTATTCCATTAATTAATCTACTTAAAAGTATGACTCATAAGTACGTAAACTGTAGATTTTCCATAGGGTTGAGTCCGATATTGCAGTATAAGTTTGTTCAGTAATTCATTTCATTTTATTCTATTTTAACAACATTGAAAATTGAAAAAAAAAAATTATTATTAAAATCAGCATAATTAGTCAATCTAAAAATGCTGGCTGATAATAATTTAGAAGAAGTGATCGAGGACACTGAAATGGACATGAGAAAGGAAATCTACGAGTGGAAAGACATAACAACTGAATTTTTCGATTCTGTAAGTAAAATTTTTATGAAAAATATTTTTCATCCTTTTTTAAATCACTGGATCTGTTAAATGTAGGTGGAAGAGCTTGAATTAGGTGAACTTCTTCATCATGAGATGTTTGGATTATTTGAAGCAATGTCAGCTATTGAAATGATGGATAAAAAAATGGACATTGGAATGATTGATGAAAAGGAAAAGGCTCCATTGACTTTTGAAGTAGCTGTTAAGGTAAGCTTCAATTAAGCTACTAAACTGGATACAAATAAAGTTATTGTCATTGTTACAGACCGGTCAATTGAAGCTGGACGATTTACAATGTGACGAGCTTATTGGAATTTTTGATTCGCTATTTGCATGTCTAGTCTCATGGCTTGAAGGGCATTCGCCTGCTCAAACTGTCTTTACTTGCCTGTATCTTCATGATACATCAGTCATTAGAGATAAATATCTTTTGTACTTCTGTAATGGAATTTTAAAGCTTACTGGAATTATCAGAAAGTTCATTACTAGGTAAATTTATTAATCAGTTCCTTTATATCATAAAAATTAATACCAATTTAATTCTATAGCGCACGAGTGTACGAGGAAGAAGACTTTCAACCAGCAATCTACAATTTTAATCTATGCAGTGAATTAAGTGACCAAAAAGTTGTAGCAATGATGAAAGAGGCAGAAAATGACATACAGAAGAAAATCAAGTCGACTGATCCAGCAGATGAGTCTTATGAGAATCTTATGGCAGTATTTAATCGAATGAAATTTACTAGATTACTTTTACAATGTCTTTTGTTGCTGTATCCAACAAGATCATTTTCACCGAATGAAATGGAAATGTCAGAAATTTCAAAGCTACTGACCAATGCTGTTGAGTTAGTTCCGTTGATTAAGAAGACAATTTGTAAAGGAACTAAACCGGATGATGAAAGTGAGTTTGAGAATGTTTTGGAATCTTTTTGGATTTAAATTTAAGGATTAAATAAAATTTAATCCTAGGATTTATTCTTAAATCGTGAGATTTGTTTTTAATCTCGAGATTTCGCTTAAATCCTGAGATTCATTTTTAAATCTTGAGATTTAAAAATGAATCTTCAGATTTATTTTTAAATCTTAAGATTTATTTTTAAATCTTTAGAAATTCCTTAAAAAAAATCAATAAAAATTGCCATTTCCAGATGATACACCGAATGTAATGGGATTCTCTCCAATGGTAAATCAGAGATTATTACCACCAACGTTTCCACGCTATACAAAGATTAAAGAGCGAACAGGAACATACAATTATTTAGAAATTCTTACACAAAATCTTAAGCATGCATGCAAAATCATAAATTGCACAAACTACCAAACTGCATTAAACTTTTTCATGGAATTTAGTAAAAAGTCTGGCTCATGTTTATTATCGAGAAGTGTTTTACAAGTTTTATATTTGCCCGCACCAAGTAAAGTATTTGGTGCAACGAACCTTACAGACGTATTGAAAGATTCTTTAAAAGCTTTCATAGCGCCTGCAGTGTTAATGCCGAAAAATCCATTGTTTAATAATCCTCAGGTAATGCAACAATAGATATATTTTGCAATATCTTAACATGATTCTCATCTTTAATAATAACAGGCTAAAGAATGTGTTGATTCATTCTTCTTCTACAATGAACATACGTTCGTTATGTTCCTTGAAATTTGTGGTTTTAATCGTGCCCGACAACGTGATAAGATTGCAAGGCTTTTGGATAATTTTGCAAGCTTGCAAGATGAGGTAATGTTATGAAATATTTATTTACGGATATATAGCATGAATGAATGAAAAACAAAAACGAAAAACAGGAAGATTATAAACAAAATACATACATTTATTTTGTCTAGGCCGAACGTGTTGATACATTTTTGGATAAGCAACTTAATGGTGAATCTTCAGTGGGACGACATGTTACAAGCTTTGGAACATGGGTTTTATACTATTGTCTTCGTGCAATGTCATTATTTTTATTATCCGGTTTGGAATTGGAGCTATATAGTGTGCATGAATATTTGTATGTGTTTTGGTGAGTTGTCCTTGCGCGTCAATTGGTTGGATCTATTTTTATTTTATGGCTAAAGGATAGAAGATTTTTAACTGAAAATTAAATTTTGTCAGTTATTTTTTGAATTTAAATATTTTTAACGATTATTTTTAAATTCAAAAAATCTTAACGGTCATTTTTTGAATTTTTAATATTTTTTGCCGTTAATTTTTAAACAATTTTTGAATTCAAACATTTCTAAAGATCATTTTTAAATTTAAATATTTTTAACGGTCATTTTTGAAATTTAAACATTTTTACCTGTCATTTTTTAATTCAAATATTTTTATTTAGCAATAATTTTTGATTTTTGAATTTGAATATTTTTTGACTGTTATATTTTCAATTCAAAATTTTTAAAGCGATTTTTTAAATCAAACATTTTTAAAAGTTCCTGAAAATGTTCATCCATTCAACACAAGTGACCACATCTATAACAACAATTATTATTTTTATCTTTTCCCTAAAAGGTACTTGTATGAATTTCTATTCGGTTGGATTGTGTCGGCACTTACACGTGCTGATTCCTTTTTACTCGAACAAGAGTGCATAAGTGAACAATTCAAGAATTTATCGAAAGGACAAAAGAAATCGAAATTGAAGAAAAAGAAGATGAAACCATATGGACGTGAATTAATGTTTACACAGGCATTACAAAATGTTTGCGGTGGTTATTATAAAGCACTTGCAGGATTTCATAAAGCAAACAGAATACCGCAACCACTTGCTGAGTTTGATCTTGAACAAATACGTTATGAGCATCGTTTCGCACCGTTTGCTGAATTATCGACTCCACCTGCGATTGGATATAATGATTTTTGTGCACAAAAGTGGGCGCTACTTAAATTATCGCAAGAGGAATTGTTCTTGTC
The DNA here is from genome assembly GCA_026123125.1 of Chironomus striatipennis. NCBI lineage: Eukaryota > Metazoa > Arthropoda > Insecta > Diptera > Chironomidae > Chironomus > Chironomus striatipennis. The sequence continues at coordinate 38,050,178 of CM047393.1, forward strand.
GGCTGCAAAACATTTTCATCAAGCTAGAACAATTTTGGAACACATTTCAAATCTTGACGCTGAAGTAAGTTCCAATATTGTTTTTTGTTTCATTTTTAATTAAACAAATTTAATCTCTCATTTCATGCTGACTACCATGACTAAATATCATAAAATTTAATTTCCTCTTTTTTATTGCTCTTTCGTACAGATGACAGACATCCTCAAAATTGCTAAAATTAATTTTGTCGTAATGAATTTGCTTGCAAATGGACACAAAAAGGACTCAACAGTTCCACCAGAATTTGATTTTTCAACACATAAATGTTTTCCTATAATTAAGCAACAATGAATTAATTAGTCAGTCACTCTCTTCAGTTTTTAGAATATTTAGCAACTGAAATAAATTTAATGGATGAAATGAAAATAATAATAATATTTGTGATGATAATTAAATTTGTAATTGAGTTATTTTCAGATTTTTAATGGTTAGGGATGATTTATTGTGCAATTTTCATCTTAAATGCTCCAAATCATTATTAACGGACGTTTAAAATTTGAATTTTATTTGAAATTATATCTAGTTGAATACCCCTTTTTCAATTTTATCTGCCCCTTCTCAATTTAGTCTGTTTTCAATTTTTAATCAATAAACATCATTTTTATTTACGAAAGACAACAAAATTATTAGAACTAACAAGGAACAATCTAGTTCCATGACTTACAACAATACCACACTTAAATAATTTAAGAATTGACAGCCAATCATCACATTAAACATTCCAAAAAAAACTACACACAAAATTCCCAAGAAATTGCGTGACTATTAAGCAGTAAATCGAGTTATAAAGGACATAAAACTAGAACGATAATAGACATGCAAGCAACACTTAGAATTAACTATAAATGTCCAGTCATAAGAAGTGTTTTTGAGTACATATTAGAATTCATTGACTGCCCTCAAAGAATCAACAGATTTCCACCATAATCGCTAGTTAAGCCTCACCTCAGTTGAATCAACAATTCATAAATTTTAATTCCTCTAAAATCCTCTTAAATTTTTTTTCTTTTTTCTCCATTTACGGCACTGACTTGGCATGAAAAAAATTACTTCGAATTTCAATTGAATTTCTTTTTAATAATCTCTCACCCTCACTCTTGAAAAAAATAATATGAAGGAAAAACCTGTAGAGTAGGTAAAGTAAACACCTGTTAAGGAAAGTAGTTGATGATGATTAATTATTCAAAAAAAAAAAAAAGAATTCTTTTAATTGTTTTACGCTCATTTTTCCTCATTTCATTTTCTTCTTTTTATGCTTTTTCTGTTAATTGCCATTAGTGTTGGCACCACGCCTCAATCGGCAAGTCATAAAGAAACTGAAAGTTTGAAAGCCTCTATAGAAAGTAAAAGCATTGAATGATGTAAAATGAACTCAGAGGGGAGTTTGGATGGGGGATAAATGGAATAATTTGTGAATATTTCAAGACGTCTTTAAAGGACGTCAAGTGAGGATGCATGAAATTAGAAATTCACAGATTTTGATGCAAAAACTTTTTCGAGAAAGTAAGGTTAAGAAAAGTTAGGAATTTTTCTTGATGTAGATTTTATGGTATATTGTTCTTTGGTGCCTAGACAATTTTTTCTTGAGATCAAAAATCTCAATTTAGCGTTTTTGGTCTTTCTAGTCAGACTCTGAAAAGTTTCCAATTAGGAACCAATCATTGAATTTGTCAGAAAAAAACAATAAAACCAATTCAAAACACAAAACTCCTGCTTTGAAAAGCTCATAACTTTCATATCTTTCCAGCAATCCTTGAATGCATCTCTATCACTATAGAAAGCCATCCTTCCATCAAACAATGCATTCAACTAGTAATTATCTTTGAAATTTTTCACATCAACAGCTCTCCATTGTTCTCTTCAAGTGCTTAAAAAGTACTAGAGATTTTTTCACTGCATATTTTTAAAAGTGTTATGATATCGACTTTTGTGGGAAAAAACCACAATTTAAGAAGGAATAGAGGTGTTGTTAAATATCTTCAGTCTTCACAAATACTTTCGTGTCTCAAGGAATGTATTAGAGCTAAGGAAGCCAAACATTTTCAAACCAAATAAACATAACCTAAAAATATGAGCTACAATTTCTGCAGTTTTTTACAAAAGGTTCGACTGACGTGAATTTATTTCAATTTAATTAATTGAGGTGACAGAAAATAATTAATATGTAGCCGTAACATTCACGATTTCCAAATAACTTTTAAGTAATTAAAATGATTTCAATTTTTACGACACAGTAAAAATCATATAAATTCTCATCCAATGACGTTGTACTTATACTCATACTCACAAGTGCATCCGTGCGAAGGATGACACAATCCAAATGATAGCGTAATAGTAATAAAAAAAAAAATATGTGACGGCCACGAAGGTGCAATTATGAAATGAAGGTAAAAAAAATTCCATGAGAACGGAGTGAAGGAAACTAAAAAAGTGATTTCAGTGGCTTAAATATTAATAATTTTTTTGTTCCTGCAATGATGACATAGAAAATTGCCATGAGGGCATAACGGCACGACACCACAACGACGAAAAGAAAATGATGATGACATTCTAGATTGCATTTGATTCATATTTTATGCCACATAGCAATCTCATATCGCTTCTTTTTCTTTCCACTTTACCACCAGTGGCGATGCGATTTAAACTTTTATGCAATTTAAATCTCATTCCGGGAGATTTCGTTTTAAAAATAAATATGAAGGAAGAAAAAAAATAACATCTGGAAAAGTGTGAATTCAACAGAAATTGATGGGATTGCTGAATGCGACTGTTGTTTGTATTTATTCCTAGCAGATGTCTTGTTTCTTTCAATCGAGCAATGTCAGATACACTTAGCAGCTTTATATTCAAATTGCTAAGTATTTTCTCAAAATCGGTATATAAAGGATGCTCCTTTGATTAACAGACGTGTGCTATTCAGGTAGAATAAATTAAGTTAGGATCAAAACTTGATTCTCAAAGGAGCTTATTATTTAAAATCTAGTAGTTTGTCGGTTTTCCCGCTACTTTTCAATCAATGTTAGAATCAATGCAATAAATTATGACCGGAGACCACCGAATGCATGAAAAAAAATGCGAATCACTACCCCATCATATTCTAACAACTGTATACAACATTAAAGCCCTAACTACAAAAAGTCACAAACATCATATTTATTTATCAATAATGAAACTGTCAACCCACAAGATTGGCATTGAATTCTCTCGTACACAACAAGAAAAAAAAAGAAACTGCCATATTAGACGGCTTTGATAACATCTTAGGCTTCACATTTCATGGCTTTTAAAGGATTTTATTTTTTTTTCTCTTCTTTTCAAACCCCTCACAAAAGCCTTTAAAATCATAAAAGATCCAGATATTGTTGTTGTACTTGAATCTGAATATATATGTATCATATTTTTAAATTGCAAAAAAGGAATCAACGTACATGTACATACATACATCTATAAAACATTCATTTATATGGTATATATGCAAGCGATAAGGGAATTCTATAAGGTGGAAAATTATATGGAAAATGAATAAAAGAAAGAAATCCTGAAATGAAATAAGCTTAAGGCATTCCAATAGAGTTGTAGATTTCTTTATGTTTCATTCTCCTATTCAAATAGCTTTTTATTTTTCTGTTCTGTATATATCTGTGTATCATTATTATTATTATTATGGCGTAGTGAAAAACATTACGCCTTTAGCATTTTTCATGCTTATCACAAGATGCTTTTTGACGAGAATCTAAAGTTGCCAATTTCCACTTCAAATGCTTCCTTTTCTCGTGTATTTTTCATTTGCTATTTTCATTCATTCTGTTATGATAAAATGGAAAACAGCAGTTAAAGAAACATCAACAAGAAATGAAAATAAATAAATAAAAAGCTACAAAGAAAGGAAACAAAAAAATCGAGAAAATAAATTTAGGACATTGTTGCATTGATAGAAGCTTACATTTATAAAGGCAACAAATCAAAGCCTGTAGCGAATGATAAATATAAAGAAGAGAAAATTCGTTGAAATGGAATGACATTCCTGCTGAATAAATAATTCATATATGGATAGATTTTCGTCGATATAAACTGAATCAATTTCGTAAATGTTTTTATTCATACATTTCGTCAACCTATGAGCTTATCAACCTATTGCAATTGGAAATAAATCTCTGATGGAATTGAAATTAGTATTGAAGATGGTAGGGTGTTGAATTACAAATGATATTTGCGCATTTTGAAAATTTTATTGATTTTTTTAAGGTTAAAAAAGAGTTTTTATTGATTTGCTAATAATGTTTTGTTATTAGATGAAGATTCAATATTTTTTTTGTGATAAAAGTGAATAAAAGAGAAAATTGATCATAATTGGCATTGAAATTATAAAAGAGTTCAGTTGAAATCTTGAAATTGTAAAATATAAACATTGAAATTATATTTTTTTGCAATTTAGTCTATTTGTAATTGGAAAAGCGATTGTTTTTATTTGATAATTGTATTGTGATCTTGTTGAAAGCAATTAAAGCAGTGTACGTAAGGTAAATAGCAGTAATTAAAACGAAAAAAGCTTAATAAATATTTCACACGAGGGGTAAGTTACTATTCACAATAAAAATATAATTTAAAATCAAAATGATGGTTATTATTTGTCAAAAGAGTTTAATGCTAAAAACCCCCAATTTCGACTAATTAACTGCTGATAAAAATATTTTGACATGTTTGAAACTGTAAAGCGAATATATAGCTGAGAATTTATGATTTCTTCCTCAAACAAACAAAATACACGTGGAGTTGTGACTACATAATAAAAAGCAAGGAAAAGAAGAACTACATAAGATGAGGGTTAGAATACCTAGATTCACTAGAGCAAGGAAAATAACATGTAGCATTGTATAGAAGGTAATAAAAAATTAATTTGGCAATAATCACAGTAATGATACTCTTTCACATCTTAAGTGCCTCAAATTTTTTTTCTTCTTCTAAACGAAGAATCTCTTTTTTTCGTAAAAAAGGAACTTCATTCCCTTTCATATTTGCTAAAAATGTATACTAAACGATTATCCTTATTGCTTGTTGTGAATAAATGGAGAGGTATTATAAGAAAAGGGAAATTTGAAGAGTAAAACGAAATTCTATTCAAAAAGCTACAAGACGAGATTATATCATAATACAAATTTCCTCCTTTGCTTCTATGTACTTCAATAAGAGACATTCATAAAAGTATGGATGTAATAAAGCTCATCTTATACTTATTGAAAGATTTTCATAACTTCCATTATTCCTGAGGTGTTCTCATCATACATGTCGGCACTCTATTGAATTATGTTGAAAGTATTTTCCTCTATTAAGCTTGTCTGGTCTATAAACTTTGATTTTCCTTTGATGTATGTATATATGCATAATATCCATAAGCACACTTGTGTCTTTGAGGATTATTATTGCTAAATTAGTTTACTGAGAATTTTTTCCTATGACTTTTAATGTTTGTTGGAGTTAGTTTGAGATATTTTGATTCTAGTTTTGTTCATTCAAGAGTATAGTTTTTGAGAATTTTTAGGTTATGATTTTCAAATGGTTTATCCTACATAGAAGAAGATGCAGTTTGACTTTATTTTAAATTTCATAGAAATTATACATCCTCCTCACCCCCCAACCTTCCTCGTTATATTATAAGTGTAACATTCCTGTTGTGGTTTCAGTTCTGAACTTATTTTTTTTTTAAAAAAAAAAACTACAAATATAAAAGATTTTTGTCAAAACATTCATATCAAGGTTTCTCCAGGTTGTTCCCCCAACAAAAAACAATTTCCACTAATTTGCATCATTCAATAACGAAAACTTCCAACAATAAACATTTAAAATTTCCAAAATTTGAATAAATTTAGTCATTATAACTTTTATAGTAGATTTCAAAACCTTTTATGTACAATATTAATACAGGAATCCATAAATAGCTTCCAAAGTATTGCCATTCAATCTTTATCGTCGTCATTTCATCGCAATCAAGGATTATTGTATCGAAAGATGAGTTTGTTAACAACTTTTTCTTCCTTTCTATCCTACTTCTTAATTTTTTTTTCCTATCGCTTATGCTTGTTGGCTTTTTTTAACGCCTTTTACTCCTCTTTTGTATTCGTTCATTGAGTACTCGTTTTTTCATACATTCCTCTTCCTTAACAACTCTCATGTTCCATACACAAAAAATAGAAAGTAAAGAGAGCGAAAAACAAAACAAAAGAAGTAAAATGAATGAATTGGAAGTTCATTGTTATTGTTATTAGATCTTTAATATTTAATCAACATTTGTTGCTGAATGTTGTGTACTTAATGTGCAATTCTTTTAATAGACACTTGTCTTCCTCTTACTTCTTCACTTTACATCGACTTTTTCGCTATGTGCTTCGATTATTGCCCATATTATTCTTTGCTTTAGATGAATGGTGATTTTGTTCAATGGCTTTTCATCTTCATGCTGTATTGTCTTGTATGTCATGTATGTTTTGAATGAATTATTGGACATATATGCATAGGAGTTGTATATTTATGATAAGTGACTGTAGTTTTGGAGATCAATAGACATAACTTTATAGACAGCAAGGGTAGAACCCAAAATTCATTTCTAATAATAGATATCACATCCAAACAGCCCCAACCAAGCCCCAACATAAATTTTGCTATTGTTTAATATTTGAAGAATAATATTATTGTAAGGAAGCTGTTCAGTTTTGTCAAAAATTTTGATGAGTTTACTTTTGATGAGGACAATAAATCTTTATGCAAACATTTCATGAATAGTCAAGGATACTGTTACATACATGATGATAGTTGAGGATAAATTGTCTTTTCTAGCATGAAATTAAGCTTTAGAGAATTCGTCCTTCATAAATGAGGAATCGTTCAAAAATAAAGTCTGAAAATAACAGTCATTTTTCAAAAAAGAACAATGGGGTTAAGGGTAGTAGGTGTAGAAGTCGAAAACAATTTCTTGGAATTATGACATCCCCTTGGACGCCATCATTATCATCATTCAAAGAGGGTGTTCATTTTATATGTAGCGCTAAAATTTGGGGTTTTAACCTCCCTCCTCCCTCCCTTCCCTCGTAAGATTTTGATCAAAATAATCAGGTGTGAGAAAAGTAGTCTGTAACAAACACTCAAACCTCCCCCCCCCCCCTGCAACTTTACGTAATAAGTAAACGGTCCCTTAGCTGTCCTTAGATAAGCTTTAAATGTAACGGAAAAGTTTGAAATTCAGCTTAAAAGATCTGCCCAGACTACCGACATTTCATTTCGAATTTCTTCGACATTAAGTTCGATTTCTTCGACATTTGATCCGAATTCTTCGAAATTCCAAAACAAAAGAAATTTTAATAATCAAAATTTGACTCTTTAATGTGAGTTTAGCTTAAAGTTTTAAACTTTAAACTAAACTTTGATGATTAATAAATGATTCTCTTTGCATTACACATTATACAAGTTGGTAGTAAAAGAGAAATTAGAGCATATATTTCAAAAAATTTGGTTCACTAATACATTCATATTTTGTTTGTTATTGTTTACAAAATTTTAATTTAATCAAAAATAACACTTTAACCCATTTGAACAGATAAAAAATGATTAATAATGCTAAATAAAGTGTTTATAAGATAAACTAGATGGTTTTTAGTTTGATTTAAGGCATATTAACAAATTTAATTAAAAAATTTTAACGACTGGAATTTTTTTTGAAAAATTTTGAATTTTGGTTTTAACGGGGATTTTTGAAATGTCGGTAGTCTGGATCTGCCAATCTGCAGATTGTGTGGTTTGCTTTTGTGCTTTTTGTCTTTTAGAGCTTTGATTACGAAAATCGTAAGTTTAGGGATGCTCAGGGATTAATTTATATTTAACTCTTGCATGATTGTTAGCAATTAAGCATGTCCAAAATAATCATACTCAGTATCAATAAAAGAGAGCTTATAAAAGTCGTTGTAAGCATCTACAACTGTGTTTGTAAGGGGTTGTAGTGAGGAGGATAAGGCAATCCATTCAAGGCCCCTTAGACTATCCATGAATTTATCATCTAAAAATCATCAAGTGCCACCTCAGGTCTATAAACATTGATCCACTGTTGAAAGTCCCACGACAGCATTTCATACTTCCAAAACTTTTTACATCTGTTGAGACAAAAAGGAAATAAAAATTAAGTAGCTATCATAATATTTTCCACTTTGTGTTATTTGCTATAAATACCTTCTTGAATTCATGACAGCATAGAACCATTAAGCACAATGAGCATAAAACAAAATACCGTTAAGCAAAGAATTTCGCAAAAATCCAAAAGCAGAGATTCCACAAAAAAAAAAAATAGAATCATTTGGGAATCGAATTCCGAAAAGAAATAATAAACCTCATTCCAATCAGAAGGAAAATTGCTCCTCAACATTTCTATCTACATTCATATTATTTATAGAATAAGAATAGCAATGATAATAAATGATGAAATTTTCTTTTTTTTGCTTTTCCATCTGACTCACACTTCTCATCCTTTGACATTCCATTTTCTTTTCGCGTTTACATTTTTTATTCATTTTGTGAGGATTTATGTAACAGGTAAAGTTAATCAGCAAAGACAAGGTAGAAAGAATAAAATAAAAAAAAAATCTCGTCGCTGCTTTCTTGGATTCGTGTTCGCTCTTTTGCGGAATATTTTTTTTTTGCTTCCACATTCTTTCTTTCCACTCGCTAACGTTGCGCATTGTCTTGGGAAATTTGTTTTGTAAATGACATGAGAAAAAAGCTTATAAGGATGCGGATATGCTTTAGTGATGGTGGCGCACTTTTTAATTTGTTACTACTACTTGTGTTTTTAATTGTGATATTTGCAAACCTATTTCATTTTTAATTACCTCCTGAGCCACTAGAGACTCCACTTAGGCTTCCCTCCAACCACCTTTATTGCGAACATTTTTAAAAATTGAGGAAGGGAGGTGGATGTTTGTTACCCTAGTCTAGTAGCAATCGAATTTTTGAAAGCTTAAAATCTAATAAAAGTATCTGGTAATTTTTGTAGGACACTTAAGTGCCGCGAAGCATAGTTTGGATACCACTGCTCTAGTTCAAATTTATGCCACTTTAATGCTTAATTATTAATTTAAAATAAATCAAACATTTTAAATAAATAAATAAATTAAAAATCCTTAATTGCCAGTCAGGGAGACAAACAGATAAAACTCCATGTAAAGCACATTTTCTTCCTAAAATTGAAAATGCGCTCAAATTGTATAAGTAAAAACGAGAGACAAAGGGATCAAAAAGCAAAATCTTTGAATAATGAAGTAATAGAGGGAAAAAAAGAACAAGGAGCTTTTTCATGCTTAAGCTGAAAAATAAAGCACATCGAGATACACATACACAAAAAACAGCAACGAAAGAAAGAAAAATGTGAAAAAATTGTAAAAGAACAATGGATCAATGAAGATAGAGAATGAAATTGAGGAAGAAAATTCCGTCACTTCTTATTTTTTTTCTATCTATGTGCTGTAATGACACAAAATCCTTAAATCTCATCAATAAGATTCAATTACATGTAAATTTTATTTGCATAAAGATTAAAGACAAGATTGGAATTGAAATATAATTTAAAAGGTTCTTATGTTCTATGGCAATTATTACCATATGGTGCACAGTTGTATTGAATCTTTTTTTTTTCGGTCAGATATAGAAGATTAGTAGTCACGCAAAATACAAAATGAAATGGAGAAATTAAAGCTTTAAGGATGAAATCAGCAATATATTGTTTATAAATAATCTTTGCGGTTGCTCGATATTGAATATTGGATGTTGTGTAGTATTTTGTTTGGATTTGTGGATGTGAATCAATATGTAGGAATTGAATTTTGAAATAAAGATTTCGATTTTATTGCAATTACATTCGTTTAAGGAAAGGGATGAAAATACCAAAAATAAGATTTATTTAAGGGTCGTTCACTTATGACGTTCATCAAAAACTTGGATTTTTAGACCCCACCCCCTTCTGTCTTAAAATCTTCATTCAAAAATCCTATTACTTAAAACTGTCACACAGCATCTGACCCCCTCCCCCTAAAAATCGGACATCATAAGTGAACGATCCTTTAACGAAATATCAGCAAATTTCATATAGACCCTCTTTATGAAAAGACATAATCAATTTGCAATTATCAAATGCTTTAATTTCCTTTTTAACAAAAAAATCTACAATTTATAAATTATTTTTAAAAATAATGTAAATTAAAAACAAAATGTAGTCAGACAAAAAAATTCAACTCAATTTGATGATAAAAGCTAGATGAGCGTCACCGACGTAAAAGTTATTTTTAGAATTCGATCCCAAAAGGGAGAGAAAAATATGACAAAAATATTCATAAATTTTTCAATGCATGTTTATTTTGCAAACAATGAGACATTTCAGACATGATATTCGAAACTTTTTAGGGTTTAAAGTCATATTTTGAGGTTATGTCCATAAATTGGAATTTTTTTTTGAGGAAGATTGGGAGTGTGGGTGTATCTAAGGATGTATTCTGGTGTCAACTTGTTTTTTGTTGCTTGATAGATGATTTGGCTTGCAATTGTTTAGGATTAACTTTATATGACCTTCCAAGTTATTGTTTATTTTTTTAATTAACCATAAAAATCGAATGCTGTAGAATATTTACTCTAAAAAAATTATGTGAATATAGTTGAGGAAAAAGGATAAAGTTTCAAGTCAAAAGCATCACACAGCATCTGATTTTAATTTCTCATAGAAGTTCATCTTAATTATCCATGATAACTCAAAAGTTAAGATTCTCCGCCAAAAGCTAACAGTTCCTAATTTCATCAACAATACTTCCTCCTTTTCTTCTTAATTTTTCCACAAATTCATCAGCAAATGTAAAATTAAAAGGAAACAAAAAATTAATTACAGTTGAAGAAGCAATGATACAGCGATTTTCTTACATTTCACCGCATAAAATATTCAATAGCTCCCCGAGTCGAGTCCTTGAAAAGCATTTCAACCTTTTGTTAAAAATTTATTTTCGTATCCAACTAAACATTTAATATTCGTGTCATAACAAGACATTAATTAATTTTCAACAAAAATAACATCCTTTTCAGCAAAAATATACATTCATAGTTGATTCAAGAATATTGTTGCTATTTCCGTTTAAATGAAATGCTTCAGTGAAGTGACAACTACTTGAAAATTTAAATAAAACAGTTTATATCAAGCTTTAAGCCTTACATTGAGAGGATTTTGCTTATTTTTTGTCTCACACTTAGGGATGAAATTAACATAAAGCTCATAAATCAAAAACTCTTTAAAAGCATTTTTGCTTACATTATATTTCAAAAAAGATGGAGTTGAATTCTTGAGAATAAATTATTGAGAGGCAGAGTTGGTGGACAGGGGTGAAGTTAGAATTTCTTTCTTGAGAAAGTTCAATAAAATAATAATTTTAGTGAGGGTCCAAATATTACGTTTTCGTGCTGAAAGATGCATTATTGGCTATATTGGAACCCTATTTGTCATTACTATTATATTATTGAGGGTCCAAATGCTTTTTGTCTCAAAAATCACTAGCAAAATGAAGAAATGTTTCCTCGAAAGGGAAGTTTGGATCCACTTGGACCATTCCTTTGCAACACTTCCGGGGATGGTGCTTGAAATGAAAACAAATTTATGAATTTGAGAGTGGAAATATTTTTAAAATTTAATGAATAATTTAACATTTTAACATTTATTAACATTTTTTACAAATTTCAATAATATCAATTCACATATATTATGTCAAAAATATTAGAATCTGTTATCAGAAAAAGTAACTCAGAAGTCTCATAATCCTATTCTTTTTATTAGGTTTTGACTCAAAAATTTGCAATTTTTTTATGTCGACGAAAAAATTAAAAATTTTTCAAATATAAAATTTTTGACACCAAAATACAACCCCATATCACAACACTGCCTTCACCACCACCAAAGAAGAATAAAGGCGACAAAAATTGAAAATTCCATTCAAAATTCCAACAAACTTATTAAAAAAGCGAATGAGAAAAGCAATGAAAAAGAAAAAGCTTCAAAAAAATTCTTCTTTTTCTTATCATCCCATTAAAAAGTTTTACACATTTCATACTCGTGCTCGAAAGAGCAGCAGCAGCACACAAAAAAAGTCAAAAAGCGCTACAAATTCCTCATCCTCAAATGAATTCCATAATAAATAGGAGTTTTGGAAATAAATTTTTAAGAGAAAAGTTTCGAGCAACACACACAAAAAAAAAGTACAGAACAGATTGAAATAAAATTTACGGTAAGATGTCTTTTTGATATTGAAGAGAAAGAAATTCATTCAGTATACGATCGAGACCGAGTGAGGAGCATATAAAAAAAGGAAGAGAAGTGGGAATCTTTAATGACAGTTTAAGTTTTTAAAACATTTTTATAACCATATCGTTCCCAAGAATGCCATAAAGCTGCCAACATTTCTTGAATGACAACAAAATAAATGACGATAATAATAATCTTATATGTGTGGCGACATGTGCGTTTTCCCTTTTATCTATGCGAGTACACACATGCTCATTTCATGCATGTGTGTTTGTATGTAAATTTTTATTGCAAATGCGTTAGACAACTTTTTTTTTGATAGCTTCCGTGGGGATCAATGGGAACATGTTGGTGAAATTTTATTTGAGAAATTTTTTATTACTGAATTTCGGCCTTGAAGGACTAGAATAAATTTTTATTGGATTTGAAGATTCAATATTAACATGATGGGGTTATGTTATTCAAAAGTGACAGCTGTGGGGCATTTGTTGTAAGGTCAAAATTGGTCAAATATATTGGAATTGATATCGAAAGAAATTTAATCAGAATTCAAACTAAAATGTTCATAAATTACGTCACAAAAGTCTGATTTTTTTTTGTTGTAAAATTTCCAGAATTTTCGGAATATTTAAGATAGATTCTTTTCTCTGTGGATTTAAATTTGATTCCTATTTTAATATCCTATTTTAATAACTTAACAATCCAAGTCAGTCATTTATAACGTTAATTAAAAACTTGTATTTTTGACATCTTAAGCTTAAATTATTTAAGATTTTGAGAACAGAATCTCAGAACCCCCTCTCATTCCAAAAATCGAACCTTTCAGAATTTCATTGTTCCTAACCTATTAAAGTCCTTAAAATTCAAAAAAGCTCAAATCATCCATTGAATCAACACCCATCTGCCATTCATTTTTATTATTTCCATATCCTAAAAGTCAAATATCATTTTTCATCCCAATCCGTGTCTATCAACACGTGGAAGTTGTCGACTTCTTGACATTTGTCAACGTTATTTTGTTTTAAGAAGCTCAAAGTCAAACATATCAAATTAATTTTTCATTCTTTTTTCATCCAAAAGACTGTGCACCGAGAGAAAAAAATAAAAACAAGAAGTGGAAAATGCTGAAGAAATAAAAACATTAAAGACTTCATAATATAATTTTATTGTTTAAAATTTAGGGGACAATGATTTCAAATGAGAAGAAAAAAAAGCATAAACCGTGAGAGAGATGGAAAGAAAGAGAAAGAGCAGAAAAAAGACAATAAAAATTCCACTAACCTTTTTTTTTTCATCTCTCATACTACCCATCCTTGGCCATCTCCCCACAATATTGAGATGAATATGTGAGAGACATGTCACTCATCTCTTTTTTTTCAATTTTCTCTCATTTATCTTCCCCTCACCCCCTCATCCTATGATAGTCGTTAAACCAGAAAAAAGGAAGAAAACTTTTTCTTTTTCTGAGAGACAGAATGAAGAAGCATCAAAGAACCATGTGTATAGTTCTTCCTTTTTTTAATTTTTTTCTTTATCACATTATTCTGCAACATAAAACAAAAGAATGTCATGGAATGATAAAGAAAGAAAACAATGAATCATAGAGATGACTGAAAAGTGAGTACGTGAGAGACATGTGAGAGGATGTTTGAGAGCAGAAAAATTGGGAAGCTTTTTCTAGCACTTAATAAGAAGCATTTCATTCCAAAAGAATAAAAGAAGCAGAAATATCTTGAATGTGTCGAAACTTTAGAAAATAAGAAAAAAATAAAATTGGAATCTTCAAAGATTTTTTCCTCTTTTCTTGTGTCCTTATCCGAGAAAGAAAAAAAAAATGAAGCGAAATGAAAAATTAAAATAAAAAAAAAATCACGAATGCTTTAGTCGAATGACGTGCCATGCGCATAATAACACACAGTCTATCTGTTATCGGTCCGATTGAAGCTTCTCGTTGTGTAGCAGTAAGCGGCAACATCATGGAAAATAAGGGAACATGAAAGTTTTTTTTTTCACTCTCTCTGAGCATCCCCAATTTCAGTTTTTCACAGATCGTCAACGACTCTAAACCCGCGTTACGAGATTTTAGCGCGAGTGAAAAAAGAAGAAAAAAAAAATTTTTATGGTGAAACTTCAGCTGGAGACAAACAATTTTTTTTCCCATCCAGCTGCTACAAAAGAAATGCAAAAAAAGAAACTATAAGTTTTGTGGATTGAATTGGATTGCTTTAAAGTTATCAGAAAAAGGAGAATAAATTTTTCTTGTGTGAGGTATTTGATGAGATAAATGAAAAAAAAGAAAGTTTCCTTTTCCTGCATTTATATATGTATAAAAAAAATAAGAATGGAAAAAAATGAAATGAGAAAAAACAATGTTGCTACTGTGTTCGTTCTGCAGTAACCGAGGGATGAAGATGAAAAAATGAAGAAAGAAAGAAAAAATTTTTTGTGGCTTAAAAAGTAAAAAAAGAAAAAAGAGAAAAAAATTCAAGATGTGAAAGTGTTCGATTAACCCAATCTATAAATTTATGAATCTATCTAAAAGGAAATTGATGTTCATCATCCTGCAATTGTGCATGTACAACATGAAACATATTTTGTGTATTTTTGCGTACATCATAATCTATACATATATTTTTTTTTATGATAAGGCACGACAGTAAAGTGACCTCGACTATGAAAATATTTTTGTTGTGTCCATTTTCATTGCGTCTTAAAATTGCAAATGTCCATCATCCAGTAAATTTCCATTTGGTTGAATTGTATATTTTTTGTGTACATTTTCTCGTGGGTATAGTGTCATTGGAGGTTGTTGTTTGTCTGTCTGGGTTTGGTGGAATTTTTGATTGTTGAGTGATTTAATTTTGGTATCAAATTGAAGAAGAAAATTCTGAATTTTGGTAAAAAATTAAAATTTTACTTAAAGTTGTCTTTTATCTTATAAATCATCAGAAAATCCAAAAAATCTTTTAAAACCCTTTAATTCCACCCATACAAAAAAGCACTTCCAAGTCCCACTCTCGCGGACTTCATTACGAGTTCCTTCTTGTTTTTTATTTCATTCCATTACTGGCGACGAATGTAAGTGAGAGCAAATATGAACATTTATACCCATGGAGATTTTCATTTCATCATAATTTCATATCACTCTGTCTGTATTTATAGATAAAAAAAAAGTATACGGAATAAATGGTCTTTTTTTTGATAGCATAATGTGTATATATTGTGGTCGTGTACATTTATTATGGAGCATACACAATATAGATACATATATGTGAGGAATGAATATATCCTATGTGGATCGAGAAATTATATTTACAAGATATGATTTATTGGTTAGTGTGGTATTTCGCTTGAAATGAGACTAAAGAAATTTTCCATTTCTGTTGATTTATCCGAAATAAATATGTTTTTTTTTCTTTGTTTGTTTTGGTCAAATTGGCTGACTGGTGGTTATTTGGTTATATATGAATTTGGTTAGAATCATGTGGAGCAAATTTTTTTTAAAAAAAATTATTCAATTTAATTTCGAATTTAGCATGTTCTTTGGATTATACTCAAATATTGTGTGTGACTGTGGGATGTGGTTTGCTTATAAAGGATTTTTTAGAAATTAAAATGGATTTTTTTTGTGAAGATTTAGAGATTTATGATGAAAATTTTAGAATTGAATTATTTTCAAACATTTTAAAATATGACATTAAAGTTGAAATTAAAAAAAAATGCCGAAATTTGTATTCTTTAAAAAATTTTGTAGCTAAAGGTATAAATATCATTCATATCAAACCCTGTATCAAACCAACCACAAATTGTATAATTGGAAGCATAAATAAGCTAAGCAAAATAACTTTCAAGGTCTTCAAGCAATTCTTAGAAAATTAAAAAGTTTCAGATCACAAAAAAATTTAAATTTCCTTTTCAAAAAAAAAAAAAAAAAAAATAAAAAACAGACAACCACTTCAATATTTAAATAGCTTTCTGAAAAACCAAATTAATTTACTCAACTGAATGATTAAAAAGAAGTCTAATTTTATACGATAAATATGCTTAATTTAATTAATTGCTTATTCATCTAAAAATTTGTTGATTTTTTAAAAGTTATGTATGATTTTTTTGACAGAAAATTTTGGAACTTCGAAGAGTTCATATCCATTAAAACTAATATCACACAAAAGAAGTGAATAAATGCCACATCTGTCAAATGCCAACTACAATTTACCACACAATACAATATTTAATTGCTACAAATGTTTCTAGTAAAGTGTAATGCACAATAGCGATCAACTTCAATTATTATTTTACCATTTTCTCATGTCAACTATTAGACACATGTTTGAGGGTTCAATAAGTCCACAAAAATTCTTACTAATTGTATATGTGTCCATTAAATGACAATAATGAAGTTGATTTGTTTCTTTTTGCTACTGTAAGAGAGGCAATATTTTTTTTGGAGATAATTTATTGCAGCATGTAGGTTTGATAGATATTGATTATTATATCGAATTTAACTTATTTTGCGGATTGGTTTCAGGTATTTTTGATTGGAATCGGTAGTTTAACAATGGGGATTCAGGGTGTGAAATTGATAAAAATTTATCAAAAACATTCAAAAATCGATTTTATCACTAATACACCCTGGAGGGGGTGGACAAAATTTTCAACACATAAAAACTTCTTACTAGCCTTTACTTAGGATTATAGCGATAGAAGTTCGTTTGTAAATATTTTTAAAATACCATATAAAATTTGCTACGACAAGGGGACTGTAGAGGACTCCAAAATAGGCATTTTTAGCGTAACGAACTTTACTAACGACCCCAAAATACACATACCTCCTCCTTTTCTTTAAAATCTTTAGTCCCCAGTACCCAATCAGACTACCAACACTACTAATTGAGTCTACAAGTAAAAATATAAATAATTTATCGTGAGTGTTAGTGAAAAATGCTGTATAAAGCAGAAAGTTATTCTTCCTTCCTTTCTTCTTCTTACTAAAAAAAGAAAATTATTCCACAGCATCAGTAAAGCACAAAGAATTTTCTTCTTAAAAGATATTTTTTTGTGCCTTTTTCTTTTCATTTTCATATTATATTTTCTGTCTTATGTATTCGCAAAATAACTATAGGCTTTCTATTTTTGTGCACAAGAAATTGAGAAAAAATTTTTTTGCTTGTTGTGCAATCGGAGTGGAAAATTTCATTTCATAGAACTACTAAAAAATTTGTAGAGCAATGGCACAAAAGCTCAAAAAAATTTTGTTGAATGAAAATATTTTTTTTCCTTTGAAACAAGAAGGCAAGAAGTGAAGTCAGACGGTTGAGGGTGAGGGAATACTTTCAATTGAAAAAAGGGCAAATGAACATTTCTTTGTGAACTGGAAAAAAAATTTACTTTCAAAAATTGTGAAGTGATGATTTTTTTTTTCTTGAGATGTTCTTTGATTTTTTATGTGCTATTAATAGTTCAAGAGTTTTGATATTTAAGTGAAAAATCAGTTTAAATGCTTTAAAAAAAGTTTAATGCAAGTTAAATAATTCTTGGCTGCAGATGCAAAAATAATCCTACTAACTAACTTCTACGTTAAATAATAGAATTGTCAAAAGGTAGCTGCTGTAATTTAGGTCACGAAGCTTTTCTAGATGATAACAATTTGCAAATGGATCTTATTTTCATAACAATACTAAACAATAAAACCTTCTATTTTTGTCGCAAGATTCAGCAATACTCAGCAATACCTGAAACATTTAATTACACAATTGCAATTATCTTGAAGATGTAATGTACATACAATTATTTATGCTAACTGCACATTTATAATGGATATATTTGAGCTTGAAACTTTCCATAAAAGCAAGGCGTGGAAACTATGCAAAAATTCCCAGGCAGATAAGGTGAAAAAAAAATCCCATACAAAAAGAATTCTGCGGTCTCGCTTCTCGGACCGCTATAATGACACTAATTTAAAACACTTGACAGTGGCGTAGCCAGGAATCGTTTTTTAAAGAAAACCTCAAGCAAACTAAAGGGGTGTGTTGCATAGAGCGGACCACTATTCTGCAGAATTCTGCAGAATTCTGAACAATAATTCTGATGGAAAATTCTGCAGAATTCTTTCCAGAATTCAACAGAATTCTGCAGAGTTCTGTTTCTTAAATATGCTATTCTCATTTAGGTAAAATATTTTGAAATGAGTCTGTTGCATAGGCTGAGCAGAATAATTCTGCAGAATTTTTTAACAGAATTTTAAATTCGATTCTGCAGAATTTTTAACAGAATTCTGGAGAATTTTACAGAATTCTCCAGAATTAATTCTGGTTTCATAAAAATATATGTCTCACAATTTAAACGCAACATGTTTTTTGTTACAAGAATTATTCTGCAGAATTCTGAAAATAAATTCTGGAGAATTCTGCAGAATTTAATTAAAATTTTGAAGAATTCTGTAGAATTCTGAAGATTTATACTTAATTTTTTTTTTTTAACTTTTAATTTTTAAAAATATTAGTTTTAATCAGTTTTTAAGCATTTTGTTTTTAGTAGAAATTTTAAAAGTTTAGCTTGAAATTTCTACTTTCAATTCAAATTATAAATCTCTTTGGATTTTTAGGGTTTAATATACCTATGAAATTTTCCGCAATTGAGTACCGATTCTATAAGATGCTTAAATTCAATTGATGAATTTAATTTAAAAAAAATGTCACATCTTGCCATAAATTATTTAAGCGTCCATCTAACATGAATTTTAAATTCATAATATGATTGATTTAAAAGATTATGAATGCTTCTATCTTGTAACAAAAAACATGTTGCATTTAAGTTGCGAGACATATATTTTTTCTATGCAACAGACTCATTTCAAAATATTTTACCTAAATGAGAATAGCATATTTAAGAAACAGAATTCTGCAGAATTCTGGAAAGAATTCTGCAGAATTTTCCATCAGAATTATAGTTCAGAATTCTGCAGAATTCTGCAGAATAGTGGTCCGCTCTATGCAACAGAAGCAAACTAAAGAAATTTGTCAGAGAAGCGGGTAAAAACTCATCTAATCAGCCGCCCCCCCTTGGCTACTACACTGACACTTGATAAACTTAAACTTAAGGAAAAATAAACAATAAATAGTGAATAGAAAATTTTTCTTGGACCTCTCCTCTGTCACTAGGAATACGTTGGGATATCTCAGTTATCATGCGTACAGGATTTGGGATTTTTTTTTATATCTTTAGGATAATTGAGAAATTCTGATAGTTTCCACACCTTGCATAAAAATATTCAAAAATGTATTCCATATGTTTGATTAAAGTAGCAGCAAATGCAAATTACCTCTTACTACTTTTTACAGGACTAATTATCCCATTTTCATTTATGTATATTTTTCATCTTGTTTTATTTGCTATTTTCTAAACGAGCTCACTACAAATTAAGAGATTTCCTTTCTCCTTTAACTCAACTATGTAATTCGTTTGTTAAATACAACTTGTACTTTGTGAGTGCTACTCAAGTAATTGCCATTTTTTTCCTCTCTCTCTCTCTCTGATGGAATAAAAGTAAAATTCTTTCCTCATCCTTTTTGATCCTTTTTTGACGTTTTAGTAAATGAGTTTTTTTCTCTTTCTTTTTTCTGTTCCTTTCCATCATCAGCACCATTTTTGTTTGTCGACAAAGCTAAAATTGTTTGAAGAATTTTTTGGGGGTCGTTTAATAATGATGTGTAGATGGATAGTTAGAACCTAGTTTAATCTAGTGACCTAGAAGAAAATTTAATTATTACTCTTCAAATTTAAGATATAGTCTTAGAATCAGTAATAACTTCGTATTTAAAAATTAAAATGACTAAGGCGTCATTCACTTATTAAGTCTATCGAAAACTAAGATTCCTAGACCCTCCTTCCACTGTTTGTCAGAAAATCTTGAAATAGAAAAGCTGAAAAATGATTTTTTTGTTCAAGACTGTCACACAGCCTCAAACCTTCTCCCTCTTGGTAGTTGGACAACATAATTGAACGATTTCTATGCACTCTATCTAAAAAAATATATATTAAATTTATATTAAATTTTACTTGTTTTTTACAGAAAATTTTCGATCAATCCAACTATCACCACTCGACGCCTCCTTCTTCACAATTACAACTTCTCTCTTTTGCTTTTCAAGCTTATAAAATTTCTTTACGCTGTTGCTATTCCAATTGCCTTCTCGAAATGAAAACAATTTGTCAAAGATGAAGCAAAAAAATTTCTAAATGGGGTTGCAAAAGTGAAAAAAATGTAATTAAATATTTCCAGACCTTCTTGATGTTTTGGTGAATTTTCTTTTTTTGTAGACACCAATAAGATGCAGAGTTTTGTTCTGAGAGAAGTTTGAATGTGTTGAGTTGAAATTGGGAGCTTTAAAACTAAGAAGTTGATTTCATAAAATAGTTTTAAGGGGCGTATTTTACTGTAAGATTAAAAAATTTTATGAAATTTGATGATTTTATTTAAAGCTGCTAGCTGTGGTCTTGTAGATGTTGTACAAAAAATTACCGAATTTTCATCAATATCTGAGCCATTCTTACAAGAAAAAGTCATTATAAATCAACACAAAAATCATGCTACATATTGCCATGTAAACTTCCTCAAAGCTGCGCACAAATATATGAAATTTGAGTATGCCAATTACGTGGCTGATAACAGCTGCACATACATTTTGTAACGATTCTTATCTCTTCTGACGTCACGATGGTATCAATTTATCTCACTTTACTATCAATTAAATGTCAAAACATTGGTATTAAAATCAATATCACGCTTCTCTCTTCCAATGTCTACCATGTGTAGGCTGTAAATTTTTTTTAAATGAAATTTATATCCACATAGTTCAGTTTGCATTATTGACGTAATCTTAATGCTACCAAGTTGAAAAAATATTGTTTTTAAATTTGATATTTACATGACATTTGCGTCAAGTTCTTAAAGGTTTCAATTATAATAGATTTGATTTGAGGTAATTGATTGATATAGTTGATAAAGATAGCAAAAGATGAAGGTTTATTGAATGTAAGAATGACTATATGCTTTTCTGCAGCAATCAGCAAAAAATTGGAACATAATTTAAATGAATAATATTTTTTTGATCGATAGTTCGAATCTTGCCATCCTCAAATATCTAATTTTAAGTAAATTAACTTTTGCATGACTTAACTCCTACATCAAAGCCGTAACTTAATACCTTTGCTTATGCAGCAGAAAACCAAATAATTTTTAAAATTTACACTCGACATGAGCACGAGGGTAGAGATGTATGGTTCCAAAAATACATGACATTATAAAATGAATAAATAAAGTGTTCTATTTCCACATTTCTATTTTTACATGCTGTCAAATTCATCATAGAATATTTTTAGAATTCTGTAATTGGAAAGGTATTGGAAGTAAAAAAAAAGCAATTTCTGTTATCATAATTTACATGTTTGATACCCGAAAATAGAATGCTTATTTTTACAGAAATGTTCATTTATTGACACAGTAAAATTGTTTATATATAGGTACGGAGTGCTGAAAAATTCAAATAAAAATATTTTCGTAAAGTTTATTGTATTGTAAAAATAGAAAAATAATTTCTAGATACTTATATTTCCAATAATACAGCAAGAAAAGACAATAAAGCTACAATGTCTTTTGAAATTAAATACTTCAATTCCCATTCTTTAAGAATCTCATTTCATCATGCAAGCATCAGAATCTCGTCCTCAATTCTATCGTCTGTGAAAAATGAAATCCTTGAATCTCAAAATCATTCAATTGTGGTTATATTCAATGCACAAGAATCAACTTTCCTTGAATTCTAGAATCTTGATGTAATTTCATCACTAATGAAATTTTCTTTCTGTTTGATGCTGCAATCTTCACGTTTCTAATGCTATTGATGCTTGAGTATGAGATGAATTGATATGGAGTAGAAATTTTTTGTTGGTGTTGGTTGGTAGTCGAGGTGATTTAGGTGCAGGAAGTTTAATTGTAAAGATCTAGGTTAGGTTTTTGTAAGATGAAATAAGGAAACACTTTGGGTGACTTTTTAGTTTAAGAAAATGTAAATTTTTAGTCTTTGACAAATTCAGGTGCCATTTTTTAGGGAATATTCTGAAGTATACACCATACTCTAAGGGTATAACCTAGAAACACATTCCAGATAAGTTTAAGATTCTACTACAATATTTTGATGGTAGTTGGCCGGTTGGCTATAATGACCAAATTTTTTGCTCAAAACACAAACAAACTTAGTCTAAGAAACTACTAAAGACAATCATCATCTTCTTGCATAGGCTTACGCTCCAAATTCCCTCCTACTTCATTGCTAATCCTATAATCTTATTTTCCACTTAACACATTTCTTTATTAAAAGTTTAACGACCTTGACGACAATCCATGACTCAATCTTATTCCCATGGAAAAATGTTAATGAAAAATATATTTTTTTTTTATTCCTAAGCATTTTTAGTAATTAGAAAAATGTCTCTTAGTAGAAGAGAGAAAATAAAACTTTCCATAGTCCCTTAGAGAGGAGAAAATAATTGTGCAATTAGATATCGCCCACATTTTTTCTTCACAATCAATTTTATTCATTAATAATCAACATCCAACAAAAAAAAAATTACTTCATTAAATTAAATTAAGTACGTATGAATGGAAAGAATGGAGTTGAAGTGCTTCATTGGATTGTTTTATGTTTTTATGAGGGTCTTCAATTTTTTTTCTTCTGTTGATAACTATAGAATCAGGCAATTTAATTCCTTGGATCGACTTAATTAATCGTTTTCGTCTTCTTCTGAGAAGATTAAAGATTTTTCATTAAGAATTATTGCGACTTTTTTTTTTTTTTTTGAATTTTCCTTATATAAAATAAATTATATATTTTCATTTCCTTTATTTTTTTGTGCTTCAATTCAAATGAAAGAGTTCCTTATCTGTCAAGGATTGTCATAAAGTTTTGTGTGGGTTAAAATGAAAAGTTTGTTTTGAAAAAAGCTTTTTTTTTTCATTGCCGTTCATTTTCTTTTGACTTGAAATTTTCTTTTCTTTTACGATGAATAAGAAGATCTTCAAACTTTTTTTCTTGTAGGTTTTTGAATCAAATAAAATGCCGTTTATTCATTTTGACTTGGTGATTGTCAAGAGGTTGGCATTAAGTGTTTTATGAGTAAACTGAAAGTGGGATTTAATTGATAAGGTTCTTAAAAAATTGTTTTTAAATGGTTGACTTGTTTTTGAACTTTATAGCAATTTTTTTTGAAAAGGGGTGTGTAACTATGCATTTTATCTGTTAAGATTTTACACTAAAGGCAGAAGAAAAGTTTAAGAATTTAATTTTTGACTTGACTTAATTTTAGAAAAAATCAAATTTACTTTTAAGGACTTGAACCTCATGTATCAATCTAGTTTTTGTTAAATTCGACATTCTGCAAAAAACCTTAACCTTAAAAATTAGCTCAAAAACTTTTCTACCCTCAAATGCGCTTTATTCATCCAATTAAAAAATGTTTCAATACAAGACGCACACACACCACTTTTTGTTTTTGTTTCAAATTCTCATTTCCTCGATGATGTAGGTATTTAAAAAAAAGTTTTCATGAGAATAATTAATGATGAAAATTTTTCGAAGATGTTTCATTATGTAATCACGTTGACGTAAACTTGTGAAGGGTAGATTGTGAATGAATTTTTGTGCTAACTGTTTAGATAAATATGATGAATGACTTGACCTCAATCATTCCAAAAGATTTGCTAATTTGGTATTTTTTTCCATTTCTTCAAGATGAAGGAAAGCAGAAAATGTTGTTTTTCCATGAAATGGAATATACTTGCTGCCGTTGGCATATTTTTGCTTCAGTTTCTTGTGATTTCAATTTATATATTTTTCTTTAATCTGATAAAAGCTCTCAAGGGGGAGAAAACAGGATGCTCTCGTATCCTGTGAATCGTCATAATCTTATGTGTCTACACATCTTTGATGTTGCAAATGCCACAAACATGCACATTTATTTTTCTATTTCCTCTAATGGATTTACATAAAAAAAACTTTGTGAGTTACTTCAAATTTTGGTTTATAAATCCACATGAAACTGATTTTTGACAACTTTTTTTTAAAGAATTAATCAATTTTAAATTTTTCTACATTAGCTTAAAGCTCACTTTTTAAGATTATTATCGCTACCAAGTGGGAAAATTTCAACCTCCACGAGACTTTCTTATCTTTACAAATGGCTTTTCATTTCTTATTCATTTTTAAGCATGCACATTTTCTTTTAAAGTGAACAAAAAGGTGCTTTGGGTCATTTTTGTACCAAAAATCTCTTAATTTGAACGTAGGTGTGCATTTAGAAATTTATGACGCTATGTTCAGTTTTTTTATGAATTTTACAAAGACTACCTACAAACTCATGCATTTTTCAGGCAACAGGACGTAGCATGTTGTAAAGGAAAGTATTCAGAAATATTATTTAGGGGTCTAAGGTATTTTTTTAACGTTTTTGGGTTCGAAGCTGAAAACTCAATAAAATCTAGTGCATAAGGTAAACTTCGGGGTTTGACTCCAAACAAGCCCTTCCTCCAGTAGCACCTTTGTCGCATGTATCCTTTTGCAATACAATTAATTTCACAGACTAGATGTAATCGAGAAAATTCTAAAAAAAAAGCTTAAAAAACGATAAGCAGTAATAAAAAGAACATAATGATATGACTGAAATTGTAATCGAGTCATGACATTCTCAAGTGAAGTAATTCATACGTACGATTTCGATCTCAATCATGAGAAAGCAAATTCATCATTTGATGTAACGTGTGTTCAACTTGATATGTGAAATAAGGAAAAATTTGACAGTAATCATTTACACATTGCGTATGAGTAAAAACATATAAAATGATATATGTCCGTATGGATTTGTAACTCACCACACTCATTTCACACAAGCAAGTTCACAATTTTTTTTTTCTTCATCGTCATTTGTCGTTAGAAATGTTTTTTGTTGTTGCTGTTGACGTTGTCATTTCTTCGCCTCTCTATTCTCCCCATGTAACGAACGACGTAAGGCATCGACTCAACGCCATTAAATTTTATATTTTGTATGTGCTTTGCAAGAAGAAAAAGAAAAAAAATGTATATGATGGAAGGCAAGAAAAAAAAGAAACTTTTTTTTTCTTCATATTTGATAAACTTCGGTGGCCCTTTTTCCCCCTCATTTCCTCTCCTTCATTGCATTCGTACTCATCTCCTTCTTTTTGTTCTGTATTTTTTTTGTGTGCTTCATGCAAAGCCGAGAATGTTTATTAGAAATTCATGAGAAAGTCTCTCGTATACTCACAATGTGCTATAGCTGATTCTATCGCTACTGCTTTTGTTTTTTTTTCCTCCTCTGCTGTTTTTAGCGCATTTTCCCCTTGGGAAAAGGACGCTATTGTCCGCACTTTGTCCGTCTGTCTGTCCGTCTGTCCGTCTGTCTGTCTGTCTGTCATCGCATCTCCTCCTCAGGGTTAAGCTTTTTTGATGCGGTTTTTGGCTTAAAATGTGTGTAGTATGTCTGGCTAGAGCTGGCGAAAAAATCAGCATGAATGGTCACTTCCTCTGCTGGAACCAGCGTAAAAAGTACCAAAAATGACATTTCTTTGTATGTGTTAGTGTGGTCGATTGCACTAAAATGTTGACTTTTCAAAACCTTAGCTGTCCTCGGTTCGAATCCCACCGATGGCAATGTTCTTTTTTTTACTTTTTTGATACTTTTTTGATTTCTAATGACAATTAATGTTGAATTATGTCATAATCATTAATTCATAATCATAATTCGAGTTTTTCCGAAGATTTTTGTTAAAATTTTCAATATTTTTCTACAATTTTCATAGATAATTACTTTTTTTTCATATTTTTTGATATTTTTATTGTTTTAATTTTCTATTTTCATGGATTTTTCATAGTTTTTCAGGAAAATTTTGTGAAAATTATAAAAACTTGCATTTATATAAAAAAAAACTCATCAATATAAATAATCAAATTGCCACTTAAATTTAATAAAAAAGGCGCAGCAGTGGCGTAAGTGGAAGAGAGAGTGACTTTTATCACGAAGGTCATGGGTTCAATCCTAGCCCGTAGCCGATTTTTTTTTGCTTTTACTATTTTTTTTTTTAAAATTTTATGTCGCGTAATGATAACTTTTTATTAAAAATAATTTTTAATATATAAAAAAATAATTTATAATTAAATATTAGGCTTTATACTTTTGGGGTTTTAATTCTTTGTATATTTACTATACGTGGAAAATGCGCTTTCGTCGGTCACGAGTGACCACGTTGATACTAGTTTTTACTTCTTATATGGCCCCATCATTCGTACTTGTTCTTTACATATACTGAATGTTCACATGCGGGATTTTTATTATTGCAATATTTTCTTTTTCGTGTAAATGTCCTGATATATTTGATTTGTCGGATGTTCTATCTGGTGAATTGTCACACTTGCTTATCTTCTTGAATATTTTGGTGGCATTCAAGAGTTGTATTCAGATTGACTTTATCTGTGCTAGTGTTGATTATTTGATTCGGTATTGTATATTTAGTGACCCTTTACCATAGGATTGAGTTTAATTTGAGTGATTTTATACTGAACCACCCATGTAAGGGTGGTTGGTGGGTTTCTAGTAATTTGGTTTCTAGTTATCAATATGTTGATGCTGAATTGCTGGTTCTAATCTTAGCACAAAGAAATTTTAATTTTTATTTTGTGAGTCACAAGCTTAATTCATTTAGGGTTAGTTCGTAAAATTCGTAACGCTTAGGGAGGGAAGAAATTTTATTACGTTCCATTTAAAATTTTTAAAAAAACCATACAAAATTTGCTACAACCAGAAGGGTCAAAAATGACCATTTTTAGGGTTATAAATTTTACGAACGACCCCTTAGGTACTTTCTTTCCATAGCTTGAAGCATACCTCAATCAACCCACAAGAATCAACCCCAAGAAATATGCGAAAGGCTCATACAAAAGTAAAAAGCATGCTTTTCAGCCTCACAGCTTCATATAGGCTGTTTCATCTCATTATTTGTTTTTTCAGAAAAAAGAGATTTTTTGTAACAAGAAAAGACAAGTAGGTCGAAACAGTAATACAACCTCATATACATATAAATTCATACAACATTCAACGTCAGTTATGGGAAAGAGTGAAGCATATACCGTAAAAAAATGATTAAATATGTATTTTTAAAGCGTGATGTGGTCGTAACTTCCTTATTTTTCATCCATATAATGGCAAATGACGTTGTGAATTGGAATCATATTCTACTTATATTTTTTATTATTTTTTTTTGAAGAGCAAAAGTTCAAAAAATGAAAGAAATGATGTGCTGTGTGAGAAAACGGAGACGGAAAAGGAAATAAGTTTTATCTTTTATTGCTTATTTATGGCGAGGAATCAGATGCGGTTGTATGTTTTGAGGCGCGTACATCTCCTCTTCATGCTTTTTTTTCTTCTCTCTTCTGCTCTTTATTGATTTTCTTTACTTACATATTTACTTGAACAACATAAAAAAGTATAATATTTGATGGCTAAAAATCATCTATTGCCTGGTTCATGTTATCATTCCGTTGTCAGTAATGTTGACATTAGAGGACATAGAATGAAATAAAAGTATGAAGTATTCTCAACATTATTATTATCAATCAAAGTTTCATGTCTTTAATCTTATTAGCCGCTCAATAAAAAATGATTCTTGAATGCCATGCCAACATATAGAATATAATGTGGACATAAGTATGTAAAAAAGGAGGAATAAAAGTGTATAAAAATGTTGTAAATAATTTATAATAAAAGGAGGGTTCTGACGATGCTGATTATTATTTATTTTGGAAGGGATTATGGTTGGGACATGTCTTATTTGAGATGTTTTGTTGCAGGGTTGTAGCTGCTTTTTAAAAACTTTTTTTTTAGTCTAAAAAGTCGTTTTTTGCATAACGTACTAAGTGAACAGCCTCTTCTGTTACAAAATCTTCAAACAAAAAATTAGACGTCACTAGTAGAGCCAGACAAAATTCGCATTTACAAAATAGTTGAGAAATTTCGGCTTTTTGTGGCAATATGTAGATGCGAAAATTCCAAAAAATAGATGCGAAATTTATCTGTCTCTAGTCACTAGTAAACGACCCTACGTAGGGTCGTAGGCCTACACCAAAACCATAGAATGTAACTAATAATCGATTGAAAAACTACATCAATAAAGAAAATAATCTCAAAGTAACAGAATTTATCCACCACATATTGAGCCAACTATCAATTGCACCCATTCGCTCAATAATCTATGCAATATAATCAATTGATCAATCATTCAAAGATTTGTAAAGCTTTTCAAACCAAGAAAATCCATTCATAAAGACTCGAAGTGAGCTTAATAACTCATTCATTTCTCAGTAAATATTCTTTTTTTTGTCGCAATTCAAAGTTTTCATTGAAATATCCTGAAAATATTTCTATAGTGTAAATTAGGGACTCTATTAATCTAATCCCATATCTCACATCCGATTCCACATGATATACATCATGATTATGATGAAATTTATTATAATGTGAAATCCCTCAGGTGTTTGGAAATATGCCATGTAAATCAAGGTATTTAAGGTTGAAAAAAGAGAGAAGCATTTGAACATCTCCAACAATAACTTTAGTCAAGTAATCTCAAGATTTCTTTTTTCTCTTTTTTTTATAGGGATGGGATGATATACATCTCCAATTAAGATTTCATTCTATCTAAATAAAACATGAAGAATTTCCTGTTAAAAAAGGGACACAAGAGTTTTTTTCTGTGCAGATGTATCACACAAAGAGGATCTTAATGCAAACAAAAATAAAGAAGATTGAAGTTGATTCTTCCCGACTTTTTCCTTCCTCCTTCTGGGAAAAAAAATTTCTCTCTCCCTGAAATCTTAAAATAGATGTTGAATTTTGTATGATGAATTACTCTGGTATTGAATATCTTTGCTTTATTCTGGACTTTTCCAACTGAAGTTTTATCAACTTTTTGTGGATATTGCCATAGATATATTGAAGGCTATTGAAGACATTTAAGGATGTTTTGTTTTTAGTTTGATGAAAGTTAAATGAATTGCATGCAAAATGATAATTGAAGTGAAGGGATCAATAGTTTTAGAGACAATAGAAACTAGTCTGTGCTGGAATTTTAGCATTTGCAGGAAGGAGAGGATCGAAGGGGAGAGGAGGGAGGTTCAAGTCAAGGGATTCAACTAAAGATTTAAAAGTTTTTCTGTGAAAATTTAGGTGTGAAAGTGGGTTTCAAATTTTACCTCAAAAAATTCAAAAAATCTCGATACCCTTGGACTGCATCCCCTAACTAAAATATATGTTTTTTCATACTCAAATACCATCTTTAGCAAGTAGTCACACCAAATCTATTCATTTAATATTCACAAACAATTAAATAAATCAGAATTTCCAAAAATCCAGAACTTATTGAAATATTGAACCACTTTTCTCACTGCTTTGCCTCATTAAAACTTTCCTTCTTCCTTCTCTTCACCATCCCTATTAAATTATATAGTATTATTTGCTATATTTTCTCCTCAATGATATGATTAAGAAGAGCTTTTAAGATTTTCATACAAAACACTAAGCACAATTTTTTTATTCCAACATAGGAAGAGAAATAAAGTTTTGTGAGGGTAAAAATTGACAAGAAATTTCAATTTTAAAAACTTTTTTTTGCCCATTAAATAAATTCTATAGGAAGTTTTCTGTGTCTTGGATATCGAAAAAGAGCAAAAAATGAGAAAAAGAAGTTGCGGAAATGGCATTAAAATTTTATAATAAAAGCTATAAAAGTTAGTCAATGAAGATTGTAAATTGAAAATTGGATGGGAATAAGGAAGAAAAAAATGTTCTGTTGTATTTAAAGTAGTTGACAAAAAAAAAGAAGTAAAAAGTAACTGAAGAGCAAGATAATTTTATTTCTACAATTTTATTCAGTCATGAAAATTGAAATTCAAATAGAATTTTGTGAGTAAAAAAAAGTTTAAATTGAACCGTGAATACATAAATCGACGTAGTCAATAAGATGCGAATCGATAAACTCAAAATAAATGTTGAATTCGTAAAACTTCGATCAAATTGAATTCTTTTGCAGAGCTTTGCAAAAAGTTCACATTTTACTCATGAGGAAATGCATAAAGATTTTGATTTGATTTGATTTTGATGAAACCTTATTTGAATAATCTAGCATATTTAAATTTATTTTGTATTTGAAAAGGATTTTGAATTGCGTTGCATTTTATAGCGTGTGCATTGCTATATTTGTGGTTCCTTGCAATTTTAGTAAGAAATTATTCATTTCAGCTCTGTAGTCGGAGAAGTAATGCAAAGTTTCTATCAAATACAATTTGAATTGAAATGAAGTTTATGGAATTAATTTATGAAGACTGAATTGTTTGAAGGTTATTGACTCATTACGAGTCAATCTTAATCTCATTTTGTCAGCTGTGGTGCTTAAAACTTTTTAAGTAAGAGAATTTGAAAGGTTTGGTAAAACTTTAAGTATTTTCTTTTCAAAAAGTTTAATCGGAGTTGGATCTACAATTTTAAAAGATTTTTTTTTCCAAAAATTACAAAAAAATTTTTTTTTTCCAGTTCCACCACATTTTCTCCTCAATATTTGTCCTTTATGGTCCTTTCAAGATCAAATGACTCTCATTCGCAAGTTTCACCTTGAAAACATGCTGTTAAGTACAGATAAGCACCACAATGAGACATATATCACCTTGCTAGAGCTTAATATCTGCCTTCATCTGAAGATTTATTGATTTTTCCCCCACATCATTTCCATCTATTAATTTATAGAATTTTTTTATTACTCGAATTTCCATTCAACAAAATTTATAATTAAATTACAAAAAAAGCCTCAAGAATGTTCTAACATTTGAATTTATAATTTCAACATTAAACACCACGAGTAAGGCGGAAGAAAAAAATTTAAAGACATTTCAAATTCTCATTAAGAAAAACCTTCACGAAAATTTGTACTCATTACGTAATTTATGTACGATAATTTATGCAAACCACAACCTCTAAAATATTTAAACGATTGCTTTCTTTACAATTTTTTTCTGTTCTGTTCTTTTCACTGCTGCTGTCTTCATGCTACCATGTTGCAAAAAATTAAAACAAAAAAATAAGGAGGATGTTGAAAAACAAAAGCAGAGGCGGTAACTGTGTTTAACTTTATTCTATATTTCACTGAACACCTGTGAATATAATACGTTATCATTTTGTGGTTTCACATTGAACAATGGATGATATAGGAGATGGAGAGAAAGAGGAGGAAAAAAAGTTTGAAAAGGCAAATATGTGCTTATGGTCATAAATTTACTGAATGTGTATCTATCTCTAATTGTGGATGAGGCTAGGGATTTATAATGTTTATAAAAATGAGTGGAAGATGAATGAGAGGACGTTAATTGGATTTTCAAACACATTCATCCTCATTGCTGTAGAATTGCTATCACCTTTTTTTTTCTCTCTGTGTCTCTATGCCTACCGTAAAAGGTATAAACTAATTTTCTATTATCTTTAGAAAACTTTTTTAATCTCATTATGCATCTATGCTTGAAAATCATTGAGAGCTAAAGAAGAAGTTTCAACTGTCAGTTTCATCAACTAATCTGTTTATATATTCCCAAAGCTTATTTTAGTTGTTTCGGTCGTTATGTGAGTATATGTGTGTGTGTGCTTGTATCTATGATGAGATTTTCAATTTCGAATTTTGTCATTTTACTAAAACTAATCAGCTTTGGGAATCGGTGACGCATTAGATGCATAGTTGATATGATTAAATTTTTTATAAGTGTTAATTCACTATAGTAAAATTTTAATTAGAGTTTTTGGATGCAGCTGAGATAACAAGTTAGGATAGAAGTTAATTAATTTAGAATTTGAACTTAATTTCTTGATGATTTCAATGTTCCAATATCAGAATATGTCTCGTAGTATCTCTGAACAGCTGTTTTGTCCATTAATTTTTTAGTTAAAAGGAATGCATATAAGTCTTGATTTGTTTCTTAAAAATTTAACGGAAAACTTGTACTAAAATAAGGTGTACTAATGGGTTTTATTTTAGAACAAATTCTAATTTCGCACGTAACGTATTTGTTCAGAGATGCTAGTATGTCTCCTCTGGAACCTACAGTTTAAAGTGGAATCCGAACCACTATTTTGATGTCATTACTGTCTTCAGTCTTCAAAAAGAATCTGAATCATATTCGCATTGTATGTAAAAAATTTCTCATACCGAATCTCGAATCCATGATCGCAGGGTTAGTGCTGCAATAATTAGGTACCAAAATACTAAGACCATTCCACCTTTGAGCCATTTTGACTCACAAAAGCTAAATTTTACTCTGATCAAATGACAAAATTATAGACTCACACACCTACCTATACAGCTATCTCCAATTCCTACGTCACTATCACTTCATGAAAATCAATTAAATTTCCACAAACATAATTCTATCAGCTGTATTAATCTCCTTAAATCACAATATAAATTACATAGGTGTGTACGGTAATGTAATTGATACTTCCAATGATTGCAATTGATATCAGTAATGACGAATTATGTTATGAATGGATGAATGAATAAGATGAGTTTCTTTGATGATAAATTTAACGAAGTAGATGATGTAATTTAATTAGTACTCAGTACTTAAGGATGAGTCATTATTTAATTTTGCTGCGAGAATAAAGTATGTAACAGCAGCTGAACGAGATATTAAAAAAAAAAAATTCAGAACAAAGAAGAACCTCTTCTCCTTTTGTCATCATCATCATTGTTGTTGTTGTTCCTTAGAACTGTATAAGATTATGCCTATAGAAATGGCGACAGTAGGATATCGCACCAAATGAAAGAAAGATGAAAATAAAAAATAAAAAAAATTATAGCATACAAAATATGATGCAAGAAGTCACATAGCTATGGATCCCTTCCATGATGATTAAGAAGAGAAGAGAGCAAATGGAATTGAGGAAAAATGAAGTTGACAGAATTCAGTCAAGAAATGAAAATCGTGGTCGCAGCATGAGACGAGGAAAAAGAAATTATTCCATCATCTCCCATCATTCGCAAAACTTTTCTTCTTCCTCAGCAGACACAAAAGATATGAGATAGAGAAAAAAAATATTATATTTTCAGGGAAGTGGGGGAAAAAGATGGTAGTAAGGATGATGAATGAATGGTGTAAAAACTGGAGCATTATGTAATTAATGGCTTTCGATGGTTTCTGTGGGCAGTGAGAAGGAATAATGTGGAAAAACTAGAGAACAATGACTGTTAAAAGTCGTAAAAATTGAAAATAAATAATTAATAAAAGAAATACAACCGTAAAGAAAAACTAGTATAACGGTGGTCACTCGTGACCGACGAAAGCGCATTTTCCGCGATCAGTAAATACACAAAGAATTAAAACCCCAAAAGTATAAAGCCTAATATTTAACTATAAATATTCTTCATATACCAAAAATTTAAAATTTACAGAAAAAAATGTGTGTGAAACATGAGGAAAAAAATTATTTTTTATAAAAAGTTATCACGCGTTATTACGCGACATAAAATTTAAAAAAAAAAATTAATAAAAAAAAGCAAAAAAAAAATCGGCTACGGGCTAGGATCGAACCCACGACCTCCAAATTAGGAGCCGTGCGCTCTTCCTTTTACGCCACTGCTGCGCTTTTTTTGAAAAATTTTAGTGGCAATTTAATTATTTATATTGATGAGTTTTTTTTTTATATAAATGCAAGTTTTTATAATTTTCACAAAATTTTCCGGAAAAACTATGGAAAATCCATGAAAATAGAAAACTAAATAACTAAAATAGAAAACTAAAACAATAAAAATATAAAAAAAAGTAATTGTATGAAAATATTGAAAATTTTAACAAAAATCTTCGGAAAAACTCGGGAAAATTGTGGAAATGGAAAATTATGACATGATTCAATATTATATGTCATTGGAAATCAAAAAAGTATCAAAAAAAGCAAAAAAAGAACATTGTCATCAGTGGGATTCGAACCGAGGACAGCTAAGGTTTTGAAAAGTCAACATTTTAGTGCATTCTACCACACTAATACATACAAAGAAATGTCATTTTTGGTACTTTTTACGCTGGTTCCAGCAGAGGAAGTGACCATTCCTGCTGATTTTTGGTTACATGGTAGCCAGGCATGTCACACACATTTTAAGCCAAAAACCGCATCAAAAAAGCTTAAACCCTAGGAGGAGATGCGATGACAGACAGACGGACAGACAGACAGACAGACAAAGTGCGGATAATAGCGTCCTTTTCCCAAGAGGAAAATGCGCTAAAAAAAATGAACAGCATAAAGTAAATGGAAGTTTGTTCTTAATGTGTTTGAAAAGCAATGAATTTCATTTTTTTTTGTTTAATAATTCCTTTTACTGCCTAACAAGTTGTGATGATGGAGTTTAATGAGAAGGAAATTAACTGAAAATGAGTGTTTAGCATTGAAATAGATTTTTTTGATAATTTAAGAAAATCAAATTTGATATTCAAAGAGTCTTAGACCCCTCGAGCCTACAATTTTAAATTTTTTAAACAACTCACATATTAAGTCAAAAATGTTAAATAAAAGTTGTAATTTAATAATACTTTGAGTTTTAGAGCAGCTTCGTACTCAGAAATTAAGGGGGTTGAACTTGGATCATTTTTTGACAATAAATCCAGGCAAAAATCCCTAGCATATTTAAAAAACTTTCTAATAAGGGGTTGGAAGTAACACATGTTATTAAGTTTCCGCTCAATTCATTTATTTATTTTAATTCAGACATGCTAAGTTGAAAATATTCATAA
This sequence comes from Chironomus striatipennis, assembly GCA_026123125.1. NCBI lineage: Eukaryota > Metazoa > Arthropoda > Insecta > Diptera > Chironomidae > Chironomus > Chironomus striatipennis. The sequence goes on from CM047393.1 coordinate 38,085,411, forward strand.
TAAACTCCTGTATGTACTTTAAACTGAATTTGACTGCTTAATGTCGCATAAATAGTCATTCGGCTGCCAGACCACTCAAAAATCCCTCTGATACCATCAAAAAGTAAAGCTATAAATTCAAATAACGGATCATAAATCAAAAATCATTTCCCAGTTCAAAATTGGCAATGCACCAAAGATTCATCTATAATCCGCTTTTATCAGCTTTTGAATTTCGTATTTTATACAGTTACTGATAAATTGAATAAGCATTATCGCTGTTTCGTATATTTGAAACATTTTACTGCAATCGTGAACTACCAATGAGCTCAAACTCATTCCCATGATGCACATTGAATCTATCAAAAAATTTCCGCTGAAATCCATTTGCCTTAAAATGAATTAAAAATTTACAACTAGACTTTATAAAACATTAGCGTAAAAATTCAACGAACCGATATGAAACTAAAATGGAGGATATAAATAGAAATGTTATTAGTTCTACTATCTATACTGGATCCATTCAGCTTTTATGTTCTTTTATGCTTAACATTCTTATTTTTTCTGCAAAATCATGATGGTAAATGAACCACAGAGGACGTCATTAGATTATAATGGAAAAATGTGGTCGTTATAGGAATTGATCCCTACTTAAGTACTCCATCCTACACACATATCTCGCTTTAATTTTACTTTCTTTATTTTTCGTGTGTATGATAAAGTTTTTGTCATGTCTTCGATCAACAATCGTATCGAGCATCTTCAGCACTTTTTCCGCAATCTCGTGTTGCAAAATCATCACTATTACTATAAATAACAGAACAAGAAATAAGAAAGAAAGAAGGAAGAGGACATAAGTGTCTCATATCTTACTTCTTATTCTTTTTTTACCGTATTATGCTATCAAAATTTTCATCTTACTCTTTACGACGATATATACCGTACCGACTGACCTTCATTGTATCACAATATTCTTGCTAAATGATACATGCGATAAGCTACTTTATATGTAGATGTACGTAGTATGCATAATATTGGGTGGTGGAAGTCCTTTGTCTCACATAAAGTGTTGAAAAAATATGCTTGATATGCTTTTGCTGCTTTGCTCTTCTTCCGAAAAAAATTCAAATATTCTGTGTGTGTGTGTGTGTGTATGAGGATGAGGGGAGAAAAAAAACGAGAAAATCTGCTTTCATGCTTTAAGGGTGACAATGTCGTTAGATGAAAACGAGAACTTTCTTTTCTTTCCTTATCATTTGTGAGGCTTTAAATGCTGATGGAGAAGGAGAAATTTTGAGGCATGTAAATATTTGCTTTAAAGCAATATGAATTTAAATTGATGGTGTTGCTGTGGAATTTTCTCTTTTGTTTGAATTTGGTGTTATGAAAAATTGCATTTTGGAATTTGAATGATAATTAGAGAAGAAATTGGTATGCTGGAGTTTTCAGAAGTGAGAAGTTTTGAATTAATTGAGGAATGGTATTTTGAATTAATAAGGTTAAAGTTATGAGAATTTTACACTTTTAACTGGGGTACCTTGATTTAGGCAGACATGATTTGAGTAACTGAAGTGCCCCCAAGCAAAAAATCAAATTTTCTTATAACCGTTAAATTTTTCAATCGTTTCATTTTGAGTAGATTGTTTCCAGAACCAAACAATTAATTACATAACTGCCCTCCGGTACATTGATTTTGGAGAATATACTTCTTAAAATTGAAGCTATCTTTAAACTTTATAACTCACAAAATATGTAAAGTTTTTGAAAATAAAGATTCCAAACTTTAAGCTTAAGTACGATTCTAAAGGTTGACAAGGCTTCATCCAGATGAAATATCATTTTATTTCGGATGAAATTTTCTATTGTTCCGGATGAAAAGGATGATAAAATCTTTTGTTCTGAATGAGGTTGTCAACCCCTGGTTAGATTTGAATTCGAAATTTCTAGCAAATCCTTATAAACAATCAATTAAAGCACAAAATCTTGATACAAACATTAAAGTTCCACTTGTTTTTGGATAATGAAATTCCCTGAGGACTTATTTGTTTACGATGAGTTAGTCTTGGCAACCAATGAGAAAATAAAGTAATTACTGTTGAAATGAAGCGTAAAACATCAAGAAAATTAATATTTTATGTCAAAATCTCATAGTTTGCCATGAAGTTTTAGTTGAAAATTAATTTTGTAACAAATTTTAGTTTCTGTCGGTTTTTTTTGTGTTCTGCTTTATTTAAAGTTAAAAGTTTGGAATTTATCAAGTTAATCTGCAAGCTTTAGTAAGTTAGATGAACTGTAAGATGAGATTTTCATCATATTATAAAGTTTTTGAACTATTTTTAACTCCAAAAATTATTTCCTTAATATAAAACTAAACACAGCATCCAAACTCCATACAGCATAAAGATTCCATTAAATTCCTAACCACAAAATCATTATAGAACATGTTTATATAATTAGACATCACAATTTCCGCCATACCTACATATATTACGTGAAAAACGATAAATACAATAAATGGGAAAAATGAATTTTACGGAAAACAATATGGTATAAAATTAGGGTTTCTTACAGAGTTTAAAGCTTCCTTCTCATGAATACATAAAATAATTTTTTTAGATCTAGAATTTCAATACTTTGTTGTTCATTTTTTTCTGCCTTTTACCAATAACATGATACTGTGAATTAAAAGAGATGAAAGAAAATGAGGGGATTTTGAGATGCTTTGTTTCGTAATTTAGTCATACATATTTATTGGGAATTTATTTATAGGTAGATACTGAGGACGGGTGGTGTAAATTTGACTTTTTGGTTATGGGGATAGTTTCTGAACATTTTTTAATTAGTAACGCTTATTGAGGGGTCTGAGATTTTGTTACGCTGCATAAAAAATTTATTATGGCCAGGAAGGGGGGGGGGGGGGAGTGTCAAAAATTTTGAACAGTTTCATGCCCTGGAATACAATTTTATAAAATTAGATTCAGCTCTATTTCACATTCTTAAGACGTTTAGTCAATAACTAACCTTAAATAGTGTCTCATCCTCGAATAAGAAAACAAAATTTCACAAAAATAATCATCGACCATGCACAGAATATTTCACATCTAATTTTTTAAGCCTTTCTTCACTCTGCAACAAATTTCATCCTTTTTTACCTTTTTCATTATAATGAGGACAAAAAGGAGACTTTCTTGCAATAATTTTTTTTTAGATACATCCATGTTAAAAAAATATGGAACATTTTCTCAGCCATAAGAACATCAAAGATTTTTTTAACATATTTTTTTTTTCTCTTTTTTTCTCATTACAGGAATTTGCTTTTCTTTTGTTTCTCAGTGAGTGAATAAAAAAAGGGATTCCGAGTATGAAACAATAAGGATTATATAAAGCTACAATTTTTACTCTCAATGCATGTACATATTGAGTGAGTGTAACACAAAGTGAAAAACAAAAGTTAAATTCATCTAGTGGAAATTATTTATAACAGAAAAAAATATAAAAAAACTAAACAAGTTGGAAAAACTCGACAACAATAAATAAATAGTGAAAAAAATAGAAAAGAAAAGGTGAACAAAGGAATTAGTTCAATGAATTATTAAACACTTGACATCAACATCAACTGCAGGAAATTTACATTCACAATAATCGGAGTGAGATGGTGAATAGGAGGAAATAAAATGATATTTTTTATTTCACAATTCTTTGTTCATTCTATTTGAATTAATTAAAGAACAATTGAGTAAAAAAAGTCATAGTCTGTGAAAGTTTATTGGCTTTCATTGTTGCCAAACCTCATTATTTCACACATGCAACTGTTCGTTTATTTTGATGACTGTTATGTTTGACCACAAATAAAATTAATCAGATTAATTGGAAAAATTAAGAGGTGGAGTTAAGGGGAAAGTTTTTGTGTAAGCTTGAAATTTGGAAAAAAATTTTTGAAACCAGAATTGATTTTCGAATGAATTTTCAAATATCTTCAAAATTAAAATTCAGATAAGGGGCCGTTCACTTATTACGTAACGCTCTGAGGGGGGGGGGGGTCGAGAGTTTGTTACGGTCTATTGTTCTCGCAACTGATTCTTTTGTTAAAAACGTTACGCAGGGGGGGGGGGGGTAAAAAATACGAATTTTTGCGTTACGTAATAAGTGAACGGCCCCTAAAATTAATAAATTAATTTTTAGTACCATCAATACACCCTTACAAACCTTGACAAACTCTCTACACAGTGGCGTAGCCAGAAATTTTGAGGGGGTGGGGTTGAAAATTCAATTTTTTGTATGAAAGAATTTGGGGTGGGGGTAAATTTTCGTTTTTTTTCACACGAAAAAATCCTAGCTGTACCCCCTACTAGACTTTCTCGAAATCCCGATCCCGAATGATTTTCGGGATCGGGATCGGGATCGGGATTTCCCGGGAAATCCCGGGATATCCCGAAAGATATTTTTGAAAAATTCATGTGTATTTTATATCCAATTTTAATATTTGAATGAAGTTAATTAATTTTTAAAAGTTTTTAGTTTCTTGCACAATATATTTTTGATACAATTTTAATAAAATTAGTCATTAATGGTTGAAAAAAATTAAAAAATTAAAAATTAAATAAAATTGTTCCCAGAATTAAATTTTAACATATACGCTTTAGGAAGCATCATTGATTTAAAGAATTGTTTTCATATTATTATATATAGTCTTAATAATAAAATTTCTTAAACTAAGGTTTCATTTTCAACTCAATTTTTGATAAATTGTCATGGTTAAAAAAACTTTTTCTAAGTTTAAAAGATGTTTTTTTTTAAAAAAAAAAAATATGAATTTCAAAAAACTTTGGTTGATTTAACGAATTTTTTAAAACAGGAACCAAATAAAGGATCAAATGACATTGAATTTCAATAAAATTGAAAGATAAGGTTTCTTTAAAAATCAGTTTTAAATAAATAGAAAATGGAAAAAAATTGAAAAAAGTTCTAAAAAAATATTTTACTATGCAAATGGTTCAAGTCGGGATTTTCAATCCCGATCCCGAATATTTTCGGGATCCCGGGATTTTTCGGGATCGGGATTTCCCGGGATTTCCCGATCCCGATCCCGATAGCGAGAAAGCCTACCCCCTACTCGTCCCTCAGAATGTTCCGTAATAAGTAAACCACCCCTTTTTTAATGAACTTCATATCAACTCTGTTGTCACAGACTGCTTTTTTTGTATGAATATTAAAATTAATCAGATGGATGATTCTTGATTTTTTTATTTATTGTATAAAAAGTATTTTAATTAAAAATTCGAAATTAAATTGAATTGATAATTATTATTTTTTTTTTGGTGACCTATGGGAAATTAATTGACAGGAACAAAAAAGATTTCCTAGAGAATTCTACTTTAACATTTTCATGTTTATTAAAGAGTCAATTAAATTTTAAAAAATTTAATTTCTGAATTTTTTCGCATTTTTGTTACAGCAGATTCAATAAATGAATATTTCACCATGCGAGTTGCGATTGCATATATAGCATGAAGAAAAGCAAATAATTAAATTCATTATTTCCTTTCCATTTTCATTAATTACCAACGCTATTGAAAGTTTTTCCTTTCTCACTTATTCTGTTTTACACTTTTTAGCGCATTTTTGAAAACTTGTTTTCAAAAAGGAAGCTCAATCATGCACTTTGATCGGTCGTTCGGTCGTTCGGTCGTTCGGTCGTTCGGTCGTTCGGTCGTTCGGTCGTTCGGGTCCCAATTATCTCTTGATCTAGACTTCGTAGCATGCTCGGAATTGTTTTAATAGCTTCATTGAATGTTTTTATTCCCGCCGTTTATATTGAAAAGTCAAAAAACACTCATTAAATAGCTTAATTCATCGATTTTATATTTCAAAAAAATATGTAAACAATGCAGGGCAAAGCTATGCTGATGATAAGTTTGAATTTTTTCTAACCGTTAAAAAATTTGAAATTTTTTTGACCGTTATTTCGGATTAAATTTTTTTCTTTTAAACACCTTAATATTAATTAACTTTTAATTTTTTCATACAAAACAAATATAAGTGCGTTTAGAAATTTGAAAAATAATGGATGTGTTTAGAAATTTAAATTTTTCGCTGATGGAAAATTTTGAATTTCAAAAAACCGGTAAATCGTAAAGCTATTATTTGCATTGAACATTATAAAAATCAATTTTAAAGGAATTTTGATTTTCAGTTTTAAACTTTTTATTGAAATGAATTATGACTAAAGAAACAGCAATAGAGTTTTAAAACTCGACATTCTTTTCTATTTAATAAATTGCTAATCGCTGCGTCAAAAATGCGCTGAAGTCCCTCGATATAAACGAGGACTTTTGTAATTTTTCAATTTCCCTACGGTACTTCAAACAATAAAAGCTGAACTTTTTCATTCTTCTTCTTTGCTTCATTGTCTCATTTTAAAGCTGAGAAAATATGATTTTTTGACAAAGAAATTTTTGTTTAAATTAGAGTTTTCTATTTGCATCAAATTCAATTTCTACTTTCACAGTAAAGTTAAATAAATTCATAGAAATTTCTCATCAAAGCAAATTAAAATAATTAGTGAACTCCGAGAATATTCCTTTTAAAAATTTTAAAATTGATTTTTCCTAGAAAAGCCTTAAAAACTAATTGCTTTAGATTCTAATTAATTGAGTATTAATAATTTTCTTATAAGAACCATTCGACCTGATATAATATTTAAAATTCAGTAAAAATTTTAAAAAACAATATTTGTCATTATCAGATTTTGATTATGCAAATTATAATAGTAGTGAAAAAGAGCATTTTAATGGTTTGTTCTAAAAAGGAATTGATTCTTTTGAATTTTTTTTTAGAATTATTAACAAACAAAAATGAGATGATGAGACAGACAGTCAGAAATTTATTGTTGAAGGCTCCAAAATTTTTTTGTATGTATAAATACTGTAAGTACCCCTAATAATTTTAATCTAGAAAAACCCAAGCATAATGATAAAAATTCTCGAAAGGGGTTCGGACTGAGATTAGAATGCATTTAATTTGATTTTAAAACTAAATTTTGAATCAATGAATATTATGGTCGATCCCATAAAAATTTATAAAAGTTTAAACTACCTTTTTATGAAATTCAAATCTGTAGCTACTTTAAAAGGATTGTTCGTAAAATTTGTTACGCTCTATACAAAACTTTTCATAGTCCCACACAAAATTTGTTATGACCAGGGGGAGGGGGGTCAAAAATTGCCATTTAAGGCGTTACAAATTTTACGAACGACCCAAAAAAAGCTATTTTATAACAGAATAATTCATTTTTTTTTACCAAACTCCCTTTTTCCATAATTACTATTACCATAGTGATTTCAAACTACCATAAAAAAAGTTCAATTTGAAACCTCATCTAAAAATCAATCTCGCCCACCTATCCCCAGATCAATTAAAACAGGTCAATGCATTATTCAACGTAGCAATTCTGCAATCATTTCCATCTCACTCTGACGAATAATTTCCGTCCGTTGAAATTGAACTTGATGCTAAGTTTTGTGTGTGTGTGTGATGAAATATTTCATGCCTAAATTTTTTGTAGATAAAATTTCGTATGACGTTTTTGAAAGCATATATCACTTCACATGAATTTACTTACACTCAGAAGAAAAGAAGATAAATTAAATAAGTAAATAAATAAATTGTTTAAGGATGTGTAGAAATTTGCAAAGTAAATAACCAAAAGAACCTTTAAGTGCTCATTAATTAATTACAAAAATTTCCGTAGAGAAAAAAAAAGTTTTGTCACCCCGAGAAGAAAATAAAATAAAATTAATAATTTATTCACATAGTTGATAAATTAAAAAAAATATATACTTAATAAAATAAATTTACATATACAGAAATAAAGGAGTGAAAAAAGAGGCACGTTCAAGTATCTCGGGGCTCATTTATATTGTGTACTTGTGCTTATATCGTTTGTTGAAGCAGCAATGAAAATTGTGAATAAAACCTGTGGGAGTTATGTAAAATGGTAGATGTGAAATTGGTGACATTTGGAGCCGTTTTCACATGCCAGAGCTATTTTATAGTGGAAAGGTAAGTGTGACTATACAAAAAAAAAAATATTCGTAATTTTTTTTTCAGATACTTTTGACGTAAACGATGATAAAGTTTTATTTAATAGACATTAAATATTTATTTTCTCCCCATCTTGTGCTGCTTTGTTGCCGACGTAAATTTTTTGGTTTTTTCTATCTCTCTCACTCGCTTGATGAGATCTCTTTAAAATTTTATGTAATATTTTTACATACTTAGCTAATGTTTATTAAGGGAACGATTGAAGTAATAAAAAAATTTTCTTTTTTCGTGGAAATTTTGAGCCAATGGAAGAGAATGTTTAATCTTGATGAAAAGTTGTTCTTCTTGTTACTGTCGAGGATGAAGAATATTTAAAGTTGAAATGTTTTTTGTTTCTTGATATTACATGATTTACTGTACCCATGAGTTAACTTAAATTATGTTTTCGGATAAGAAGAAAAGAAAAATCTATTAAAATGCTGCCAAAAATTTGTTTGTTGGTTTTAATGCAGTAAAGTCTTGTACAATGCTGCTTTATCTTTGAATGTGTTCTTGTTTAATGGGATGGATGTGTGTTTAAAATGTTTATAGGTTAAGTTCTATTTAGGGTCTTTACCTACCTCCATATATGTACAGGGAGTCCTCGATTTGCATAACGAAACTTCTGTTAAACAAATTTTTAAATTTTTATTTTTGACGGAAATTTTGCATGAAAAAATAAAGCAATTTGGTTTGCACAAGATTTTCCTGGGGTCAGTAAAAATTATTCAAATCTTGGACCCCTGTATGAGACTATGTGGAAAAAGGATGTAGTTCAATTTTGTAATCAAGGAATTTTCACTTTCATCCCTCACTAACAAATTTCTTAAATTTGCTAGGGGTTTTCGTAAAAACAAAACGAAAACTACCCCCCCCCCCATTCTACCCGATTTTACAACTTAACCGAAAATTTCTAATCAAACGAAAGGTCATTATTGTAAGGCTTTCTAATTAATGTAATTATTTTCCGCAAACCACCTTACAAAATTTATAGTCAATTTATTATTTTCTGTTATTTTCGTCTAAAAAGCCATTCCTTTCTGTACAAACAAAAGGACACAATAAATAATGTAATTAACCCTAATTAATTTAATTAAATTTAATAAACATTCAGTATTTATTAATAATGCCATAAATTTTCATTATTTCTTTCATCTTTTGTGATGGGCTTTATGGAATTATTAATTAAATTAATATTATTGTGAAACGAAGTTTGATTGATTTGTTGTGAAAGAATTTTAATATGATTTAATATAGATTAGAGTTAATTGAATTAAGAGTTATATAAATATATTATTTGAAATAAAAGTAAATTCTAACTAAGAATTCGTGAAAAAATTTTAAAATAAATGAATGTTTAATTTCAAAAAGTTAGGCTAACAAATTAACATAAAATGTTCTTCATTTTAAAAAACCTACAATCCAATACACAAAACAAAATTTTTTTACATTCATTCCAATGAAACTTTTATTATGAAACATTCATAATTAGCATTCGTTTGACGAAAAAAGGAGAATAAAAGGAATTTTAAATTGAAATATGTAGCAACATAACATGAAGTTGTGAAAATATCCTTCAGGCATCCGTACATGCATACAAAATTTTTTCGTTCTTCTTTTTTCCACGTAATAGATACATTTGTGAGCTTTTTTTTTTTTATTTCTGATTGTCACTTTACTTTTAACCGCAATCATGGAGAAAAATTTAGAGAAAATTTTGATAGGTAAGCTACCGTGCTGATTTAGCTTTAAGGAACCGTTTGAGAATGAGTTTGTTCAATTTATGACATGCAATTTTTAAGCGGGTAAAGGCTCTTAGTCTATTTGACAGTTTAAAACAAAAGCAATTAAAATTTTTAAATCAGAGCTTTAAGGTACACTTTGAATCAACGCTTTTCAACTAAAACAACACGTTTAAAATAAAGCAACGCTTTTAAAATAAAGTAAAGCTTTTAAAATAAAGCAACGCTTTTAAAATAAAACGTTTTTAAAATAAAGCAACGCTTTTAAAATAAAGCAACGCTTCTCATATCAGAGCAACATTTTTCATTTCAAAGCAACACTTCTTAACTAAAGCATCGATTCTCTTGTAAATCGATGCTTTTACTCTAAAGTAACAAAATCTCCATTAAAGTAATGCATCTTAATTAAAGCAACACTTTAAAGCATTTCTTCAAAGAATTTCTTCAAAGCAAAACAATCATAGAACTATCAACCTCATCAAAGTTCATAATGTCAATTAACCGTCATCAAGCATGGAAGTAGAAAACAAGTAAAAGTGTCAAAAAGAGGAAGTATCATAACATCGAGAGCGATGATGATGTTGATGATGATGACACGAAAAAAAGAAAGAAAAAGTAAAAAGAGTAAAAAAGGAAAAAGAAGAGATGAAAATGGAAGAAGAAGTAGGATATGATGTGTACAAATGCGTTCATTATTATTAAAGGCATGGAGATGGAAAAATACGCTTCTTTGTGTTTCAACCTCTTCTTCATTCATATCAATTTTTTTTCTTCTTCATCGTGTTTGTTGAGAGCTGAGTAGCAATTGCTGGAATGAAGATGGAGGATGGAAGGAGGTGGGGAAAGAAAAATTTTAAAAGTGTGAAAATGGCAAATTCACTTCCTTGCGGTAAAAAAGTATATATAAACTCTCAGTAAGCTCTCTTTCACATTATTTCTACCTGAGCTTTTTTTTTACTTTTTTCCTTCTGCATCATCTCCATCTCCTTTAAAATGAGAAAAAGTATGTATAACATTATTTGTCGGGTATTACTTGGTTGGGTTATATACACATACATAAACATTACAGGAAAATGTAGTGTGTTAATGAATCGACATAAAATAAAATTTTGTGTGCGCTGAATGTTAAAAAAAATAAATGTGAGCGATAAGGAATGTGGAAAATGATGGTCAGGATTTTTATAGCTTCATAAGTTCATTTATTGAGAGTATCAGAAAATTTGCTTTAGGGTCATCAGAATAACATTTTGCTCATTAAAAAAATGCGGATCTTAAAGGATTAATTAGCAGTTTTTTATAAACCCTCACATTCACAAGTAAAGCAACACCAACACAATCATAAACCCATCCACATCCACGCAAGATAAAATGATAAAAGAAACGTAAAAAATTTAAAATTTAAATTTCTCCTTTTTTCGACGCGCATACACCTTTTTTTCACCTTTTATTAAAACTCAAACATTCGTGAAATTGCATGCAATTTCCATATCGTTTCAAGTTATATCTCAACATACAATAAAATTCAATTGCAAAATGAATTATGATAATCTTTTCAAATTACGTCAATGAGCATATATTCACGAAAGTTCACTTATTTTTAGCATGTTTTAGAGTTAGATAGTTCTGGATGAGTTTGCAGTTTTTAAGGTTATGTTGGAAATAAATTTCAATTATGCATGATTGTTACTGTTAGAAGGTGTGGCAAGTTAAATTTACTTTAGACTTAGATATGGTTTCAAAGGTATTATAAAAATTAAATTTAAGGTAAATTTTATTCTTATCATCTTTGGGTACATAATTTTTATTAATAAAAATCCAGGTGTGTAGGCAGGGGGATCCAAGAAGACAGGGCACCCATCTGAAAAATAAAATCCCGTAAAAAAAATTTTTTCTAAGGAAATAAAAAATTTCTGCGGTTTCGCTTCGCTCAATCGCTACAATATTTATCTGTTATTAAACATTTTATAACTTCAAGAAAGAATGAATAATTAAGAGTAAAATTATTTTTTTGAACGTCCCTCAAAAAAATTTCTGGCTACGCCTCTGGGTTCACACTTGGTTCACACAAGGGGGATAGGTAGCTAGATATTTTTTAATGTGAGGGGGGGAGGGGGAGGGGAAGGTGGATCTTTATTTTTTCTAAAATTTTAATGTGCTTTAGGATTTTTTTTTTCTCAAAAAACCCCAAGCAGATAAAAGAAATATCCTCTAAAAGAGGGAGTTTTGACCCTAACTTCTCCCTTTTTTACACCCATTAAAAAAATTGTGTAACTAGTAAGTGACAATGTGAGTATAGTCTTTATTGTTATTAAATCAGAGTAATAAACTCTGAAAAATCTAATTATTGCATGGTTTAAATTAAAAAACAATCAATTTTAACGCCAAATATTTGAATAAATTCAAAATACCCAGCATATCATGCACATATACAAGATTTTCAATTGAAGACCAGTCTGAAGGATATTTTTATTTTATTAAATCCTGTTTACTGAAGCTTTTATAAATTTAAATCCGATACCTTTTTTCTACTTAAAATTTTCCATCCATTCAAAAATAATTTATTTAATCCCTTATGATACATATGCATGTCCTTGGTACCCAATATCATCACATATTCAATTTAAATCCAAAGAAATTTTCATCTAAGCCAATCTAGAAATTATTATATTCATATGCGCTAATTCCATGACCTCGAGATGACTTTAGCACATTTTTTTTTTCTTCTTCATAAAACTGCTGATAATTTTCTTTCCTTTTTCTTTTTTTAAAAAAGTGTGGAAAAAAGATTCAATGTGCTTGAATCAATCCAAGTAGAAAAGAAACCGAAAAATTGAGAGAAAAAAAAATGATCGAATGAAACGTTAATGATGCATGGTAATTTTAATCTGTCGTTATTGAAAGAGAAAATCGAATTTTCGCAATATTCATTGAGTAAAATAAAATTTGGGTAGATGAGGGAAAAAAAGTATGCATGCATAATAAAGCAGGATGTATAAAATTTAGCTCATAATGAATCATCTTTCATTCATACAGGAAATATAATGCATATTGATGAGATGAATGTGTAGGAGTAAAGTAGGAAAATATGATTAATACAAATCAATTTTCTTGCCAACATAATGCTTTAGATAAGCACTAGAGAATGTTTATCGACGCTGCTGATTTATTTATCGTTTTTTGCTTCATATGTACATAGATACTTATTCTCATATGTAATATGTGATTAAGAGTTGTATCTAGGATTGATATAAGTATGAGTTGTAAAATCCTGAATACAGCCACTAATATACCTCGTATGTATGCACAAATATGTGTTTGATTTACAAACATATAAAATAATTTATTTATCAATATTTATATCTCCATTGCTATCCAAAAAGCCTTGTTTTTCGATTAATGTACGTATTTTATGTGTATGGATTTTGGATGATAACGATGATAATGTAGGCAGAGCAAGAAGAATCTTCAATGTTTAATATTGGACTCTCTACAAAAAAAAAGGTTATTTGCATTATATATTAAATTCATTATAAATGGATTAAGTGCCTGTGGCGGATTTGATAGCAATTCATTTTAATTTTTCATTCTAGTTCCTTTCGGATACATACCTTATAAATTTTCACCTTAATCTGGGATGGAAGAAAAAATGTTCTTGTTATCTTTAAATTTGTAAATTGATTCATTTATTTTTTTATTCCAACCTTAAACGTTGGGGAGGGTTTGTGCATCACAATCTGATAAGCTCTAAGCACTTCAATATTTAATTTTAATTAATGTTTTAAAAGTTTGTCGTCTGTAATCTGATCGAAAATAATCGAGGGTGTGAAACTATGAAAAATTGATGAATTTTGAATTTCAAAAATTCGTTAATAATTTTCAGTTCAAAAATCAATTCTTCTGCAATTTGTCATATTCGTCAGCAAACAAATCAACTAATGTGTTTCAAAACAGCATCAAAAGAATGAAAAATCAAATCAATAATATTTTTTTTTCTCTTTCTCTGCTTGAGTCATTATGCAGCCATCTTCAAATAATACACATTTGGCTTCGTTTCAACTCTTTCAATCAAATGAACATACTCAGCATACAGAATAATATATGAAATATAAAGTTTTGCGACTCATACGACGAGAGCATAAAATGAGTGGAAAAAGTTGATATCGTTTCATGTCTTGCATACACAAGGGAATGCATATGAACTCACAATCGGGAACATTGTGTGAAGCGTATATGAATGAAATTCTAAACAATTGAACTAAAATATAACAACGGCATGCATTTGTCGCTGACTATGACAATATTCATTGTGAATTTTAATCAAGATAATTTTTTTTTTCTTCTGTGTGTTGTTATCGTCTTTTTTTGTGAACTTTTCTAATTCAATTTCTGTTGGGGATAGATGTGATGTAGGTTAAGTTTTTTTTGTGTGCATGAATTAGTTAATGAGAGGTGTTTTTGTGGCTTTATTTTAAATGTTTTTCATTTTATAGCAAACTCATGACAAAATCTAAGCTCATTTAACTAAAATTCGAAAAAAGACAATAATTTTTTAAAATATCATTTAAAGCGGCCGTTCACTTAGCGAACATACTAAGTGAACAGCCGCCAACGTAATTCCATATTTCAAACATCAAATTGCCATTAATTTCAAATATTCTTTAATACCAACCCAGTTTTAAATCCTTATCTATAAACACAAAACTTTCTCGTGCTCTTTCAATTGCTTCAATCTCTCAAATTATCTTCATTTTAACAAACACGAGACATTTCATCAAAGAAATGAAAATCTTCACAAGTGCTGCTTGAGATTTCCCATATTTAACTCAAAAGCCTCCATTTCCACAAAGTGAATAGGAACCCCTTTTTCTCTGTGATGTCTTTTGTAACATTCGAGAACTTAATTGATATCTTTCGTATTTCTCCTTCTTCCTTGTTTTTGTGCTGTAGTCATGAATGTAAATGTCTGCATGTATAGTCGTCACTAAAGCTTTATGTGCTGTTTCAAATAGTTGTTAAAAGAGTAGAAGAAACTTGTCCACTTACTGATGATGAAAGCTTTAATACTTTAATGATAAAGGAGCGGATTTCTCTCGTTTTTGGATATGCTTTGATGTTGCTTTCATCGTTTTCGTCGTCTTCTTAAGCAAAGCACAACTTACTAAGGAAGGAGAAGCAAAGTGTATTATTAGATTAATTCGATTTTATGGTTCTACTTTGTGAGATCAAAGATGTTTTGCTTTCTTTACTAGTTGACATTTTAAATCCTTAAATGTTAAGACTTTCTTATTGACTTACTAAAGGAATTTTTAATTAATTTGAAATTTGAAAGGTTTTAAGTTGTTTGTAAAATTATTTGGGGTGTGAAACTAGTTTGCTTATATTTTTAACCAAAAAATTTGAATCTCAATAGTTCGTTAAATATTTAAAATTTTTTTAATTCAAAATTTAAATTTTTCAATCTTTCAGACTTTAATTTTTAAATCAAATCCTACACACTTCTCCAATGCGTCTTAATCCATCCCATTTACCAAACAATGCCCCATTAACTTTAATATTAGTTTTATAACTTTTTCATACATCCATAAGCACATCCGAGTCCTTTAAAGTCCTGCATATAGCTTTCAAACAATGAATAACTAAGAGAGAGCTTTTATATTTTTCATACTACACAGAACAAAGGAACAAGAAATTCCATATTTGCCATATCTTATGCATGCATACATTTATATTATTATAAAGGATAGAAGAAAAAAGAGAAGGAATATGATTCGAATGGAAGTAAAATGTGAAATCTATGCAAAATAAATGGACATTTCTAAGATGCCAGAGTTTTCATATCAACATTTTATATGATCATAAAAACGAGAAATAGAAATGAAGGAGGACGTTGGAGAAGATTTTTTATGTAATAATATCAAATCAAGGAAAACTAGATAAGTAGTTTGTGTATGCATGATAGGATAAAGTGCATTTCTTGGATAATATTGAATCTGCATGCATGTTTGGATGGTCATTTGGATTTGTTGAATTTGTAGAAATGTCATGGATATTAAAAAAAGTAAAATAACGAAATTTTAAAATTTTAAAGTTTGTCATAGTTATTTGCCCCTGTTGAAATTTTGCCATCTAAAAAATAAATTTTGATTTTATTCTTAAAATATTCATAAGTAATATTCAAATTTTATTAATTTACATTCTGTTCCATAACACAGAACTGATAAACTAAAACAAAAATCTCAAAAATTCCAAAATCACCACTTTTTACTGCTACAAAAAAATTCCAACCAAACAAAATGGTAACTATACATTATTCTTCCTGCATACATCCATAATAAACTAGGAGAAAAATAAAATTTGAATTGTGGTATAAAAGTATTGAAGATCCATTTATTGCAAACATTGTAAACATGTGGACAATTTTCCATGTTTTGTATGTGGACAATGGAATTGAAATTGAACAGGAACTGTAATTTTCCAATAAAATCACGTATGTGGTTGTAATGAAGTCGTAAACTTCTAAATTGTTCCTGGCTACATGTGTGTTTACATTTGATTATATTCATGAATTTATTTTATTTCTGTAAATTTAGATATTTCATCATATTCATCCGTTCTGCATACCATTATCATCTATATTGTTGTTTTTTTGTTGCCTTTTTATCTTGTTTGTGGATGATGTGTCCTTGGGATGTTGGATTTTCTACAGTTTGGGATGGTGCTTTGGATGGCTGGGTGTCAATGTTGGGAATTAATGAATTCTTTTTAAAAATACATTTCGTGCTGTAAATCAAAATGAAAAGTGTGAAAATACGGGATAGAATATGGAATTTTAAATTCAAATTTCAAAAAGTCGTTACAAATCTTAAAATATTTTTTGAGGGTTTTTTTTAAATGCGCTGTAAATTTTATCAAAGCATTCAACAATAACGTTCTTACAACTTTATCTCATCGCTCTGCATGAGATCAACCGCTATATAATTTTGTTTTACTGTTTATTGGAATGTTGTTGCGGTTAAAAAAATCGTTCCTTCATCTCTTTTTTTCATCATTCAAAATAACAACAAAAATATGTTTAGCACGGTTGTAATATTCTTCGTCGATTTCCGATTTAAATTTTCTTTTTTCATATGATGTCATTTTTATTGGAATGAAGAAGAGAAAGAAAAAAATTCTCTCAGTTTTTTACAAGCATCAGCACACAACTCCCCTAGTCACATTTTTTTATATTATGATGAACAAGAATAAGAACGGCAATAAGAATGATAGTAATGATAAACAGAAGACCCAAACGTTATTGATTTCCCATTTCATGAGAATGAAAATATTTTTTTTTCTTCCTATATTTGCTTCTTTACACGCTTCGTCATCGAAGAACGTTAAATGATCCGACGGGGAACGAATATTTTCATTTCTTTATTTTCTTTATGTCTTTAAGTTGAGGATGTATTGTTATGATTAAGATCTTTTAAATAGGCAAGAAAACATGGGATGGTTTAAAAATTTCATGTGAATTTTATTGGAATTTATGACACATGTTTGGGATTTGATTTTCTGATAGCCGAAATACTGCCTTTTTTAGAAAGTTAAAATTCAAATAGAATCGAAGATTTTGTGATATTGAAATAGGTTCTATTGTATAGAAGATAGAGGACGATGAGTGGCTCGTTCATATCCAAAATAATTATTCTCTTTGAATCATGGGGTTTCAGTTGGATTCGAACACAAAACTTAAAGTTTTTATTTTGACTTTACACTTTAAAGTCAAACGTTTTCATTGATAACTGTTACAATTTATGTCAATTTATGACAATATGTCAAATTAAAGACATCGACTCTAATTCTTAACAAACAAATGTCCACAAAAGACAACAAAATTTTCTTTCTCAAGAACCTTTTTCACTTCTCCAAAAGAAAAAAAAAATACACAAGAAAAAGACTTTTATTCTCATTTCTTTTGTTGTTGCTCCTACTGCTCAATCATCCATTCCCTTAATACTTCTTATTTTCCCTTCGTCATCATCTCGATGGCATTAGATAAGAGGGAAAATAAAATAAAGAAAAATAATAATAAAAAAAGTACACACATGTGTGTTTGGGATCCAAGAAAAAATGAAAGAGAAAAAAGAAGAAATAAGAATGGACATTCAATAAGAATGAGAGGTTGAATGCCAACAATCAGTGTGGCAATGTATATTTGTGTATGTATAATCTGTCCCTACTCTCATGTGACATCTAACATTATATCTGTGTGCGTCAGAAGGGATAAAAAAATTCCTAGACATTTTCTAAAAATGTCTTAACTTGTTTCGTACATTTATAGACATAGTTTTACTCTCGACATTATAATTTTAGTCACACAGCGTCTGTAATCGATGAACTGTAATCTAATTAAATTGTCGTAAAATGATGATGATGATGATGTCGATAGATAAAACTAAAATGTTAAATGTATCTCTCGGGAATTTAGTTTCTATGCGAAATTATTTAGTCTTGTTGTTGTTAAGGCTTTTTATAGTCTAAGCAGCATAGTTAGGAATACTGATTGATAGATTCTTGAAATTTCTATCAATTCCAAAGCAATAGCTTCAAAATATCCTAAATACAGCTCTGAATGGAAAGGATAATGATGAATAAATTGAGACAGTGAACTAGGGTAGGAAAATCAATTTCTTCAAGCTATACGAAAAAGGATTAAGACAATCTTATGAAAATTGACAAGCTACAAGTTCGAATTTTCTGAATAAACATTGTTGACAGGTGAATCGATTCTGTTTGATGTAATTTAAATGAGATTTTCTGAACCTTGAATCGTTTTATTTGAAAAGTTAAGAAATGTTTTTTTTGGATGGAAGGAGAGGGTAAGGTGAACTTTTTTTTTGACAAGAAATAATGAAGAGGATGAAAAGAAAAAAGGGGTCAGAAGAGATCGATAAAGTGTAAATTAGAAAAATATAAAAAGTTGTGAAATGGGCAAAGATTAAAAGGGTGAAAATCGGGGACTAGCTTAATATAAATTTGAAATTTCTTGCAAAAATTTGAAAATAAAATCCCAGGGGTTAATCTAGACCCATCTACCTCCATCGAGAAAAATTTCTTCATTTTTCAAGGGGTTTTTTGAGGCATAAAGTATTTGAACCTTCCTTAATTTTTTTAAACAAATTAAATTCTGGATCTCTTTTAAAAAATTTCTGACTATATCCCTGATTTTAAAACTTAAATTCCTACGGTATAAAAATTATAAATTTTATAATTGATTTTTCAGAAAAATGACAGTCAAGCTTCTAATTTTTTACTAAATGACATTTCGATTACAAACTTTCCTACCATCCAATATTGTCCAAATGAAGCTTCATCATCAAATCCAAACTTTTAACAACGACATTTATTTTTATTCCATTTTGTAACTTTTCCAATTAACTTCAATATCCCTATTATGAAATTCATACAATTTCAGATGAAATTCAATCAATTTTGCTCGGTATCTGGTCTCTCACTGCGACTCTCTCCTACAGCTATAAACTGTCAATTTCCATTGTTCAATTAAATTTCATCTGAGATTCCATATGAAAAAAATAGTATTCCCCACTCATTAGTCATCAGTGATTCTCACCATGTACTCGCTACGTGCATTTATTGAATTCTCAAAGCACTTAATTAAACTTGCACTCGATTTTCTGTGAATGCACGTTCACCTTCCAGAACATTAAATTACGAGTGAGATATGAAATTTATTTTAAAAAACTATATAATAAATTGCTATTATGGGAAACGGAAATTACAATGAATCTTTCAATTTATAAAAAAAAACTCTTTTTTTCTTTCCTAACCGTAAGCTGTGCTACAAGATATACAGATGTGTTCATTCAAAAATGTTACCGTTTTTAACGGATAAAAATTTAAAATTCTCAAATTTTTTGTAAACACTAACACAACGAAAGAAATTTGTAAAATTTTGTTCCTCAAATTTTTGGACTTTTAATTTTGTTTTCGTGGTCAAAAAGCATTAGAAATGATAATTTACAATATAATGTTGCTATTTTAAACACAAAAATTAGATCCAGTGAACAAATTTAAGTCAAAAATCAAAATTTAATTTAAAATTTTTTTCACGAAATTTTTTCATTTTGTTTGTTTACAAACAGAAAAAAAGCGTATGGTCAAGTATGGTCGAGTATACTTTGTATGAACACATCTATATATCTTGCTGTGCTATAAGATATTTCTTATCTTAAGGTAGAGATTCATTCGGAGATGGAATATAAAGTTAAAGCTACGGAAAATTAACAGATTTCTCCAAATTCCGTTTTCACTTTTGACATCCGAGTTACGTCAAAATAATGAATTGAGGAAGAAATGAAGGATTTTTTAGCAGAGAACAGGGGATCCACGATATGCATATTTTCGAAGTGCATAGCAAAATTTTTGCCAAACAAAATTAAAATTTAAAATTTTAACAGAAATATTGCATACAAAAAATAAAAAATTCGATTTGCATAAGAGTTTCTCGAACCCAAACAGTTATAGAAATTGATGACTTTCTGTACTGGGTTTGAGAAAATTTTAAAAATGTCCATTTTGAATATTTTAAGGATTGTTAAAATTGTTAGTAAATAAATTTATGAAAATTTAGAAATTAAAAAAAGAAAATAAAATAAAGTGGGATTTGAACTCCGTATTGAATGGAAAATTTTTGTGTTTTATATCTTGTACGTATTAAATTTAGAATTTGTTAGTTTTTACAAATTTTTAATTTAATGTTTTAATGTTTAAATGTTTTATTATTAAGGCTGAAATTCTTAAAAAATTAAAAAAAAGAATAATTAAATTTTTTTGAGTTTTAAGAATTTCTTAAATTTTCAACTTAGTCACCCTTATATCTTCAATTTGCAAACAATTCATTTTTATTTCCTCAATTTTCTCATCCACCATTCTCATTCATGTTTAAACTTCAATCCTGAGGATGAAAATGTAAAAATAAATTTCTCATTATTTAATAATTTTTCTTCTTATCTTACCAGGACAGGAATCTTCCTTCCGATTTTTCTCTGTTTTTTTTTTCTATGTGCATGTCAGACCAATTTCTTTAAGGAAGAATGATTATGAAAAAATGATACTTCTTTTTCTATTCAATTATTTCTCCATCCTGTTTTATATTCTATTTTTTTCTGAGGACGGCAATATGCTTTATGTCACTCGCTGACAAAAAATTTTAGAAGAAAAATTCTGTGAGGGATGAATGTTAAAATTGGCTCCGTAAAAAAATATTAAGGATGACTCTCGATGGGAATTAATTTGAAATTTTAATATTTTTATATTTCTTAAGGAAAACCTTTGAGATAAAATTTAATTTTTTTTCTGATTTTTTTCTAAATTTTTAAGAAGATCGGAAACTGATTTTAAAATTTTCAACACTTTTAATTTTACATTTCCTTAAAAATCGCTCATTTCATCATCACATATCCAGTTGTATGTGTCTTACAAAATTAATCTTAAATATTTTTTCATATTACCTTATTAAAAAAATTCTGTCTTTTTTCCGCCATGAAAAATTAATGTTGATACGAGTATGTACGTGTAATTTTAACATTAAAGGTTAATATCACTTAGGTGGATTATCTTTATGCTTTAGTTGTGCTGAGGGGTAGTTGAGTGGAATTTGTTGGTGGATTTGTGAGTTTGTTGGATGCTTAAGGTCAACAGTTTTGAGAATTTTTGAAAATTAATGTTGAAATGGGATTTGTGATGTATTAAGAAGCTTTGCTAGAGTTATTAATGATGAGCCATCAGGTATGGAATTTAAGATGAATTCTTTCATTGCATGAAATCTAAAAAGAAATTTTTCGAGTAAGATTCTAAGTTAAATAATCAAGAAATCCAAGATATTAAACAAAAAACGCCAAACTTGACCTAGCCACGTGTCAGCTTCTCTCAGAAACAACATTTAAACTTGAATTAGCAACAAATCCAAATTCATATCTCATAACCATTGGCAATAATCAAATCATGACAAAAACATCCTATTATAAGCAAATATAAGCTCACAAAAAAATCAACCTAACCTCAAATATCTCTTAAAATCCATCTTGAAAAATTCGAAAGCAATTCCTATTTCTATTCAAAAACACATACAAAAAAGAGAAGCTTTTGGCCTTTCTCCTTAAATCTCATTCAAAAGAAAATTTGCTCACACAAAAAAAGAAGTCCATTTAAAAATGAATTTGTCATCAAGCTTAACATTTTTGAGATAAGAAAAAAATAGATCAAGAAAATAAACAGGAGTATAAAGCAGAGCATCTGCAAAAAAAAAGTGTAGACATAAGATGTCGCCAAATAAGAAGAAAAGAATGATTGTGAAAAAATTTTCCCAGTTATTTTTTATTTTCTTCTTCTTTCTTGGCTCCCTCGTCATTTAATTCATTACAACTTATACGAACACAATCATCATTGCCGACAGTATTGTGAGCATGTTGAAAATTTTTATTACTTGACTAGGAGCTGAATTAAAGTATGAGATTGTTTTGAGTTTAGAATGATAAGGTGCATTTTTTTTCAATGAGAAGATGGTTAACAAAAGGACTGTAAAGTAATTCACTGATGTTTGAGATTTAAATTCAAATTTAACGGAAATTTAGGAACTAAATTAAATTTCAATGCATTTTGAAATTTAACGGTTATTCCGAATGCAAAAATTTAATTTTTTTGGCCATTTTGAATTCAAATTTGAATTTTTCTCACATTTTCGTTGAATTTTAAACTTAACGGTCATTTTGAATTCAAATTAAATTTTAACGGCCATTTCTGACAAAAATAATTTTGACAATGCTTCGCTTCAATTTCAAGTTGCAGCATTCAAAATGCACATTAAAGCACAATCCATCCAGTCCATTTCACCAGACAAAGCAACTTTTACACCCCATCAAGCTTTAACAATGACTGCATAAAATAAAATAAAAAACTGAATATAGGAACGAGGCAAATATTAACAAAAGAAATGTGAACGAGATGATGGTTTTTATATATAGATCGGATAGCACAAGCAATTGCTAAGCAATAGCAGTAATTTCCTCTTTAATTTCCATTTTCAATTTTCTCATCCAGTTGTGCACTTTACTATATAAGCAATTATTGTTTTACAGCATTTTATTTTCTCTCTTTTTTATAGAGCTTGTAAAAGTATAATTTTGTAATGTGAAATAATTCCAGAACATGAGTGCTGTTGTTCTTCATCCCTTATTTAGATAGATATAGCGTTTTAAAGACGGCACAAAGGAACCAAATAATTTCATTGATTGCCATCAAATTAGACAGATTAGATGAATATAAAGTGAGCAATTCGACAATTGACAATGAGACAAGCCACCATTATTCTATGAGTGTCTTGAGGATGATGAAAATCAATAATAAGATGTAAAAGACAGTAATGAGACAAGTTCATTGACAAAGACATAATCGTTGGAATATAATTGATCGATTGAGAGTCTATTATGTGTTGAAGACGTTTTGGTGGAAAATTAGTTGGAAATATTTAATTTTTAAGGGTGGTTTTGATGTATGGATGGGGGGACTTTTGATAGTAGAAATATGGTATCGATATAAAATTGTCGTGGTAGTTAAATGTTGACCATTCAATAGTATTATAAATTGATTTAAATGTAACTGAAAATTGTAATCAAAAATCAAATTTATAACGGGTTTTCATGATTTAAATTTTAAATATTATCAAAAAAGTTTGAATTTTTGAAAAAAATTGTATTGGGTTATCTAATTTAGCAGTTGTTCATTTAATACGTTTGCTTTTAAGGGGTCTAGGATTTTGTAAATGTCATACAAGGGACATAGCCAGAACTTTTTTGAGAGGAGCTTCAATAATAAGTGTAAAATAGGGGAAGGGGTGGAGGATTTAACTTTCCTCCTGAGTCATACTAAAGAAAATTTTTTCAAACAAAAAACGTAGCGAGGGTAGCAGTAGTCTAAAAAGTTGTTAACTTACTTACTTACTTACTGATCAGTGGTAGCCAAACTTTTTTGTGACGCGTTACACTTTGGGAGCAAGCCATAACCTACATTCATATCCATACAAATCCTAACCACACAAATATATTCTCTCATAAAGAAAAAATCCACAAGGACATTGAAAATTAGGCTATTGAGATCATTTTCATTGGAATAAGAATCAAAGGCACTTAAAAGTCAAATAAAACCATTCCCATAGACAAGATTATCCATGAACGATTTTTATTTCGTCTACTCTGCACAAAAAAAAATGAAAATAAATGAAAAGAAAATCTCAAGGAGAACCCATAGAACAAGAAAATCAGAATATCAACAAGCCATCAACAAGTCTTTAAGCAAGAAATACTTTTTTTTTGGCAATCGTCTCAAAAGTATGAATAAAAAAAAATTTGTTCCAAAACAGAAGTTTTTTTTTGCTTGCAGATGCTCAATGCACACAAAATGCTCATTGAAAATTGGACTTTTTATTACAATAAAGGTGATTGTGATAATTTTTCATTCATAATCAATTTAAAATGAATCCAAATTAGATTCGATTTGTCTGTGTTGAAAAAGTTTATTTTTGATCATTTTGGCAATGCTGCAAATCAGAATTTATGTAGAATAGAAAATAGAATTTCTCTCTTTTTTTTATTAATGACAATCTGATGGAAATTTTAAAATCATTTATTCATGAACAGAGCTCAACATGTGGTCATCTCATGTAGAGAGATAATTTAAAATTCATTTTTCATTCATTTCCACTTTTGTGTGCTTTCAAGCACAACTGACAATAGTCCTTGTATAGTTTTTCATCATTTTGATGAGGATTTTGTTTTATTTGGATGATTTTGAATTTTTTTGGTATCCATACTCAAATGTATCTGATGTGAATAATTCAAGTTCGACAGACTTATCGAAAGTCTAGGGATATTCAATTAAGTTTATTCGAAAATAGGAAATTCAAAAAAATACGTTACGCTATTTTTTGAATTTTCTATCATTTTGGGAGTTTTATTACTAATTTGACATCATTGTAGTCCTAAATTATGGATTGAATCATTTTCTTTGATAAATTATTTATGAAAATAGGTTTTTTAAAATTTAAAGTTTTCTGAATTTTCGAAAAAGGGGTATTTAACTTCGAATTTTGCATGGCAGACAGACAAAAGTGTCATTTTTGCACTTTTCTCGGGAAACTGTAACGGTCACAAGTCTCGAATTATTTACATCAGAAATGTATTTGATTCACACACATTCAATGATCTAGAAAATTCAACAAATTCAAAAATTTATTTTAATTTAATGAACAAAATTTCATCAAACGAACAAATTGCTAACCAGCTTAATTGGGTAGCTAATTTGATGTTTAAATAAAGTTAAAAATTATTTCAATTGGAAATAAGTGAGCAGAACTTGCCTTTTTGAATCATTTAATTGATTCATGATGATTTCTGTTTTATAGTTGTGAATGGATGTGGGTATGATTTTTGACATATGTGTGAAGTGTGTGATGCTAACAAATTTTGAATGAATTCTTATTTGAAGTTTAGACAAGATTATGAAAAATTTAAAATTTTGCATAGGAGATGGACAGAAAAAAGAAAAATTTCAATCAATGGATAAAAAAATTTCACTAATCTCACTAAAACTCTCATTAATACAAGCAAAACTACTTAAAAAATATTTCATTAAAATTTAATGCTTACTTATTACAAAAAATCAACAAAATTTTTCTGGATCAACATTGAACTAAAAGCCACATTTTTTTAAAAAATTTTAATTAGCACTTTCAATTAAAATTCCAACCTCCCATATCAACGTCTGTCATTATTATCAAAAACAAATTTAATATCATAATTGACAATTCACTATGTTTGCATCGCATGTCATTAAGTTCATTTTCTATGACACATTTTGAAATGATGAAATTTCGTTCGTAATTAGTGAAAATTGCAACATCATTATCGTGCAATTATGTAACATTACATTGTCATGAGGATAAATCCCGCAATTTTTAAGCTTTTAAATATTTAATGATAGTTGAATTCATTTATGACAACAAAGATACTTGTGAATATAATTAGTGTAAGCTGATAATCCAGGTTTGGCGAACAACTCTCTGGCCGTTAAAATTTGAAAAATTTAAAAAATTTTTAGAGTTTACTAACACTATCAGACAATTTTTTAAAATAAACAATGTTAAATATCAACATAATTTGATCAATTTCTATGTCAAGAGTATGATTAAATGTTTAATTAATCTTAAATCATCATGATTTACGGTTTTAATTAAGATCCAGTGAATAAATTTATTGCAAAATGCAAATTTTTCTAAAATTAAATTTTTGTTGAATGTGTTCAGAAATTCAAATTTTGTACTTTAACGATAAAATAAGGTACCTTTTTGTTTCTGAACACAAAAAATAAGAACCGTTCGCCATACCTGGCTGATAATATTATGAAAGTATGATTTAACAAGAAAATTTGAATTTAAAATGAAAATTAGTTTAATCAGCTTAATTTTTGAATTTGATAATAAAAATTTAGCGATTTTTTGAAAGGTTACATGTTGGTGGTGTTTTAAAGTAATTTTGCGAGAATTTATAAACTTTGAGGTAAAAAAAATTTATGGAATGGAAACTTTTAATGGTTTAGAAAATTTCAAAAAAGTACAAAAATGGAATAATTTGAAGACTCGAATTTTAATTTTAAGATACCTAACTAAGTTGTTTACTATCACTATGTAGAAATTTGGTCCCCTCGCGCGCCCTCAAGCTTTCATATTAAAATATCCAAAACTCTCAAAATATTTCTTTAATTAACAACAAATTGCAATTAAACAGCGCTTACTTAGTAAATGCAACAAAATAGACAAGAACTGCAAAATTTCACGGCAATAAAAAAAATAAATTTCCATCACAGAATGCAGAAAATTGAGTGTCGAGCTATAATCTTATTTATATTACCACACCACATCACATCATTTATTGCATTATAAGCATTCATCTCATTACTTTTCCTAGCTCATTTCCGTACAATGTGAAACAATGTGTAATCATAAACATCCACATTGTGTGTGTATGACGTATGCTTGAGATGTTGTCTGCCATGCTAGTTCTTTTCTCGCTATTTTCTTTGCGCTTTGGTTTTTTGTTTTGTATGAAAAACCTGTAGTATGTTAATGTTTAATGACTGAAACACATAAAGGAAGTGTGCAGCAGACACTTGGAAATGTAATGCATTTAGGTCAAAAAAATTTTTTTTGGCATCACGATTTCATATTTTGAGCAATTGTTGTGAATATGAGACTATGTTGAAATGGTTTACTTGAATGTGACAGAATTTGTTGTAAATTGTAGTGGGAGGATGATTATTAGTTTTATATCCTAGATGTGTAGTTTTGATTAAATTCTGGAGAGTGACTTTGAGATTGTTTGTAAATTATGTTCAGATGGTGGGTAAAGCGGTCGGGTACCAAAGAATTTTTTGAATTTTTCTTGAAATTCTATTGTTTTTTCTTGAAAAATGGCTGTTGGTTTTGGACGTCAATTGGAAGAACTTGAGTCTCACATCTAAGGCTGCAGGGGTCATTTGAAGGTTCAATTCTCAAAATTCCAAATTTACCTTTTTTTGCCATTCGACATCAAATTTCAAAAAGTATACCCAACCAATACACCACCAACATTTCACCACCAACATTTCACCACCAACATTTCATCTGAAATTTCCAACAATCTCTACTGACCTAAAATTTCTGAAAATTCTATTTTCATCAAATTTCCATCGAAAACTAACTTTTTCTTTACATCAGCAACAAGCTAGACAAATTAATCTAATTTCCTTCGAAACAGAAGAAAATATTTCAACTGACAAGAAGAAAAGGAAATGAAATTCGATAGAAAAAAAGAGAAACTTTTAAGAAACTTCAAAGAAACAGGGTTTTGACTTTCTTTGAGAAGTTCATTGAATATTCTGAGAAATTTCTGTTTATTTGCTTTTTTTTTGGATCAGAGATTTTTATTTTGAAGAGCGATGAACATGAAATTGACTTTTCAGAAATTATGACCATCAGTTTTTTAACAGAAGTTATTTTATATGGCGGTGCCATAAAATTTGAGATTTTTGTACC